>CM067061.1:8414070-8896570 GCA_033980235.1 Diadema setosum | reverse complement strand
CAATTTTTGTCCACACGGGAGTGAATGGTGTGGACGGTAAGTGGTGTTGCCAGTGGGAACATCAATGATCAATCTTTTTTTTGATAGAAAAACATAGAGCAGGCAAAAATTACTGCTTGCAATTCTCTCCAAATGGGCCACACATTTGTTAAAGTTTATTCCACAGATACTGGTAATAAGCATTGAATTTTAAAATATATCAGCTGAATAGGGGGAACTCGTTCTTTGTAATGTATGGATATGCATATTAGAGGCACCTCTCCCATGGTTTGAATGGCAGATGAACTGCCAAAATTCATGTCTCCTTTCTGAAAACATTAACACACACCACCTCCGCTCATGTTGCCCTCTCGATAGCTGTGGCTATGCAACAAAAAACTTACATTTTCAATATCACATACTCATCAAGTTTGCATGGTTATCACTCTTTGGCGATGCAAAGACGTCATAGAATGGAAGATAGCTCTTTTTGTTTGTTCGTTTGTTTTTCACTCATAACCAGGTCTCAGAAGTTGGTTACCAGTGTGTACATTGTGTGCTTCTTTGTTTGCTTGTTTATAATGATTTCTTTCTTATGAACACAGGTGGACAGAGGGTGAATGCCCAGTCATCTCCCCTAATATCGCTCCTCTCCCTCGCCAATGCCAGCCAGGCTGCGGCACCATCAAACTTCACTGCCGCCTTCCCATCCCAGAGCCCAGGCCCCAACTACCAGCAGCCTCAGCTGACGGTCCCTCGACAGGTTGATGCCACCCCGTCCCTAGTGGAAGTGCCCATGGAGAGTGCAATGACCCCCACCCAGCTCCTTGAACTTGCCCGGCCGGTGCTCGATGAGGAGCTGGTGCGGGAAATCGGAGCGGTTTACAAATTTGTTGTGAAGGGAGAAGGTGGAGGAACATACTTTCTGGATTTAAAAACAGGTAAGTCTATACTTCTATCAAGCACTTGATTAATAGTATGTGACAGTGTTTGAAATGATATCAATTTGATTAAATACTACATGGCAGATACTGAACCAGGGCTGGCCCCCAGTGTCCGTGTCCCTCCCCCCCCCCCCCCCCCACCCTGTTGCATTGGCCCTGTGTACTTTAAGGAATTTAGCTGTTAAACAGAGCAGGGCTGATTTGATGAGTGTTTAACCAGGTATATGTTGAAGGTCCAAAGACAGAGTGCACTGTATTGCAGTATGCCAATGTTCCCGTAGAAACTAAATATTATGATGTTATAATGCCAAATGGATTCTTGTGTTGTGTAAGTGTTCGCATGGTGACGTAAATGAGAAAGAGAGGTTTACGGTAAGACTTACACATTGTGTTCTTGCAGACCTCTTTCCAATTCTCACGTGTATGCACAAATCGGGTCAGGTTCTTTTTAGAATGATGTACAAAGACTCACATTCTTCCCACTCTTTGCATGCATAGGAAATGCTTCCTTTTTTTTTTTTTTTACTTTGTTACCACAGGCAAACTTGCCTGTTGTGTTTCTTCCTATTCTAATGACAAGAGATAATATGTATATCATTTTCATGGCTCTACGTGTCATTAGTGACCATTGAACATTGCTTTTTCATATGACATGTCCCACTATAGGCAGTGGCAGTGTTGGGGTAGGGGAACCACCGCTGACCCCCAACGTCACCCTCACCCTTAGATTGGAGGACATGACTGCCATGTTTGAGGGTCAGTTGCGGCCGGCCACGGCCTACATGATGGGTCGTCTCCAGCTGGAAGGCGACAGGAATGTGGCACTGGCCTTGGAGAATGTCTTTGCGAGAATTCAGAATGCTCCATTCTAGCTGAACCTGGCATGCCAGTGAAATTGCAAGAAGCAATACTGTCGGTCACCAGAAGGAAAGATACCATATCATGTGTGGGTCCATCTCAGTTTGTGTCTTTACTCACTGTTACTTGTCAGTTTTGGTCATATACTAAATTGATGCAAGGTTTTGACATTGCCAATAGTGAAAGGCCAAAGTTACCTTGTCTTGTTGACTTCTATGGATGGGTCACTCCCATATGCTTTCATAGACAGTATTACAGTTCTTTTTCACCCTATCACCCAATGGTTCATTTTATGGAATTACCGTTTTATCCATTACAAGAGCTCAAAATTTGACAGAGTACAATCAGTCTGTAGAAACAGTGCACAATCACTATTCATAACAAAAAAAAAGCACTTGGAGCGTGCAGACCTCCGGCAAGCAGCTCATTTTCACCCATACCTTGAATTCCACCGTATTATATAGTCCTACATTCATATCATCTGCATTATTAGATTCTTTGACCATCACAACGTACCCTCACTTCTGACCAGCCATCGCTGCCTCGACCGCACATTCTGGCCAACAATGCAATGACTCTAAGGGTCGCAAAAGCAAGTGCACCATCCAGCATTCATGATGAACCCTGCCAATGATGAAAAGAATCCTTCAAAAAGTTCAAAAAAGATTTTTGACCTAGATGGTGATCAGATCACTAGCAAAAATTAATCATCTGTTCAGTATGTCATTATCAACTTTTCTTGAAAGTTTAATTGAAATCCATTCATAACTTTTTGAGTTATTTTGCAACAGACAAACAAACAAACCAAAGCTAACTGAAACATAACCCGCTTGGCAGAGGTAATCAGGCTGCTGACAGCACCAAGCAATAAAGAAGATACACTGGAACTAGGATAAATTATAGGATACACACAGAGATTGAGTGCACTGATTTAAAGAGAATACCAATTTATATCCATGATTTGCTGGATAAGATGAATGTAGACAGCCGTTCAGAAAGTACCTAAATGTAATGATCAAGGATATGTTCATATCACCTGCATAACCAACCTCTTGAGCTGTTTTTCACTCTTTGCCAGGAGTCAGCATAGAAACTGTTTTATCATTTACAAAAGAAAAAGAAACGTGAATACACATGTATAATGAAAGGTAAGGAAAAAGTTTACCAAATCATATGTTCTTGTCTGGGGGAGAAAAAATAAAAGTAGAAATACATGACTATAAGCAGAGGATGATACCCTTCGTGAAATCTATGTTTAACCCTCAGAAGACACAATCTCATCCCTGTCAGTACATCTCAGAAAGGATGTATTTTGCATAAAAGAGTGCAATCTATGTATATTGTGTATAAAGTTTAGTGGAAGGTAGTGAGTGCTGTGTACATAATATGAATTATTTATCGAACAATGTACAGAAAACTGGTGGATATGAATGTACAGTACCCAAGTACTACCCATCTTTGTGTAGGGTTACTGTGATGATGATTGAGTAAAACCTCATGCACAGATAACATATAAACTTGTGCCAAAGAAACTGTTTGTAAATAAATATGAAATAATGAATTTCCTTCTCTGCCTGTGTCCAACTTCCTATGGGAAGTATGGATATTTTTAGTGAAAAAAAAAAAAGGAGAAGACAGCATACCTTGATGAATACTGTTGTGCTCCAGTGTATCAACCATCTTATTTCGCTGAATGTTGTATGTAAAGTGAAGTCTGGTTAGAAAGCATGCATGTATCAGCCAAACATGCTGGAGACTGTAATTGTGTTACAGCACTACAGTTAGAATACACAGTAATTGTAGTGAATATAAACTCACATGTAAGATCCATGGTAATCACTGGTGCTTGTTGAGTTGATAATGATGAAGAGTTGAAGAACTTAAGTGTGCTCAGTAGAGAAATAAGTGAAGGCTTGAATGGGGTCATAGTTCTCTGTATATAAGATTAATAATGTGGTCGCAGCAGTTTTTACTTCGATCATCATTCTTTATTGATCGATCTCAGACAGGGAAGTATGCGAGTGAAGGGAGAGACATCACACGTTAGACCTTCCCCAGACCTTCTCTGGTTGTGTTGTTGTCTGTAGTAAATTTTACCCCCCCCCCCCCCCCTGTTTCCAGCTACAGTACTCTCTATACTGCATGCTACAGATGCGAAACTTACATTCAATGTACTGTTAGTGTTACCTCTCTGTTATGTGTGTGTCAAGTTGCTATGTGCAGCCCATATTTTTGGTATTTTTGTACATGTAATATGTACAAGTTTCGCGCCTGGATTTGTATTCTGGAAGGGTGTAATGGGAAGTCAAGTATTTTTTTGCCTTTTCTTTTAATCTCATAAAGAAAAAGTAAGTGAGGGAAATTATGACAGTTTAATTGGTGCAGTCCTGTACTAACAAAATCTTGTCAGTGTTTGAAATTTGAGTATGTTGTACCATATACATGCATGTTTTAAAGTCCATTCTGGAACATTTTCCTTGTACCAATGTTCACTAAGAAGCTAGGGTTGGCCTTTTCATGAAATGTTTTTATATTCAACTCAAGTCTGCGATGCAGATCCAACCTAGATTGGTATTCAAATATATGTTAAGGCTTTGTACAATTGCCTTTGATAAATGTGCCAGGAGTCATGATTGATGCCTATTATGTGTTAGACGTTTTTTATTCACCCATGATTAATAGTTCTCTTGAACCGGAGCATTTCTTTCTCTCTCTTAACAAAGCGAATGCAGAATTGTGAAACCTGACAAGGAAACAATTGTTGAGAAGCAATAGACTTGCTACTGCTTGGAAAAGATACATCACTCCGTAACATACCAATCAGGCTTCTAAGAAAATGATACAAAGGGATATACAGTAACATGTTGGTGCAAGAAATGACGATGCCACTCTGTCTGCTTTACTCTTTGTCCCTCTTATTGTATGGAACATTTCAAAAGAATTCATGTTTTGGATAATACCATTGTGAATATGGATTATGATGTGCAAAGGTGAAAACAGCATCCTCTCTTGCTGTCACTCTGCATTTAAGCTTGTCATTCATGAGAGCAGGATGACTACTGCAGGGCACTATAAAAGTGGTTATTTTCATGTGAGTAATTTTTTTTTTGTGCTTGACTGGGTGAGATGAATTTTGCATTGTTTTGATTCCGTGGAATTGAACAATAATTACTGGAGCATGTTGGGAAGCAAAAATATTTGTGTGCTTTTATTTTTGCACTAGTTTCTAGTTTTACAAAATGCACAAAAATGTCCACTCTGCGAAAACTTTCCACTTTTACAGTAGATGAACAGATAGTTGTAATATGATAGATACAGTATACACAGGGTGTGCAACACATTATTCTCTGAGGCAAAGGTTTATGTGAACATTGACTACTCCTTGCTCTTACCAGCAGGAGGCTAAATGATCAGGTTTGAAGGCATGAGTTGCATACCAGAAACTAGAAAAGCACTTTGAGAGCACAGACCTCCGACAAGCAGCTACTTTCCACCGATGATCTTACTCTTCAGATCAGTGATTTCCACCCACTGAAAAATCGCCCGATTTTCCAATATAGAAGCCTTTGTTACGTCATAAACCCTCAGATGCGCGGCACGCTTCGCCCAAGCAGAAACTAGAGCACGCACTTTAGTGCATGCATGAAAACCTAAAAAATGCGTAGCTTGAACTCCCAAGTTCATTGACCCTACCTGGCAAAATAATGAAAATCCTTCATAAAATCCATAAAAATTCCCGGATCACTACCAAAATTTAATCATCTGTTCCTTGTGTCGTTCTCAACCTTTCCTGCAAGTTTCATCCAAATCTGTGCAAAACTTTTTGGTCATTTTGCACACAGACAAACAAACTAACTAACAAACTAACAAACAAACGAACGGTAACGAAAACATAACCTCCTCCTGGCGGAGGTAATAAATGTCTTATTGTTTCATAATGTTCAATTGTTACATCATGACCACACAGTACTTCTCCAAGCTGTGCATGTGTCTGAGCTAAAATTGAATTTTTGTTATGCTGTGTCTTCAAGAAATTTATGTAGTCAAATTTAATAACATCCATGTTATATTGAAATTTAATTTCCAGTTTCATATGTTTTTGCTTTTATTACTCTTTCTTTTATTTTAAATATGTCCTGAGTGTGAATGTGTAAGTCTATATTTTTAGTAGAGGATGTCATGTGATATATTTTTCGTAAATTGATGGGTGAAATATGTTGTTATAATCGAGCAACTGTTTCTTGTGATTTTTCAAAAGAACTCAATGCTCTGGAAGTTAGGTGTTTATATAAGCGATGAAGTATGTAGAAGAATGTGCTGGATGGAAGCAGTCATAATTGTGATGATAATCATCTATAAAATATAGGATAAATGTGTATAGGAGGAATGTACTTGAATTTTGCTCAGATATGCACATTTGCTGTCTGGATATGTATGTTTTCATTATGGATATTATGCAATCAATTCAGCATTTTATTGCAGAATTGTAGAGGCCACTGGAGCTTGTGATGCAACAACATGCATAGGACAATACATGCATATAAGAAAAAAAATTGTGTGGCTTGAATGCTTCTTTTAATTATGAGTGAATTGTGTAGTTTGATGGAATGAGAAACTCAGTCCTGTCAAGACTACAGTTTTTGTCTTAGAAAATAAAACATAACTTTTTATTGAAGGGGATGGGACTGAGTTAAAGTGAAAAACAACCTCAGGGGAACTGCTTACTTTGAGAGGAAAATGAACATCAAAATGAGATATATATCTATCATCTTCTTTGCAAAATTTAAACACACACACACACACTCACACATGCACTAACACACAAATGATATGGATTTTAGTGATTCAATTTTTCAATTTTCAATTCAAATTTTATTTCACTTTTCAAAAAGAACATAGACATTTCAATTTCTTTGGAAACAGAGAAAGGCTTCATAAAGCAAATCAAAGTAAACTGAGAAGAGTATAAGATAATTGTGGAACCTTGTAGTAATCATACATTGTCATGAAAACTGAAGTGATAAAATTGAAATAACATTACTCAAACTTTGAAAAAATGGAGGGACCCACTAAAAAGACAAAGCTTGTAGAATTTGGGCCCCTCAAGTGCAGAATGTTGATAGAAAAAATAAGTTTATGCCCAAAGGAAAGAACAAAAGGGCTGAAAAAAAAAAAGGGTCTGGAAGCCCACTAAGAAGACAGAGTAACAAACGAACACACATACATAGATACATGTGAATGAACATGAAATGAGACTGGAACAACAATGGAACTAATAAAGGGAAACTAAGAGATAAAGTAAGACAAGACTGAAGTACGTGACAGGAAGACGACACAATGAACTAAAAGGCACCACAGATCCAGCGATCCTCGACAGAAGTATTCATCCTTGAAAGAACTTTGATTCATCAAAGTTGTTTAGTGAGATACATTCACTGAGTAATTCTGGTTCTGTAGGCACAAGAAGATACTATGCAATTTGTACATATTTTCAGAACTCGTTTGAAAAACAGTTTTCTACATGTAGGCCCCCCCCCCCCTAATTGCATTTTGTATCACTATTAAAATTGGAAAGTGCTATAAAGTGATTTGTGCAAAATGTGGTAGAAGAGTGAAACAACAACAAAAAAGGTTGATCTCGCCCTACTGTTACATAATATGGATGAAAAGGGATACAACAGGATCAAACACAAACTGTGATGAACAGGTTCAGCAACACCAGTGAGAAATAATGAAATGAATCACCCGTGGATCTGGAAATGAGTCATACCTGCCAAATCTGACTTAACCACTTGATCTAGATATGAGTGAGATTCCAGAAGAATCATGTGCCATAAAGGCAACAGTAACTCTTTGATAGTAATGATACTGTATGATGTATGCAGTCCTCCATTGATAGTAATACTTTTTTTTTATGTTGGTTGAACAGCGATCCTTCCAAGATGTAAAGTGAAAAGCAAGAATCGAATAAATAGTGCATTGACCCTAGCGTATGGTCGTGAACCCCCACCGACTTTACGATGTACTTCCGTGTTACTAGTAACCAGTTGTGCCTATTTACTACGTCACAGTTGGCTTGCCCGTAAGTGCACGGTCATTGGACGCTCATGACACACCCCCGACATGCCCTTATTTGCATACAAATCACGAAGTGACCTCTCTGTGACGCCATTTGCGCTGCGCTGTAACACTGCTGCACTGCTCTACTGCCGGTATTTTCTGTGCTAACAAGTAACGGTGTCCTTAGCTTGAAATAGTCCATGTGTGTCTTAATTTATCACTGAGAGAATTACCAGACGTGTTGGCAACAACTATGCTACGAAATATTGCATCAGGAATTTACAGGGAGTGTTCCAGAGGAGCTGGAACGCAGTCATTTTTACGAGCAAGCCAACAGGCAGTTGGGGCAACGCATCGTCATGCATACTGCACAGCCAACGGCGAAGGTACGTGAAGTGAATGAGGAGGTGTGACATGGTGGTCGTGTTCCGGCATTTGCTCGTGTTCCGTAGAGAGTTGTAGTGTAGCGTTACACGTTTGTCGTTAGTGGTGGTTGATGAACGCATGGTGCTGCATGCATGCTACATATTGTAATTTGTCGGCTTCAAATCTACATGTAGGACGATACCCAACACACATTCATCAAGTGTTCATACTCTACATGAGTCTACTTTCACTTGAAGTCAGCTCGATCAGTACATGTATCTCCTTGATCATCCTAGTTTACGTGTAGTTTACAGGCTTCAGTAAATTTACAGATCGAGTAAAAAAAAAAAATCTAGCAGATGAGCACCATTGCCGCTTCCGGGATCGGGAGTCAGTTTGGTTTAACATCCAAACGGAAATATTTGATTAATCTTAACTCTTGAAGATTCAGATTCATCTTTATTGATATATGTTGGATCATATAGTCTAAATGCTTCTTCCATGACATACGTGTATGGTAGCCCTACTACATATCGACCACCCTTATTGAAACCGACCGCGTATAATTCGCGCACTGAACATTTAGTACGCACTTTTCTGCGCGCAAAGCACATAAAAATGGATTGGCTTTGAATGTAGATGAGGATGGTGTGGGAAAACGCGATAATTCACTGTTCATTAATGGTTTTAATCAAGGACAAAATTTCGAATGAATATTTTCACCGAATCGTAATGACAGCACAATGTAATGTCTATGGAAGTTTCTAAAAGGCTTCTAAAAAGCTTCGTACAACACGGTGTTCAATACAACTCGGTTTGCGTGCATTGTCAATGCAAAAAGCTGAAACGAGGCCACGCGAGTTCGTCGGCGATATTTTTGCACTGAAACTTCGAATCGAAAAGGGAACAACGGCATTTGATAGAGCTGGATTTTCTCAATCACGTAGGTCAAGTTTTTTACGTGAATTTCAGTGTTAAATATTCTTATCAAGCAAATAAACATTAGGCGGTCGATAAGTAGTAGGTCCAACCATACAATAAACGCAATTCACATTACAGTTACTTGTCTCGGCTCTGTGACCATGGTGACCCGCTCTGTGACCATGGTGACAGATAGGCGCCTATGATGAGTACTTCTAGACTAAATAATCAACTACAGCGTTCCAATATGACTGATATACAGTGTAAATTACATTTGTACCTCTGGCTGTGCTGTCACTACTCACCATAACACGGTTGCTGTGTTTGCTTCACTGTGTCAAGTACATTGTAGGACTGTAATGCAAGCAGCCCATAATTCGACCGGCCACAATGCCGTCCAAAATTTGAATGCCTGCTAGTGCTATGTGTAGAAACCTGTGCTTTTGCTTTTGCGCTTGGTCAAACCTTGGTGCAGGTGCTGATACTCTTCTGAAATGGCAGGATAGACTTCAAGGCCCGATTTCACAATGGTGGTACAATTGAAACCATGGTTTCAATTGTACCACCTTCATGAATTCGGGCCTTGATGAGAAAAAGAAGTAGTTTTAATTTTCAAGCCCAAATTATGTAACTTCATTGCTCATCTGGATCTGGCATCCTCTGTTGGTGATACTCTACCATGAGTACAATGAGTGTTCATATAATGTGGAAACGCAAAGCTTTTAAAGTCACCTATTGCTATGTTATTTAACATGTAAGCATGCTGTCTGTGAAGTTAAGGTGTGTGGTTTTTTTTTCTTCTTCTTCTTCTTGTGCTTGCTGTCAGTGTACAAACAACTGTAGTACTACAATGTACTACTAGAGCTGTTTAGACATGGTTGCTGAGGGTCGGGTAGAAGATTTTTACCTGCTGTCAAGTCTATTCACTATAATTGGGACAGGTGTACATCTAAAGTGGATGATCGATGAAAGACACATACAAGGTTGTAACTAACATTTTCTTCTCTCCGCGGGATGAGATATTTCCACTCTTCCTCTTCTTTTTGCATATGAGGCAGGGGCAGCTACAATAAGTAATGTCCCTCAGGTGTTCTAACAACTCTGTATTGTCTGGGAAATTAATAAAATACATGCCACGTTCACCTAGATTTTCAGTGTGCATAATTATCTCTCATAATATGATAAAAACCTGCATTTCATTAAGATAATCTTGACTTTCAAGCCCAGAATTGCGAGATAAGTGTCTATTTTTGGAGTGAACCAGGATATCTGTATGGTTAAATGTAGGTAGCCTACTGTGTACACGGAGCATACAACTTGCAAGCATGCAAGTCTGCTGAAATATGACTACTGAAATCCTGAAGATATAAAGTTTCAACTTCTTTACATTAGGAAAGTACAACTATATGTATACTTTCTTTGAGTACTGCACTGTACAATGTAAACAAGTAATGCTGTCAGAGCCAACGTTGTGATTGTTATATGAGATACCACAACAGTTACGGTACTGAAGTTTCTGTGTTAAGTTGTCATATATTTCTGTAAGCCTACAGATATCTATGCTATTGCATGGTTTATTTTATCCTAATGAAACAATAAAGACAGATTAATGATAAGCAAACATTCATCTATTTAACTGATTAATAGGTTTGTACATGTACAGGAATTTACAAAATGACCTTCAAAGCTTATGTGATGTGAGGTACAACTGTACATTACAACAAAGTTTGAAGCTTTCATTTGTACAGTACATACTGTATGTACATGTACATTTCTTGTCCTGCTCTACAATTTTTTTTTTTTATATTTTGTTTTCAATTTTATCCATTCAAGCTACTTGAAGTAGTAATACTCAGGGCTAGTAATTTTGAGAGTTCAACCCCCCCCCCTAAAAAAAAAAATAGTATGGAAGAGAGAACTAAAGAAAAAAGAGGAGTAGGGACTGTTAATCTTGTGCTCAGTGTTGAAAGTACTTGCTATTCAGGGCCATAAGTTCCTGGAATTTTTTGATACACCATTTCTGATGTACCAGCAGAATTTCCATGCTATAGTGGCAATACTTTGTCTCATTTCTCACAAGTATCAACTTTGTGTATCGATTAATATCGTTGTCAATGAACTACCGTAGTATTGTTTTAGTAGTGCCAGTGAGGTTGTAACATGTTGGGTATTCTAATACAGTCTGACCCTCCTATCCGGACATGTCGAGACGGGCGCTCATCCGGATAAGGGATTTGGCTGGATATAGGAGACTCACTGTTTATACATGCAGCAACCTACCCAATGGTAGCTGTATGAGCATGTATTAGTTTTGTGTGAACATGTCACATCCTTGTCAGCTGGTCTGCTTTCAGAATTTTCTGATAATTTTTTCTCAATGAACGATCGTCTGCACCTGCCCTGATTTACTGAAAAATTTTCTGTCAATGTTCTTGCTGTGATTTGGGGGTAGCGAGTGTCTCAATGTCTGTTATTTGGATGAAAATTTGATGTGAATGTACAAAATGTATGTTAATTATGTTGGGAATAATACATGTACAACTGTATGTAATTCATGTGAGTTTGTGCAGGAATTTTGTCTGAGTTTGGAACCTTCCCTCTGCCCGTAATTATTAGATTGGAAAAACAAAATCATGGCGAGATCACGTCCGGATTTATACAGAGATCCGGATAAAGGGAGGCCGGATAGGAGAGGTTGGACTGATTTCCTTTTAAAGTCAGCATACAAGAACCCAACATAGACTTGTAAACTATTAGCAATAATTACAGTGTTGAATGTTGCTCCCCCTCAAAAAAAAAGAAAAAAAAAAAAGAACACACACACACACACACACACATATTCAATCATGCAATTTGTATTACCTTTGAGGACTAGTTTTAAATAGTTGATATCTGGCATTGGTCTTTGCACATTTTTTTTGGTTTAAACTCTTCCTGTCAGTAAAGCTATGGCTTCTTTCTGATCAATTATCAATTACTGATTGTAGGAATAATGCAAGTGCTGCATTTTTGGGGGTCATTTTCTAACTTGCTTATAAGCATATTTTAATCTCTCTTCCACCTCCCTGGTGATAATATTATGTACATAGCACATGTGTAGGGCTATTGCACCAGGACGGTGTGTACACATACTGAAGGATTATCTGATATTTCAGGAATCCACAATTGATTTAGTCTTAGTATTCATACACTACAAGATACCACAGGGGTTACCCTGTACAGTGTACAACTGAGGGGGATGTGTTATCTTCCTTGATTAACACGATGAATGAGTTTACCGATAATATCATCAGACACAATATCATTCTAGATCCAGCCCTATCCTCATAAATGAAATGTACTCTTATGTCGAGAGGCGTCATTTGATATTTAGGCCATACTATGAACCCTACAGCATAGAGCATGTAAGTTACCTGTAGGCATTTGATGAAACCATTGAAAGTGGGACACTGACACTGCCAATTAGCGTCATGATTGTGATACCTTTAAAGGGATAGTACAGTATTGGTGGAGATGAGAATTGAGCTTTTAACTTTTTGCGAGATACCAAGAAAACACTTATGAAATAGTACAGAGCATACCATTTTAAGGGGAATTCAAAGTTTATTTGATGAAAATCGGGTTTGGAATGACTGAAACATCCACAAACAAAGTAAAACAAAGCGATCGCAATGTGAGGTCCCACACTTCATTAGAATCGCTCTGTTCTGGATACCTCAGCCATTTCAAAACCAATTTTCATCAAATAAACGTTGAATTCCTCATGGAATTACATGCTCTTTCATATTTCATGAGAAGTTTCTCATTATCTCACCAAAAATGTTAGAAACCTAAAATTAGGTCTCAACCAAAACTATATGATCCCTTTAATGTACCGGTATGCCAGCATTGTACCAGTCGAAAAGAATGGTGGAATCAGGATTTGCAGTTTGATTTTCTCACATTTGTATACACATTGTAATAGCTTGCACTTAAACAGCAGCTACACTTCAACCACACATGAGTCTGAGTTTGTAGATTGATGCCCTAACTGTTGAAGTTGAAGTTAGCCAGACTTTTTGAATCATTTTCAATTCAAAACACATGTCCGCTGTAGCTATATGCATAGTGTTGTTTTTGGATATTTTTCAAGTATCGTGACTGGTGCACATAATGTGCATGGCAGTTTGCCCAAAAAGTTGCAACAATGCCCACTATCCTGAGAATTCACCCAGAATGTTGTGAAATGTGTACAGACACATGTTTATACACGTACATGTACATGTAGCATGCAAAGTGCAGAGTTTAACAATGAGCTCTCATACCTGTTGCTAACTCTTCCATTAAAGTTCCATTCTTGGCTAACCTTGAAACTTTACCTACACTGTACAGAGCATCAGCATTACGAGTCCTTTATTATATTATGGTACATGGCACAAAGATTCTGTGCTCAATTCTGTCTGAGGCCAAATATAAACACTATGATTAGTGACACAGATGTAAATTGTAGATCTGCCTGTCTAATAAATCTTATATTGATTGTCCATTACACTGCCATGTGTAGGAAGTGAGACCGCGCTGCATGAATCCGCTATCGCAGTACAGAGTCATTCCCAGGCATTACCCATCATGAAAACTGAATGACTGCTGATTGTGCCCTAGTGAAGGATGGGGGGGGGGGGGGGGGGGAACCCAGCATCAATTATCTCAGCACACAAATCTACTTGCAATCTGATTAAAAAAAGGCCTACACCAGTCAGGTACACTTGCTTCACAATCTCGTAATTACCGGTATACATGTACATTGTACAGCGTATGTGTGTGTGTAACTTAATATTGGTCTTCTTGGCACACACTGTGCCATAACTTGCAAGCAGGCGCTCTTGTGAGTGCGTGGAGAATGCATTTTTATGTGCTAATGAGGAACACATTTACTGCTTATTGCAGTGGCGATAATACATGTATCACAATACAGAAAAATGCATCTGTGTGACATTCAGCAATCATACCTCTCAGCCTTCTGCCTCGTTGAGAAAAAAAGAAAGAAAGATGTCTCTGAAATACTGTATACGCCATATATTTCGCGAGTCTAAATTTTTGTGAATCAGGAATTCCCAACAATTTCGCGGGTGGTTAAATTCGCGATCGTGGAGTCTGTACTGAACGGAGAAGTGTACACGTGTACGTCACATTCACATCGGGTTCAGAGTCAATATTTTCGCGTGTCTTTAATTTCACGAATACCACCCGACTCGCGAAATTCGCGAAAATAAAAACCTCGCGAAATATTCGGCGTATACAGTAGTCTAATGTCGCTATGTATATTGTAGGCAAGTGTTCCAGGTTGGCTTGTGATATTGGTTTAGCAAAATTTATCAGGGCCAAAATTAGTGTGCCATGTACAATGTGCATGTGAATTAAGAGGAACCTTTTAGAATGAACGTTGAATTGAAACCTTGGAAGAAACTGTAGCATGACAAAAGAAGTGCTATTGTGATGTACAATTCTGCATTCTTTTTGAAAGCTACAAAGAAAAGTGATAGCTTTTCAAATGAGACCACTGTATATGATTGTGCTTCATTAAGATGGGGGTACGCAGCTACACTGTACGTACATTGTACTTTGTATAATATGTATATATATATACACATGTATATATATATACATGTATATTTATATATATTTGACAGTGCCTCTCCGTCTGCAAACAGTTTGTAAATGTTAGAATTATGCTGCAGATGCAATTTCGAATTTACTGTTACAGTAGAACTTTTGATACATGCAACCACCAGGGGCCTGTTTCATAAACTTGTCATCAGTGACAAGTTGTCATAAATGTGACAAGCTACTGAAATCCTCGCAGCTGATTGACTGAGAGCAAATTTGTAATAGAAATGTGGCAGTTGTCACTGATAACAAGTTTTATGAAACGGGCCCCTGGTCTGTCTTTTAAGACATACTATTCATGTGTAACATTGAGCAGTATGAATTACGATGCAAAGGAATGTTTCATATACAATGTGCCCAAAAGATTGTGTGTATTGATGAGAATTTTTGCTCCCTTCTTTTGTTTCTCTCATCAACAATGACATCATTAAAAAAAAAAAAAAACACGCACTCTAGAGGAAGTTCAAGATGACCCAAACTTTTTCAAGATGGTGGAGCTGTTCTATGACCGTGGGGCCGCCTTGGTTGAGGACAAGCTTGTAGACACCTTGAAGGGACCTGAATCAGCAAATGAGAAGAGGCTAAGGGTAGGTCATAGGTCAAAAAAATGTTTGCATTTGTTTTGTTTTTGTTTTTGTTTTTGTTTTTTCTTTCTATACCCTTGATTTGCTTGAAGCATAATCTCAGAAGCATAATTGCATTAAACTTGCCTGCTGGTATATTAGTAAGCCATTCAGCAATTTTTCTTTTCTCCATTGGTTGTTGATTAGTCTTCAAGTGTTAATGTTATCAAATAGATATCATGACAGCGAACAAAGCAGTGATGTTGACTGAAAATGTCAACATAGTACGTAACTGCAATCATCAGCCTAGGAAGGAGGATGCAGTCTTACAAATAAATGATCACTTTGTTCCATTTTAGTGAGGTACTAGTAACTGTGCTGTATTCATGGCAAATCATTATTCTCTGGTAGGGTAAAAAATTTGTCTTTTTGCTTTCCTAAAAAACAATATTTAGAAGATTTAATGACTGATGGATGATTTGCTGGCTTGTGAACAAAGATTATTGCATAACGTGATTGTCTGTCTGTCACTCTCACAGTAGAACCCAATATTTGTCAAACAAGAGAGTGGTTTCAAAAACAACTTTAAACTTATTCTGGAGATTTCTATTTTTTTAATTTTTAATTTTTTTTTTTTCATAACCAGCATGCACTTTCCAAAAAAGCACAAGTCTACCATTCAAGGGTTTTAAAAATCCACTGGTCGGGTACTGGTATATCAACTTGATGATGGTTTTATTTTGAATTCTCAGGTTCAAGGGATCCTGAAGCTATTGAAGCCTTGCAACCATGTGATTGGCATCAACTTTCCCCTTCTTAGGGACGATGGGTCCTTTGAGATGATTGAGGCATACAGGGCCCAACACAGCCAGCACAGAACACCCTGCAAGGGAGGTGAGTCTACGTAGTCCCAGACACAGTGGATTTTGCGGGGTCAGCCGTTACATTGACTGGCTGGTGGGTCAGACTCTGCCTTGACTAACTTGGTGATCCATGAGTCAGGCATTGCCTTGACTGACTTTTTGACTAAGATCTTGTGTTTATGCATCTGAATTGATACTGACATTTTGGCAAAATGCTTCAAACTTCTGATGTCATAAAGTTTGCCACTCGTAAATTGTGTGATGATTTTTCTTAATCTATCTTTTCCCAATTGTTGTGTGTTTCCATTGACATTTCCATGTGTTTTTCTCATCAAATATTTTAATCTTCAGATATGTGACTTCACTAATGTCATATACTGAAATTTTCTCCATTCATAAGGTATGAACATGTCCAATTATTCCTATGAACAAATTATAGTACACTTAATTATCCTGTGATGACATTTGTGTTGTTATTCATGAAATTTCTATATTTGTATGGTAAACCAGTGTTACTGTTTAGATGGGTCTTGTTGAATCTGACTGACAATCAGCATTAGATGGAAAAAAAAAAAGAAAACAAATAGTAATATTAGATCACATGTCATCACAAGACACAATGTGAATGCACATGCTAACTGTCCTCCTGTTGTCATGACAACTTTGCCTCCAGGTATCCGCTACAGTGAGGATGTCAGTGAGGATGAAGTGAAGGCCCTGGCATCGCTGATGACCTACAAGTGTGCAGTGGTGGACGTTCCCTTTGGAGGAGCTAAGGGAGGCATCAAGATCAACCCCAAGAAGTACTCGCTCAAGGAGCTGGAGAAGATCACAAGGAGGTTTACCATCGAGCTTGCCAAGAAAGGATTTATTGGTAAAATAAAAATATAATAATTGTTGTCATGAAACATCAGTGGAGGAAGGCTAGATCACACATATCGTCGCTGGAGAAACAAGACCTCGTATCTGAAATTTTGGTGAAAATGACTTTTTAGGATTAATGGTCAAGATAATCATTTAAGTGATGTCCTGTCCAAATCCTAGCTGTCTTACCCCCAAAATAAAGCCCCTACGGCATGTCAAAGGAACGGCTCTCCCATTTGATGCAGTGCTTTGGCAGCAATGTTTTTTTGCTCTCCTGAACATCTGACATTTTGTAGTATACGAAGTCTTCTCGCCCCAGCGACGATATACTTGTGATCTTCAGCTTGTGTTTATGATTTTCACTATAGTTCTTTGACTTACTTTGATCATGTATAATTAGTCATACTATTGGATGACAGAAAATGGAAATTTCCAATGCTGAGAATGGATTCTCTATGTCTTCTACTGTAATGAGTGATACAGTGGATGTGAAGTAAAAGAGCAATGATATTCAGGTTCATAAGGTTTCAAACATTGGCTATTTTACTCTGCCAGTAGGTATCATTGATTGTTTTGTGCTAGAAAAAAAAAACAGTTTCAAGTCAAATGTCATGAAGCTAGATAGGAGCTAAGATAGGAATGAAAAACCAAATCACTGTTACACAGCATTTGATGGTGATGTATAAAAGCAGTTTGCAGGTAATTTTCTCAATGTTGGCACTGATACTGCAGTTGCTGACAGCAGCAGTTTTTGTGCCTTCTGTTAATTTATGTTAATTGAGATGAATTTCTAGTTATCTCTTGAGAACACTGTCAGTACTGTCATCATCATCAGCTCTATCATCTTGCTCATCATGTCCAGTTTGTGTCTGCTTGCGAGGACACGGCTACAAATCTTATTAGGTGGCTATTGCCGATTAACTTAAAATTTCTTGTACCACCTTGAACTTCACTTGTCAAAGTGGATTTGCAATAGCGCTTGTCTTGTAAAGAGAAACTCAGTGGCCCGAATTCACGAAGGTGGTTAAATGTGGTTAAAACCAACCCATGGTACAAATTTAGACCATGGTCTTTTTAAAATAAGTATGAAATAGGCATACCTTTGACACGCATGTATCAATGCAAGTTTGTTACTGGACGTTTGTTGGCATATGCATTTTGTCAATCGTATTTACACAGAAGAAATTTGCATAAACCATGGTTTAAATTTTTACCACCCTCGTTAATTTGGACCAATGTGCACCATTACGGTGGTTCCCTAACAACGAAAGTGAAGTTCCCCATTCTTTCTTTTCCCAATCTTCAATGTCAGGGCCTGGAATTGACGTCCCTGCCCCTGACATGGGTACAGGTGAGCGCGAGATGAGCTGGATGGCTGACACCTACGCCACCACCCTTGGCTTCAAGGACATCAACGCCCATGCCTGCGTCACAGGAAAGCCAATTACACAGGTGGGACTTGCACTGTAAACACTAACACTAGCAAAGACTTGTAACACACACAAACATGCACCTGCATTGGTGTTTTGGGACTTACACTGACACTAACACTGGCAAAGACTCACAACACACATCAACATCTGCACATATTGGTGTTTGTACTTTTAGTCACACTCTTGGGAAGATATGCTTTATCAAGAACATTGGTACAACACTGTCGTTACACCCGCAGTCATTGTGTCCTATAATTGTGATATCTCATTCTTGCATAGAATTTCATTTTGTTTCATTTCTGTATTCACACATGCAATCAAAAATCCCATGTGACATTTGATTAACAAAAAGCAGAATTCATATTGGATGAGCAATCGAAGCTTAAACTTAAAGCTTGATTTAAGCAAAATGGACTAGTGGCATACCATATAATGAAATAAAGCTTTCATGCAGTTCTGATTATAAAACTGTGGTACAGTCCCTCTTCACATGGTTCACTTAAGGTGAATGTCTTAATCCCATTTCTCAGGGTGGTATACATGGACGTATCTCAGCCACTGGTCGCGGCGTCTACCATGGCGTGGAAAACTTTGTCAACGAGGCATCCTACATGAGCGCTGTCGGGCTCACACCTGGCTTTGGGGACAAGACATTCATAATACAGGTAATTTAGGCCATGTGGAGGCTGTGCCCATTTAGCATGAGTCAAAATCATTAATTCAATTCATTTAAATATATTTTGTGGTTCCCTAGAAGTTCTTTTATATCAGTCCCATTATTGTCTTGTCATCCGCAATAGATTATAAACTTGGAGTGAATCAAGGTGTCAACTGTAATGGTAATGATTGCAAAGGCTATAGCTACCATGCCCATGTGCTCAAAGAGCATTTTGCTCTTAACATGCAGATGACTTCCGTGTTAAAAAGATTCCGGTGTGCACCTAGATATATATAATTGTGCTCCCACACGCAATAATCTGAGAAGGAACTCTATGAAATATATGCATTTTCGTGTGTATTTGTGTGTTTTATTCTCCCCCCCCCCCTTTGTTTTTTTTTTCTTCTTTTTTTTTTTGGGGGGGGAGTGGGATTGGCTTGGGGATGGGGAATCTCTTATCTGTGAATTTCTGTATCATTTTACCCTTAAAATTACTTGCTGTTGATTGCAGACCTCTGGCTTTATGGAGACAAATTATAGTTTGTTAATGTTATGCAGGAAAAAAAATGAGTAAAAACCACAGATAAATGAACAGATTTATTATCCTGTGACAAGCTTCAATGGTTTGTCAGGTGCTGCTTACTTGGTATGGAAGTGTCCGTAAAAATATGCAATAGATATACAGTGTATCTACGTCAAAGATATATTATATTAAAATATATGTGAAATAAGCATATATTGAATATAAGCATGTGAGACAAAATGATGACAGACAGCTGTTGGCACGATTATTAATGTCACAAGTTGGAAGTTATGTGTGTTTATAAATACATTATGCATGTTTTTTTATGATTTTGTAGGGATTTGGTAATGTGGGGCTGCACTCGATGAGGTACCTCCACCGCTTTGGCGCCCGCTGCGTCGGTGTCATGGAGATTGACGGCAGCATCTACAACCCCAGTGGCATCCACCCCAAGGAACTGGAGGACTACAAGCTGGTAAGAGAGACAAGCAAGATTGACATTTTTTTTTGCGGATTAGAACTGACAGCCTTTTTCTTGGCATGAATTTTTTTTTTTTTTTTTTTTTGCGAATTGTCACTGGCATCCAATGCATGTAAGGTATTAAGGTAAGGTAATTTTTCCCAAATTTTGGCTCTTGCGAAATATGTGAAATTTAAATGCAAGTTTAACATTCCTTGTTTTACAGTATAGTTTCTCATATCTGGATTTGGCTTATTTCAGCTGATGCAGCTGATTAGATCAAGATTGGTTGGTAGAATGGATTTTTCAAAGAGTGGCGAGTGGGGGGGGGGGGAACCTAATTAGAGAACAAAATTGGCAGAAATGCTGGATATGAGAGGACAGGGAACTGCACAAACAGATCTTTGAAGAGTGTTGAGTGCTGTGTACTAGTATGTGATTCTTTGATTTGGCAATAAGCTTTTAGAAGTATGTAGTTCAATTTATCTCATGCAGTTTCTCCTCAAGTCGTTGCAACAACAATAACAACAAAATCATGCGAAGCTCACAGAAGGGCAGACTTGCCAAATGGCAAAAATCTCACAATAAATATTTGTAGCCTACAAATTTCAAACTGTCCCAGTTCCTGTATGAAAAATGAATTGGCATTGGTAACCAAGAAAACCAACAAACAATCAAACAACTATCTGTTATTGTCACAGTACATGCAAATGATGATTTGATGGGCAAAATATTGTGTCTGTATGAGAAACGAGGCATTTTATTGAAGAATTGAATAGAAATGAAACACTTTAATAGGGTTAAATGGGCAATGAACATTCTCATACAAAGTCATGAAGCATTTGACTCACTTTTATTCAGTGCTGTAGTGCAATATGTAATGGCGGCATCTCAAGCTATGAAATTATGCAACAAATCTCTGCTGTTGATGGAAGGTGATCAAGCTCCTTCCTTCTAGTTGGCCAACACATTTGATGTATTTAAGTTTGTGCATCTACTTTTTCTTTTCCTCAGGAACATGGGACCATTGTGGGCTTCCCAGGGGCAGAGGCGTACGATGGGGATCTCCTGACGACACAGTGTGACATTCTGGTCCCCTGCGCCGGAGAGAAGCAGATCACTGCCAAAAATGCTCACGACATCAAGGCCAAGGTAGGTTTGTCATGCTCTATGACCCAACACTCTATTTTAATCTCATTTTGCCAAGGCGAACTGGGGGGGGGGGGGGGGGGGGGGTGAGGGGCAAAGAAGGTGATGCACAATACTAAACATGTTCTGTGTGATTCTTAACTCTCACCTTATCCAGGGCATTCCCTTGTATTTTGATCTCTTCCTACCAGCCACCCAGCTTTCCAAGAATCATCTTAAGGGGATAGAGTGGTTTTTGCTGTTGAAAGAAGGACATTTGGCAAATTTATTCAGAAACAATAGGCAAATGGGTTATGTTTCTTAGGGTGAGACAGCAAGTCCTTAGATGCTTACAACTATTCTGTTAGAGATATTTCTTGGTGACATGGGATGTGCAGTTAGGAAAAGAGGGTACCTGGTTATATGTGGAACTTCCCTCCTCAAATATAGTTTGGAAAATCGGCTAGTATTCACCATGTAGACATGTAAGCATTGTGCAAAGTATTATCAATGTTAGTAAGCTGCATTTCTCCCTAACTTCTAACTGGCTGATAGACAAGGACAGGGAGGGATGTTTCCAAAGGACCACCAAGTTACCAGATAACAAAATTATTTCCCACTTCTCTCACCTGCACTCTAGATCATCGCAGAAGGTGCAAATGGCCCCACAACACCTGCAGCTGATAAAATCCTCCTGGACAAGAATGTGCTTGTGATACCAGTAAGTGTTAATGTGTAGTGAAGACCTGTCCGTTTGCTCTGATGATGAGCACTGAATTCTAGAATGAGAAAAAAGAGATTTGTGTGATTAATTCCATTGGTAAAAAGACTCCTTTGGATGTGTTGCTTTAATTATTGATAAATACCACCATCAATATGGGAGATGTTGGACATTGAATGCCATACAAGTTTTTGTGTTTTTTTAACTTCTTAGTTAATCTTTAGAACTCATCAAGTCCTTTGTATGGTACAATGTAAATATTTCTAAAACTGATGTAAATGCATTGAGCTTGGTAGATAAGTAAACCTGTTTATAAGGAATAACAGTGTCAATACTTATATTATTCAAATAGGAGGTGATAGATTGATTTCCCTTCAATTTATCATATCTTCAAAATGTTTTTGTCAAGCTTTCCCGTTCTATGACAGAAAATAAATGGATGCTCTGTAAAAGATTTTCTGTGGTTTCTCAAAGCTTTGAAGCTCATCTCTAATCTATACATGCCCATCTAACTGCTGTACCCTCTCGTCATGCCAGGATATGTTCATCAATGCTGGTGGTGTAACTGTCTCCTACTTTGAGTGGCTCAAGAACCTTAACCATGTCAGCTACGGTCGTCTGACCTTCAAGTACGAGAGGGACTCTAATCAGTATCTTCTTGGTAAGTTGTACTTCCTTATGTTAGGGTACATCACTTTTCTCCTTTTTTTTTTTGTCTCTTTCTTTTTTTATCATTTTTTTTTTTAAATAATCCTTAATGTGGAGGGATTTTACCTCAGTGGGTTCTTGCAGTAGTTTTTGCAATGTGACATGACAGGAAACTTGTTAATTTTTGAAAATTAAACAGTCTGTGAATTACTTTTAGTGAGACGTGATTGTGTATAACAGAATACTGTATATGCCAAATATTTCACATGGTTTTTATTTTCACGAATTTCGCGAGTCAGGTGCTATTCGCGAAATTAAAAACACATGAAAATAATGACTCTGATCCCGATATGAATGTGACGCACACATATATATTTCTCCATTCAGTACAGTACTCCACGATCACGAATTTCACCACTCTCAAAATCGTCAGGAAGTCCCGATTCGTGAAAATTTAGACTCGCTAGATATATGGCATATACAGTAAATAGGGGCACTTCTAGGATATTGCAAAGAGGAAAGTCGTTGCTGTAGCTGGGTTCGTGCTTTCAGGCATGAATGAAATAATGCTGCCGATAGCTGAACATCATCCCCTCTTGAATGGATAATCCAAGCATATATTACTAATAGCATTCAGGAATTCTTTTCGAATTACATTCAGTGGCAGCAACTTACCCAGTCATTCCAAGCTGCAATAAGCCAAATGCCCTGTAAGAGAGAACTCTATTGAATTGGGAATCTGATGAATTGAGAATGAGACCATTTATGCCAAAGTTACACAGGCCAGCTGACTCATGAAATTGTTGGTCCTTTTTCTTGCAGAGAGTGTCCAGGAGAGTTTGGAGAGGAAGTTTGGTAGGCACGGAAGTGGCATCCCCATCCTGCCCTCGGACGAATTCAAGGATCGCATCGCTGGTGCCAGCGAGAAAGACATCGTCCACAGTGGACTGTCCTACACCATGGAGCGATCGGCAAGGGTAAGAGGGTGACAGAAACACACACATGCACACACACACACACATATGTACATGACCACTAATGAGGAACAAAGGGAGGACAGTATCTTTGAGATGCTATCACTCCTACCTCTTAAATTTGTCCACAGAAAACAAGACCAACTGATCTGTTTAAGCAAGTGTTCTTTGTCTATAACCTGAAATGCTGGCTGTGTAAGGACTGTGGGCAATTTAGACAGAGAGTTGGATGGCTTTTTTTTTTTTTTTTAGTTAAGTTTAAGAAAATATTTCTCCAGGTTCAATGCAAGTTTGGTCATTGACATAGTAATTATGGCCATATTTTCCAGTTCTCCAGTAGTTGCAACTGTCATGTCAAATATGAGCCTATAGTTTGTGAAATGTGATAATTTGACTTGTTACTTCAGTAGATGCAATTCTTTTTGAGTGACAGTCATTGCAAAGTTTCACACAGTGTGCAATACATCTTCTGACTTTGCCACAGCTGCTTCAGCTTTCTGATTTCATTGCACTTGTGATGGGTAAAATGGGAGAACAAGTCACTAATGGTAGAAAGAAGAAGGACACTTGGAAAGAAGACTTACATAGTGTATGCAGAATGATCTGCTATATGAGATGGGGAAAAATACACTAAGGGTGAAAAGAAAAGGTGAAATATTGCACCTCTGTCAAACAGATATCTTATTGAGAGGAGTTGGTGAAGTTACTAGGTATGAAAACGTGCAATTGTTGATTTTTTTTTTTTTTTATTTCACGGATGAGTTAGTGCACACAAGAGTAGCAGGATAAGATGAGTGATTGTTAGAGTGTGTGGCAGAAAAAGAATATGACAGTTCAGATGATGCGTAGGCCTGTTGAGGCACACATCAAGGCTTGCTGTGTGAGGGGAGTTTGTTCTGAAGTGTCAGTCATTCCCACGATCTCAGCAACATACAGCCATGCTGCCTAAGGCAGGTTGATAGTAGAATGGAGCGGAAGAGAGAGGGAGATTGAAGCCATGACCCGACTAAAGGCCACTGCACACTACACGACTTTGCTACGATTTACCGGTAGTACAATGTATGTCCTAAGACTGAAAGTGTGACGTCACTGGCCTTGCCAGTTTCTAGTCTTACAACTGGGTCTTAATGCCAGTCATAGAGATTTGACATGTAAAATTATTACAACCGGTTGTGGACTTTCATCCGATCATGCTACAGTAAATGTACTGAAGCCAGAACAGTTGTAAGCCTAGCTGTGTAGTCTGATCGTAAAGTGTGTTGCCAAGTCATGCGACTGGTTGTACCACCCGGCTCGCATCTCTAGTAGTGCAACTGGTAAATCGTGGCACAGTCGTGTATTGTGTGGTGGCCTTTGCTGTTAGCAGCAGCAGCAGAAAGTGATTCGCTTTCCTCATCTTGAGTTGATGGAATAGTTCAATGTGTGCATATGTGTTTAAAACGTGTGTGTGCTTGTTAAGTTTGTATGTTTGTGGACAGGACAGTAATTATTGTCTACTGTCCTGGACGTTGTTGTTTTCTTGATGCTTGAGTGTGATACAGGGAAAATGTCTGTCGCATTTCATTTGATGGCAGTTGGTTTGGAGAACAACAGAGAAGATGTCATCGCTATACCTGGAGATGAATGTGCAAATAGGTTAATTCTTAATCATACATGCACACGTGGAGTGTACAAAGTATTCCCTTGTATGAATATTTCTGATGTGTGCTATCTTCCTGTAAGCTTTCAGGTGTGCAAGAAAAAAAATCCAAAGTATAACAAGAGAAAATGATAATACAGTACATTGGATTGTTTGGTGAACATGAAGTAGATTTCCAGTGCGTAGCTGCCGAATGAATGAAATATCAAATCACACTCCCCAAGCCTTACCCACAATGCACTGGTCATTGTTGCCAAGCTGTTGCTTGCTGCTGATATTCTGCAGAGTTGAAAATGCACCAAACTTTGCATTAACCATCAATGGCAATAGAATGTACCACATGAAGCTGGGTGTATATTGATATTCTGAGATAAAGATCGTGATAGATTTTCCAATTTAAGCAGGGAATTTTGCCCCTCTAAATGCAAAAAACCAAACAAACCCTTTTACAAAGTGAATAAGTTCACATGAAAACGATAAGTACATCCAAATCAAATCAGGGACTTTTGTCGAGTCTACTGCAGCCCTAGAGAAAAGGAAATTCAGCACTTTGATGTAAGGTTGTGACTTAATTTGATGAAGGGCAGAATGTGTAGATTAAGTCAGAATGTGACCAGTGGTGGGTATTGCATCAGGATTCATGTGATCAGGAAGGTGGACAGTTTCATCATCACTTGCTTTTTCATTTTATTTCTCTGCTTTTTTCTTTTTTTTTTGCCTCTCCAAATTATTGCATCAGTGCTTCTTCCTGTGCTCCCTGCTGTCTTTTGTGTTCTTTGTGTTTGTTTTTTTTTGTGTGTTTTTTTTTTTTAAGGAATCTAACTATGAGATGTTAGCTCAAGCCTTTAGTGTGACCTGTCAAGTTCTAAACCTTTTGGTTTTCTTCCTATTTGTGGTGTTCTACTCAGGGTTGACAGTCACTGACCCTTGACTGACAGAAGCTCACAATTAACTGTTGACACCTCAATAATCGTTCGATGAGGAGTTGTTCTCTGACCAGCATGTTCTTGTCAAATTATCCCCCATCTGAAATACTTGCATCAAGTCTCTATCCTTGATGAAGAATCCTATACTTTATCTCTTTTTGTCTGTCCTAATATCTTTCTCATAGTCTGCTGGTTGTGGTACTTTCTTCTCTCTACCTTTGAGATGTTCTCTTAATTAATTCCCCCTCTTCTTTTGCACCCTTACTACCTTTATTAGACAGCCCAATACTTGAGTTAACATTAATTTTCAAACAGTAGATTGACTCTAGACTCACAAAGATGCAGCAGAAAAACCTCCTCACAGCCCCATGAAAAGATGACTGATGACTTTGTCAGATATAATGCATTCTTGCAAGGGTTGTAAGGCAAAAAACATTCATCAATTTGTCTGTCAGTGGTTAGGTGATGCAGGGAATAAGATGTGGACAAAACAGACCACTGGGAACCTTCACAATGTGTGTTTTGTTGAAGAAATGCTATTGATTAGCCCTTTATTCTTGCAAAACACGCTGAAGGAAAAGTTAAGCAAAAAAAAAAAAAAAAAAAAAAAAATGAACTGCTGAAGTGCCAGTTACTTCACCTGTGTCAGAAGAACGTGACCAGAGCTCAGCGTCTGTTGCTATCACAATATCAACTGTGCTAGGCACAAGTTAGGGAAGATTTAGAAACGTTTAAAGAAAGTGATCGGATTGTGAGACCGCGGCTGAAATCGCAGAACATAAGAGATTGAAAGGTGCTCACTGAAGACCTGCCTATTTTGGGGTAAGCAACAAAGTTTGAATAGTTGTGCGGTGTTTTTGTTTTCTCTGCATTTACCTTTCGTTCTTTTGTTTTCATCCTTCATTCTTTGGTATCTAACACCACTGATGATTCTGTACAAACCCTGCCATCTCCAAGTTCATTTATCTTCCTAACTGTGCTTGTTTCTAAACTCATAGTTTCAACATTCTGTATCAAATGATAATCTTCAGCTTTCTCCTCTTGATTTATGTTGCATTTAATACAGTAACCCTTCCACCAAAGTGCGGAAATCATCACTGTAATTCGCCTGTCTTTCATGCAAGATTTTATGATTCTTGCTTTAACCAACAAGGATCTTCATTGTATACAGTCCACTCATGATTCACTTTGATCTTCTATGAGTCAATTTTAAACTTTGTTCAACTTTGTGTAAAGAATCAAGTTTGTTTGTGCACTGAATGCTGCCTGTGTCACTGTTTCTGGCCTGATCCAGTTTGAACAGGTTAAGGATTCAACAGGCTTTCCCTCACATACTTTTTGTACTTGCTCTATAATGGACTATTCTGTGTGTGGGTGTTTGTGTGTGGCTGTGTTTATTGTTATTTTTGTTTTTATGTGGATTTGTTCTGTGTGCATTGATGTTTCAGTGCCAAACTGGCATTTGGCCAGTTTTGAGGCAGCCTGTGAAAATGATGCATGGACCATTTTCTGGCATTACCATACTGCCACAAATGAAACACTCTCACATTGATTGAGGACTATCTGATTTTGATTGAAAGATAATATTCACATTGCCAGGTTAAATGTTGCTTTTCTTGATAACTGATTATATGTTCTGATCTTTGGTACATATGTGTACTTCAGGTTGCATGTGTTGTGATATTCTCATTTTTTCCCTCCTTGGCGCATCCTGCTAGTAGGCCAGCTGAGTGTGTTTGACATAGGTCTTGTGCAGTTTTGTCTTTCTCCCCTGCATTTCTTTGTTTTCATGGATAGGACCATTCATTTCCCACCTTGTGATGATGTGCAGTGTTGTGAACTGGACAGTTACAAAGGTCGTTACCCTCTTGGTTGCCAGTCTGTCCAATGCCTGCCAAAGTTTATCTCAAGATGCTGGACATAAAAGATTAGAATTTGGGGATTCACTTCCTACTGTACTACTCACTGGTTTGGGGATGAGAAAGTATGTTGTTTCTTCTATACTATTGAAAGAGAAAAAAAATATTCTGACTACTGTTATGTAAAGGGGTCATTAGGAAGGTTACAAATCCTACACCAAAAACACTTAGTGACAGTGATTGGAAGCCATTCATACAGTTATGCTGTAACAATATAAGATGCCACCCTAATATGTCATGGAGTTTGTTCCCTCTGTCCCCATGCTCGATTCTTAAAGTCTAATACTTTAATAACAGTGCTCAGTGCTGAGCTACTACATACCTGATTATGTTTGCTACACATTTGCAACCAGATTGTCTATTTTCAGTGTTCAGCTGATGTTGGCATTGTGTTTCATCCTTTCAAAATGTCAGATAACATGGCCATACAGATTCTATGCATGAGAAAGTGTTTTGAATGCACCATTTACTAAAAAATCCTCATTTTGACCATTTGTACTAGCCATTTCTGCATGCCCCTAAGATATTCAATGAGTTCAATATTCATGACATTTGATATCATTTCCTTGGAAGTACTAAGCAGATCTGCAAGGGGAAAATAGACATTTGATGTTTTTTTCCTATAAATGATTAAGAAAAAAATGTTCTTTAAGTGATACTGTGCTATGGCCATGAACTGAATGTTATGATAATCTATTGCCCCATGACTCATAAAGTAGCCATGAGTTTATTACTGCTTGCGATCACATTGAAACTTTTTGAACTTTACATTACCATCTTCTGAATCTCATGTGCCTCTCTCACGTATGCTCTGAAAATAAAACAACTTGGATAACTGCATGTAGCAACAAGACTGCAACTAGAATACCAAGCTTATACACTGATGACAATAGCAGAGCTGTGATGAGCCAATGCTACAAGAAATCCCTACCAACCATATTAAAGGGATAAAATCAAATAAAAATCAACAAGTCATCAAATCATTCTGACAGATGCATTCTGCACCACCACCCCAATGATGGGGTTTTTTTTCTGTTTCATGCCTTGATTTCCATTAAGAGTTAACAAGAAGCTTTCCTTTTTCTTTTAAAAAAAAAAAAAATCATTTAAAAGATTCCACAGCTGCCATCATACTTGTACTATGCCATCAAAAAGTAATCAGCAATCCCAATTCTAATGATCTAAACTTAATGATCTAAATCTATTGCATGCTAAACTAATGTTCCAGTTTCCAGTATCTTTGAAAAGGCATGTTTAACTTCTGCATCCTGTTATGATGATGTCACAACATGCTGACATAAGACAATAACATAGTTGTCCTAAAATGGCAGCAATACTCATCCAGGGGAAAACCCCTTTCATGTTTGATCTTATTCACCATGACCCGTATCCCATTCTCTTGCCAAATGTGATTGTATGTCATAGTCAAATCGTGTCAGTCCATTATCCAAAGATGTCATCACTATCAATCATGTCACTGGGATGCTTAGATTGTGCTTTTATCATTCACTGATTACCAAATGATTGCTTTTGAATGCATTGCAAACAATGAATGTGTTCTGTTGTATCTTTCAGCAAATCATGAAGACGGCCATGAAGTACAACCTGGGTCTCGACATCCGCACAGCTGCATACGTCAACTCCATCGAGAAGATCTTCCTGACGTACAACGATGCTGGCCTGACCTTCACATAATTCTCATCTAGCTAATATTTATTTGACTTTTAGTAGTGTAAGAACCTGAAGAGTAAGCATATTCTTGTTACTCAAGTAGTCTATTATGTGTTTTGTGCCCAAGAAACTTTTCTCTGACTAGGATGTGCCAAGCAAGCCAAAGTGCATATCAGGTTCGAAATCATATCTGTACTTTGAACTTATCTAGAGATGCAAAACAAATAAACAAACAAACAAAAAAATACAAATAGTATGTGAAACAAAAATAGAGTTAGTTGTAATGCAAAAAAAAAAGGGTCTGGGTTCAAGAGACATTGTTTTCTTGTAAAGTGTAACAGGGTAATGGGGTTGTATAAAAGTGAATTAAGGCTTGCAAGGTTTTCAGGAGTGTTGGAAAGGCTATCACCTGCATAAAAAAGGACACAACAAATTTTACTGTGAGAGTAACATAGGTACTCAAAACAGTGATCAAAACGATGCGCATTCAACACACCCGTGGACTGTTTTCCTGACCACATTCCTTGCATAGTAGATATTTGGACCCCGAGCAATCTTCCTCAATGTCCTCGTGATGAAAAAGCAAACAAAGAGTAAAATGACAAGTTGTTTAATGTCCATACTCTGAGGAAAAGCGAAGCACCTAATAAATTTGCCTTTTTGTATAAAGAAAGCAGTTTAAGATGGTTGTCAAGTATTTATGGTAGTATGTCAGCATAGATATGTTAATGAGCAGCATTTGCAAGCATGAATTCGTGAGTGATATCAGATGCTTTGGGCTGGAAGTTTGAGCTGCTGTACTTTTAAGGTGTCTATTTTTTATTTTCTTGTATACACAGCAACTGCAGCTATGAATTACTGTACATGAGCATATGGCTTCCTCTGCTCTGAACATAAACTGCAGCTCTATGAAATTTAATAGCAAAACCAAACCAAATATACTGAAATAAAACAACATGAAGAGTTGTACAGGCATGAGCAAGAAGTGGCAGGTGGTCAGTGTATCGAGCTGAAATGTCAATATTCTGCATCCAGTAACTGCACTTTAGTCCACTCTGTAATGATTAGACATTATCCAGCATATAACTAGACCTTTAAGCACCTACACAGCTCTCTCAGGAAAGCAGTTTTTAAATAATCATGATGGAAACTTGAGATTCTTTACCACAGACTTGGATAAAATGGGGATCATTCGTTATTAGAATTCTGTCTGGCAAGATTCATTGTAATTGATATTCCCTTTGCAACAGCCAGAAAAACAAAAGACACATTTTCATGAAAAGGCAATCTGTTTAATGTATTCATAGGTAATTTGGATGCACAGTTACTCTGTGTGAATGAGGCCAAGGAAGAGCTGATATGGCCAATATTTTATTTGACTCTAGAGGGCAGTGTTGGTGTCTTTCATTAATGCTTCAAAGAGCTCAGCCCAAGAATATGAAACTAATGAAAGTGCTCCCACTTGTGATTATTGCCATCTGAAGGCTGCTCTTGATACAGTCTACCTGGTTTTCTGAATGTCAAGCTCTTGTGCTGTGTGCCTTTTTTTTTTCTATTTATTTGTTCATCTTTTTGCTGTGTAAGGATTTTATAGGAAATTTGTATTTGCAGAAGTTGCCAAGAATAGCAATGATTACTCTTTTGTTTGTTTGGTTTTTTTTTGAGTTGTATTGATTTGCTTTTGGGAATCTCCTAACTGTAAAGGCCCCAGCACTTGGAATTTGACTTGACAATACTTCAGAAGACACTACAAGATTGTGCTTGAGGGTGTTACTACTGACACTCTTGTGCAAAAAGTGTGCTAAAAATAGATCACAAGATCTTTACACAATGAACTTCTAGCATTTTCATTTCAGCCACACGCAAATTGTTGTCTTGTTCATTGTGTTATTAACTTTTGAACATAGCTATTAAAACGAGGCCTGTGTTACAATGCTTTTAGATGTAGATGATGCTTTGGAAACACAGAATTTTGAGAAATGAAGAATGCCCTTGTTCAGCTGTAGAATATAACTGTCTGCACCATATATTTCATTACTGCATAATTCACAAAGCTGCTTTTGTAAGGCAATTTTGCCAGTGGATAAGCTCATAACAGAAAACCAAAGTATAAGTATTATCATTTAAAAAAAGCGACATTCACAATATTCCACCTCGACAACCATTATACAATTTGTTTGTGTTACAGGAGACATATACTGTAAAGCAAGTTATTTTCGCCGCACAGAATTTTTGCAAATTTACCCTGGCATTCAATGCATAGTGTAGTTAAGAACTTTTGCACGTATTTTAATTTCATGAGTCTTGGCTAGCATGAAATTCGCTAAATTAAGCTTCATGTGAACATTCCTGTACTTACAGTGTTATCCTTGACTTAATCTCTTGACTATTAACTCATTTAAAAAAACAAACAACCACCAACAACAAAAGCTGCCATGGAATATATGGCATATAAAATATGCTAGAATGCAGGAGGGGAAATTTATAATCTTTGTTCATGTGCTTCATTGTGTGAGATAGTGCTTCTCAGAATTAGTGATTTCACTGATTATTTTCAAGTCAGCCCATAGCAGATCCAGTGTATCAGAACGGTGTAGATCATGTTACATGTTATTGAAAAGACATTAATTCACATACGATTTGTCCTATATCTGTTGATAACCAAATCAATGCTTAATAAGGTGGCACAGATTGTATCAAAGGTTTATGTTATCTTCTCAATTCTGTTAAGTTGGGCAATGGGATATGGCTGTATGCACAATCCCATTACAAATGGCTAGTCATCCTACTTTCGTAGGATGACTTACTTTTGTAGGTAAGAAAAGCAAAGATATTACTACATGTAGTACTGAAGTGATAATGTATTCATCATATAGTAAAGGTATGGATAGTTAACATTTACATTCACCAAGTGAATTTCATATCATCCTGCATTCATGTGTATCCCATCCTCAGTAGATGCACACTAAATCGAGCAAGTGCTGTATTTATGAGCCGAACTAGTTTTACGCATTAATAATTATGTATAATCAGTGGATATAAACTCTGACGGAAGTGTGTAATTTATTCAAATGAAATCAAGTTATAGTATTTTTAATAGATTATGCACAGATGCAGCAGAGGACTTATTTTTAACAATGTATTTATGTTGACAAGTTCCTGTAGCACATTTTGTGATGTATTCTTGAGGCTGTAGACATATCAAATGAAATTACATCATATCTCCATTAGGAAAAGTGCTAGAGGCAATTTAATGGTGTCATAAAATGTGTTGGATGACGTTCACCAACAGGAGTCATTTTTGTAAGCCCCTGTTTCCTTAGAGAGATGAGGGGTAGAGAAAAGTATTGGTTTAAAGAAATCTGGCAAATAATATATGAAAATTATCTTTATCTTCATGATCATATGGGAATATCACAACACAGAACACTTAAATGAGTATTTTAGACAGCATATTTCTTGACTTCAAAATTATGATATTTGACTAACCAACACAATGTGTTTGGTCAGTTCATAGCATGAGAAATATTGCATCAGTCCCATGCACCCAAACTGTAGTGAGTGTAATCCTAGACTCAAGGTACATGTTGTCCGATCCTTGAGCAAGACATGTGTATCACATTGTTCTGGTCTGATGTAGCTTTGATTGCTTACCCCTAAGATCACTGGGTAAACATGCAATGGGCTAAACATCCTATCAATATGCGAGGGTTTACTTCATGTATGGCACTGCAGCAGAAACTCAGGCAGCAGTTTTTAATTACTTATTGAAGTGGTATCCATCATAGCTCAATACCGATGGTGTGAACATGTACCATCGTGCAGACTGATGATAAATTGCAACTCTTCTTCATACAGTCCTTAACCTACTGAGCCTTGACACTCAAACTTCCATGACTTTATATGCTGCTACATTCTCTTTACAGCTGATGTAAAGACAAATCAGGATATGATATATGATGTATCATTTTGACAGAGGAAATTGGTTGGTTTTGTATCTGCTTGACTGATGTAATGTTGTTGCTTTTCATTCTTATTCTCTGTGGCACTGAGAAAACAAAAAAACAAAACAAAACAAAACATGGGACAGAATTTACAGAGAAACACAAGTGATTGTGCGCAATGCATGTGGCATGGTGTAATGAATTCATTTCCAGAAAATGGGATGCAGTAATAAAGAGAATATATGAAGCTATATCAAACAGTGTTATGTAGTCCTTCATTGAGTTAAACTTGCTGCAAGTTGTACTTTGTGTATCTTTCTGACAGGTGAAAGATGCTCTTTCTGGTGGTCTGTGACTGTGAGTGACTGCGAAAAAAAAATTATTATAAAAATCAGGAGGCAACTTTTAAAGGTTTACTTTCTTCCTTTAGTCTTTTGTTTTTTGCATGTTGACTTCTTTTTGGATGATGGACATGTATCCTTTGTCATTCTTAATGTTTACTTTTCTCTGAACAAGTTGGCTAGGCATGACAAGGAAGGGCAGTGTGCACTACTGTAAAACACAATATTTTCACGGCATGAAATTTTCGCAAGTTGCCTCTGACATTCAATGCATATAGTGAAGACAAAGAACTCTCATGTGCATTTTAAAGGACAAGTTCACCTTCATTAACATAAGGATTGAGAGAATGCAGCAATATTAGTAGAACACATCAGTGAAAGTTTGAGGAAAATTGGACAATCGATGCAAAAGTTATGAATTTTTAAAACTTTTGTGTTGGAACTGCTGGATGAGGAGACTACTAAGGCTCGTGATGTCATATGAGTACAACAGTATAAAGAAAATGTAAAGAAAATTCAACATATTTTCACTTTTTTCGCATAATAAAAGAGCACTTGACTTGCCTCTTTCTAAAGGCAATGGGAATAATATTACCCATAACATATGTCAGTAACGAGTCAAGGGAATGTGTACTTTTTTTAAAAGATGACATTTTGTGAAATTCTCTTTATATTTTCGTTATATTGTTGTACGCATGTGACATCATACACTGCAGTAGTCTTCTCATCCAGCGGTGACTGCACAAAAACTTCAAAAATTCATAACTTTTGAACGGATTGTCCGATTTTCCTCAAACTTTCAATGACGTGTTCTGCTAATATTGCTACATTCTCTCAGTCCTTATGTTAATGAAGGTGAACTTGTCCTTTAATTTCGTGAATCTTTGCTCTCACGAAATTCGTGAAAATTAAAATGCATGCAAAGATTCCTTATTTTACAGTATTTCTTGTGTTTACCTATAATCTCATCAGCTGTCTCGTTGTCATGCCTGACATCAGCTGCTGTTACTACAAAGTGTCATCTTGTCATTCTCAGAACACATCTTTTTGTCTTTTTTTAAAAATTCTGCACATGAAATGATGCATGGAAAAAGGGGGCAAGTAAGGAAAAAACTATTATGCAGTGACAGGATATTTCTCGCCCCCACTGTTTCCTCTCCATCCTGCACTATTTCTTTTAGACCCAAACTAGATTTTGGCATTGTTGATGCAATAGCAGTGTAAGGCATGGTAATCTACTGTGGTACGTCTCGCTTCGCCCCTATAGCTGCAATATGATTATGAGAATATGGTACCTGTCCTTCATAGTCCAGTGCTGACACCATGTAATTATTTTAATTACAATGTATTATTTGATGTCAGCTTCACTGATTTTTTTTTCTTTCAAAATGAAAGACCACCATGTGGTTTGCACTGGAAAAAATGCTTAGCATCAAGAGTTTTTCTGTCACAGAAACAGAAAATGTTTACCCATTAAATATGTTAATATACATGTGTGTTGCACTTTAGTGATTTAAACACAGAGTTCTTTAGTATTGTCTCATGTAAATGTCACATAGCACGTTCCATGAATGAAAGGTTGGTTGTTTGTTATGAGGTCATTTGAAGTTCCACCTTACAGGTAGAATTCTCCGGGTGCGAACATGTTTTCATGAATATTCCTGTGCAGATGGTAATTTGCATCAGAACAGCGGGTGCAATACATGAAGAAGGAAAACTGCAGCCGGCTTAGCAAAGATATTTTTAACTCTTTATGTGCCAGTGAGTCAAATAGGAACAAATTTCACACACAGACCTATGGACAGAAAATAAATGAGGCATACAAAGGGTTATGTTATGTCTGTTCACTTGTTTATTGTGATAATGAAAGGCATCTTTCAGACTGCATATTGAAAGATGTTCACAAGTCAGTCTATTTTTTAATGTCATAAGGCAATGTAACAGATGAAATCATTTTTGTTTTTGGGTTGTTGTTTTTTTGTGTCTGAGAGCTTTCAACACTCCTCTGCAAATAAGAGCCAAAAATAATGAGCCTTCCGCCACTTTTCTGCCTATTGCTCCTCTTCCAGACCTGAAAAGTTACAAAGGCTGCGCCATTTAATGATTTGTCTCTCCAATATTGTTCTCTCGTGCAGCAAATCATGAAGATTGCCATGAAGTACAATCTGGGCCTGGACATCCGAACAGCCGCCTACGTTTCTTCGCTGGAGAAAATTTTCAAGACGTACTACCAGGCTGGTCTCTCCTTTACATGAGGAAATAAAAGCCACATATTTCTCCTCCTTTGCTCTCTCTCTCTCTCACACACTCGCATAAATACAGTCAGCTCATAACTAGAATAGCAGTAGGCTATGTGGTGTTGATGTTTTTTTTGTTTTTTTTCAGACTTAGATTCTCACCCTGCTGAGTGTTTCACGATCAGTTTTGAGTGGAAATCAGATGAAATTCAAATAAAGTTTGTACATGTTTAGAAATGAGATACAAGGATGTCGTGGTGATGCAGTTGAGAAACAGAAGGGTGTATGTACAGTGGATATGTGGATATATAACAAAAGTAGCACCCATGTGCTACACAATTTGTTTCAGTGCCACCCCCGCCCCCCTCATCATGTCGCTCATGTCTAGTAAGTGAAAGAATCACGATAGTGCTTTATTTTATAGATATCAATTTAAAGAGAATCTGAAACATTCAGTGTATGAAAAGTTGTGTGACATTGTGCAGGTTAGAGGGACTGTGCAGTAGGCCTACTGGTTGAGGTGGGGATTCAGGTTTATAACATTCTAAGTGAGATAATGAGAAACTTCTTATGAAATATGAAAGAGCATATAATTTTAAGAAGGATTCAACATTTATTTGATGAAAATTCGTTTTATAATGGCTGAGATATCCAAAAAAATGATAATAATAAAGGTGACTGGCCACGCCTTTTATTAGGAACTCTTTGTTTCACCTTGTTTTTGGATATCTCGGCCATTTCAAAACCGATTTTTATCAAATAAACTTTTGATACTTTTGATAGAATTGCATGCTCTTTGACATCTCATATAGTGGTTTCTGAATATCTTGCAAAACGTTAAAAGCTAAATCCTCACCTCGACCAGAACTGTACACACCCTTTAAAATGACTACATGTCTTACATGATATAAGACTGATAATTTGTGGAGATTGGAAGAGCATAAAAACATCAACCAGTGATAGACACTGTAAATGATGGTGAAATCATCCCACTGTGTGAGACATATATTGCCTATTTTTAGCATACAAAAAGATGTATTAGATGATGTGTTATGCCCGGAATCGAGAAACCACGTTTCCAGCAGTGTTAGAAGAGGACTTACGTGGAGAAGGCTTTGTGAATGGATTGCAGTCAGTAATTTTTAGTTCTTTATTTAACTTCTTTGTTTTGCCATTGACAATGTTTAATATCACTAGTCTTTACACTCATAGGGCCGCCGTGTCAAATTCCACTGTCATTGTAATCGAGTCTTGCGTTCAGTTGTAATCTGCTTCTTCTTTGTTTTTGTTTTTAAGATTGTGCAGAAATTGAAACATTTTCTTCCTATCTTGATGCCCTTGTCACAGTCACTTCAGTGTCATGCATATTCTATTTAGGTAGGCCTAATTCAAGAAAAGAGGTGCATATGAATACATGTACTCATGTACAATAGTCATGCTGTCGTACATATAGTTTCCGTAATCCTGAAACACCAAATCTGATGCAGTTGTCTCTCCTATATATTTCAGTGGCACGTACAACTGTACTGTTGTCTGAAAAGATGTGGTGCATGTGTTTCTCATAGCTTTGTGGCGTAAAGTCCAAAGTCAAGTAATGAAGAGAATGCTGCTTAAAGTTTTCTTTCAAGAAATGTCTAATTTCTTTGTATCTACAGATGTATATGTGTATGTGTATAGTACATTTGTATATGCTCGATACTGAATTGTTCTTGCAGTAACAAACACTAAAGATTCATATTTTCCCATAGAAACAGAATGTGAAGCAGTAAAATTCCCATTTTTTACACTGTGTATTATGGTTGTGGTGGGCTATACAAGAAGTGACTCGTTCCCAAGGATTTATATAGCTTTTTCTTGGCAAATGAACTTATATTTATTTATAAGTTTTTAGTAGGCCTAATAGCTGGTAATAAATGGTAACAGAAATGTGAAATGCACATCAACTGTCGTGTCTTCTGTAAATTTCTGGATTTGCTGTCAAATGTGTACATTGTACCACATGTTGAAATAGACACACATTTCAAGAATGTGGTATAGTCCTGACTTCATTCAGAATAAAAGCATATTTTTCTGTTCTTGGAAGTACACCACCTTGAAATACAGTAATATAAATGTTTCAGTTGTAGGAACCTATACATTGTACTGAATGGTGCTCTTCAGGTTTCCTTGTGCTTGCACAAAAGAGAAAATCCTACGGCATTTTGCCGAGTGCTATCCATTGCTGCACCGTTCTGACCATGTAATCTACCTCAAGAAAATTACACAGGATTATATCTCTATGTACCGATACATATAAATATAGGCATGTATGAGTAAACCCAAATGTTGCAAGGTTTTCAAAATAAAGTGAACTCTATCATTAAATATATACAATATATATATATATATATATATATATATATATATATATATACAATATATATATATATATATATATATATATACAATATATATATATATATATATATATATATATATATACAATATATATATATATATATATATATATATATATATACAATATATATATATATATATATATATATATATACAATATATATATATATATATATATATATATATACAATATATATATATATATATATATATACACACATAAGATTTCAGCATTAAAATATTAATATTTTTTTTGACATGAAATTTTGTTATACAATGTATTGTGGTAGCTTCGATCAGGCAAGCTGTGGATTTAAATTTCATATCACATGGCTGCTGCCACTAATGCTGAAGTATGCTTGATACCTGTATTGAATTTTTTTTTTTTTTCAGCAAACATGATTTTGCGTGAAGTGTACTCCAGTCTGCATCAATGCTTTTGCTTTGCAATGCACTGGGACCATTATTTTGTAAAGTGTGAGAAGTCACTGTGTACATTACTGAAACTCTTGTTAGGCTGACGAGTGGAGTGTAGAGATAGCCATAACTCTGCGTCTGCTGGGTCATACTTCTGTCATGTACCTTTCAAATATTAAAGACATCTAGTTCTTGTAAGTCTGTCTTCTAGCAAATGTCAAATACCAATACATATAAACACTGAGAAGTACAACTTGTATCATACCTTTGCATTTTATTCAGTCATCACAAAATATACAAAACATCCCAAAACAACATCAAGTGGTGGCCACATAAGTGGTACTTCCACTGAATGTTTCACACATGACGGTAAATGCCACAATACAGTACTATTGGCCTTCTCAGTACACCTATAGAGCAAAGACATGGCAAATCAAAGGCTGAACTGTAAGCACAAATGGCAATAAATAAGACACAAGATAGAAAGAAAGTTTTGGGAGAATTCATTAACTGCTGTGAGCTCACCAGAGTTTCTCAGACACGAAGTCCATGTGTGTGTGTCATATAATTATCAAACAGCCAAGATTGACCAGAATCAAGTTAACAGCATGCATGAACACCAGCCTTGTCAAACTTCATTTTAATAGCCTGTAATTATCTACTGGGAAGACCTAGAAGATACTTGGGGAAACTGAGAATACTTCACGTTTCTGTCATACATACGGCACAGCCAATTCTCTACAAACTGCAATGAAAGACACACACAAATTTGTGATCCTCTGTTTGCATAGCTCATCACACACAAAGGGGAGAGAGAGGTGGTACTTCCTACGCAGTCTACACAAGTTTCATATCTGTGTAGTGTAGCATGCAGTGTCAACATACCACTTACAATTTTGTTCACATTGTCCAAGGAGAGGGTGACTGATTCTTTGGTTGTGATTTGCAGATGCTTCCACTCTTGTATGGATGGCATGAATCCCCAGAAAACTTGCAAATGGAAATAAATAGTGGAATGTTCTGTCCCCCCCCCCCCCCCCCCATGAACCAATTATTGCTAATAAGGAATTTCCGAGTCAGTGGGAGTACACATAATAGCCTTGTATAACTGTACATATGAAATCTGTAGAGACTGAAGGAGATAAAATCTATGGGCATAGATGATACAAAATAATGACAATGGTTAGAAGATTTTCCACAAATATGTCAACCAAATGTAAGTCTACGGAGCATCTATCCAAAAATAATTGATGGTGCTATTCCAATGTCAAACCAACAATTCCAACAAGTTGCCTCATTGAAATGTGTGACTTGTGTGGGGATGATGCATAAGGTACTGTACCAGCATCCGAAAAATGACTGTTGTTTCTGCTGCCATATTGAAAAAAACAACAACAAAAACACATGAACAGCAACATTTTTCTTAAAATGACTACAAAGAAAGACTGCAAAACACTTTCGTGTTCATGAGCTCAGGGATGCACGACCCTCTATGTGGTATAGATGACTTGTGCATTCTCCTTGGTTTATGCTTTAGAGATGCACTAAACTGGGACTGCGTCATGTGACTGGACTACCATTTGTGAATGTTGATGTATTCACAATGCGTAGCAGTCCCTGAATAAGGCTAATGGCTTCACCATGAGCTACTCATAACACCTCTTCAAGGATTATTCCATCAAGTGCTTGGCGGTAATACTCTTTAGAGCTGCTAGAAATTGAGGGTAACTTGGGGCAGTACTGGCTGTTTGAATGCTTCGGAACACATCCCCCAAGTGCTCTTTTGTGAAACTGGCTGTTAGGACGTATGAGTGACCCCTAGAGAGCAGTTCTGCTTGCAGGTCCAGAATGGACATAGTTGAGACAATGAGTCCTGTCTGAAATGGTTGCCACTTGTCTTTGGTCCCAACAGACATCTTCTTGGTCACTTCAACCACCTGTTTAAGGTGGGCCACAGCTTTGTCATAAGCTTGCCTGTTGATCTTGCTCAGTGCCAAAACAGGGTGTCTATTTGACATCAACTCGACCCACCCACGCATAAACTCAAGGAACCACGCTGTTGTTCGAAGGGCTGGCTCACATCCTTCACATTTGACCAAGTGACGAAGAGCAGAACTGACTGAGGGACTAAGGAAGTTCAAGGCATCAGAGAAGTTTGTCTGATGAAAGTGTGTTGACTTTGTGATGGCTCTGGTGATCTCTGGGGCAAGCTGTTCATGTCCGTCTTTCTGGAAATTTGCCAACTTCTGCAGATGCTCAGCTGTCACTTTGTCTGAAGGAAGTTTGAATTTAGAAACAGTCTTCTTGGGCAGTGTTATGGTGTTCCCTGTCACAAGTTCCATTCTCAGGTTCTCAATGACATGAGGAGCATCTGCAAGAAAGTGCAAGTGCCTGTCAGGCCTACATGGGTGCGGAACCTTGTTTTTTGTTCTGTTGGACTTGGAGCAGCCAATTCCAAAACTTTTCCACAGGGCATGGTTGATACTTCCCATTGAAGAGGTCACTGCAGTAACGTGTAGGCCAATGCTGTGTGCCCTCCGGATGACTTTGAGCACAAATGGCTTGACCGAGACTTGATCCTCAGAACTTCCTGTGTAATGGAATGCAACAGTTTGTTTCCAGTGAGATGTGACTCCTGCAAGCATTATTACAAGAGCATGAGAGGTTGCTCTGGGGTGATTTTGAGGTACAGCACCTCCTTGTGTACAACTGGAGTCACTGGCATTCACAAGATCATCTTGTAGTGGCATTTCATCCAGCATCAGGCAGCATTCCCTTTCTGTTCCCTCCATTGCAGCCACCTTCAGCTTAAGAATGTCAAAGACCTCATCCAGCACACCTGGTTCTATGGATATTTCATCAAGCCATTCTCTCAAGGAACGCACAGATGGGAGGGGCTGCTTCTGTGCCAGTAGTAACTTGTATCCAGTGGCACTGCATGCAAACCATAGCTGGAGGGCTTTTTCCATAGTTTCAGCAGACCAATCTGATCCTCCGTTGTTTCGAAGGCCGAGTTGATCCAACTGATCTTCACTGAACACCTTGGCCACTCTGGCCTCGAAGCTTGCACTTTGCTGCTGGAGTAATTCCCTTTCTTTTCGCTCTCTGGCCAATTTCTGCCGAAGACTGCGGATCTTCCTTTCTGTCGCCACACCCTTGCAGGGAGCAGTCCCAAGCATGCTGGATGAACTCTGTGAAGGAGACTGTGGTTGTTCTGATGCTCCTGCCTCTCCAACAAGATGGTTTCCATCTTCTTCTTCTGAAGCCCCTGGATGAGGAATAAAGGCAAGAAATTTCACAATCAAACCACACTTTGTATTATCCTCGTATCCAATACTTAAGCCGCTGCACACTATACGACTCACAACCTTACGACTGACAGACTTTGGATCTGAAACAAGAGACCCAGGGGTCTCGCGTTCACCTGAGTATCACAAATTCATCTTCCATGCATTCTAGCAGATTCTTACCTGAGAACATTGAAAACTTGTGGTGTGGGGTAGCTTTGAGAGCTGGGGGCATGGTGTCCATTTGCATATACCATCACACTGGTAAAAATACCTGCCAAGTATACTGTTCTTTATATAAAGTTGGACTATGCAGTTTTGAAAAAAAAAAAGACTTAAAGCCCTATCACTTCTGATTTTAGAGAAGAATATTAGTGAATATTCCTTAATTTAGGAGGTTTGCATCCCCTGGGGCCCCAAGGAAAGCATGGTGCCCATTCAAACACTTTGAGATCCTATCCCCCTAGGAATACTACTTGCCAAGTTTGGTGAAAATCCAGTATGTTGTTTTCAGCAAAAAGATGAAAATTTAGGTCCAAATTTGGATCCACTTGGAACTACAGTCATCAATGTACAAACTCAAAGTAACTTTGCTTTATCACTTCTGGTTCTAGCGAAGAATTGTAAATATTCCTTAATGTTGGGGGAGGGGGGGGGGGGGGGAATTTGGCCCCCTCGGGAGCATGGTGCCTTGTTGAACAAATTGAGATCTTAACCCTCTGGCATGCTACCTGTCAAGTTTGGTGAATATTCATCAAAGGGTTTTCAACGATTGTGAACATGTACAATTTACACCACCATTTGGACCCATCCCATCCCACTCCCTTGGGTCCCAAGGGGGGCACCCCTGATTCTGCCATGAACAAACTTGAAACAATAGTCATCAATATACTGACTCATTTTATTAACTTAGCTCAATCACTTCTGCTCCGAGAGAAAATCTTTAAGATTTCTTACGGGGGGGGGGGGGGGGGGGGGGGGGGGGGGGTGGCCCCCTGGGGGGCCCCCAGGTGGGACATGGTGCCCATTTGATGGAATTGAGATTCTATCCCCCTAGGGATGCTACCTGCCAAGTTTACGGAAAATTCATTGTGGGGTTTTCAAGATAAAAATGAAAATTTAGGCTCCAATCTGGGCCCCCTGGGACCCCCAGGTGGGGCATGGTGCCTATATGATGGGAATGAGATTCTATCCCCCTAGGGATGCTACCTGCCAAGTTTAATGAAAATTCATCTTGCCATTGTCAAGAAAAAGATGAAAATGTACAATTTGGGCCCATTAGGATCACTCCCCAGCCCCCTCCCGTGGCCCTGGGTCCCAAGTGGGGGGGGGGGGGGGATGGTACCCCTGATTCCACCATGAACAAACTTGAAACTACAGTCATCAATGTACCAACTCATAGTATTAACTTAGCTCTATCACTGCTGGTTGTGGAGAAGAAGATTTTTTAAGACTCCTTGATTTTGGGGGGTTTGGGCCCCTCTTGGGGCCCCCCAGGTGAGGCATGGTGCCCATTTGAACAAATTGAGATCCTATCCCCCTAGAGATGCTACCTGCCAAGTTTGGTGAAAATTGGTCATGGGGTTCTCAAGAAGAAGATGAAAATGTAAAAAGTTTACGCATGACGAACGACGGACGACGCAAGACGGACGCCGGACGAAGAGCGATCGCAATAGCTCACTTGAGCCTTCGGCTCAGGTGAGCTAATAAACAAGCGGCGTTTATCCTGAGGATACTATGATTTATTTCAGATCCAAAGTCTGTCAGTCATAAGGTCGTGAGTCGAATAGCGTGCGGCGGGCTTTATGTTAATCTTGTCATAAAATACCATTGAGACATCTTACAACTTACATGACAGAGCACCTATGGCACAAGGGGTTATTATCATTATTATTATTATTATTGTCATTATTATTATTATTATTATTATTATCATCATTATTACTATTGTTATTATATTATCATCATCATTATCATTATTTATTCCGCATTTGCAAGACAGTACAAGTGAATGACAAAACAACAGACAAACAAACAAAACAAGCATAATACAAGGGTACAAGATGTCAGGCTTTCCCTTATGCGCTTCCCTATGTTGCTGCGTTGGAAAAAAACAAAATCACTATGGCCCTTGCACCACATATTTTGCACCTCAAGGTCTTATGATTTCCATTAGTTTTTGAGGAAGGAAGCAATCAAAATACATGTATATTCAAAATAATGAAGTATGTAATTTGTTTCTTCCATTGTTTGTACACAATTGTAAAAATTGTACAAAATACACTCAAGCGGAAGCAACCATGATATCACTGTAAAAACAAGACAATGCACACACATTTGTTTTAGGCTGGGCTGAAGAGGATTGGGTAAAAGAAAAAAAAAATACAACAAACTAGAAGTGTTGCTATTGCGATTGGTATGCCTCCACTATAATGCATGGTTCTCCCTGGAGGTCTAGAGTACATGTTGACAATGTGAGATGACAGTTTCATATAAGTGGAAAAAAATGAAATGACATGTTTGTCACAAATGTGTTGAGTGTTTATTTTCTTTAAACAAGGTTTCATTTGGATGGAAGTCTATATTCTTTATTAGAGAGCAAGTATTCAGGAATTTGAGCATTTTCACTTGACCTTTGATCCCATGGCCCACTAATATCCACTTACTGGTAACATCCACTTTATGGCAATACCTTGAGCTTTTTTTCAAAATATGGGGAAAATTGTGACATTTTACCATTTTCACTTGACCTTTAACCCCATGGTCAAAATTTTCCCTGCAGAATCAATGTGCAGTAATGCATGTATACACCAACTTTTATCAAGTTTATGCATTGAGTTATCTCTAAACAGTGAGCAAAAAGTGCAACTTTAGCATTAAATGGAATTTTAGCATTTTAACCTGACCTTTGACCCCAATAACCCAAAAGCTCCCAAAAGAATCAATGTCAGGCAGTACATGCATATGTACTAAGTTTCACAAAAATACCTCTTCAAAGCTATTTCAGAGATATAGAGAAAAAGGTGAAATTTTAGTATTTTCTCTCGACCTTTCACCCCATGGTTCAAAACTTTCCCTTGAGAATCTTTATCTTGTAATACATGCACACATTACATTTAAAGAAAATGTGGCGAAATAGTTAAATTTTGAGAATTTGACAACTTTCACCTTCAGCATGTGCAGGCATAAGTTGATAGGCACAACTTGGCTCACTCAGACATACGCCGAGTTTCATTAAAGGATACCTTGACCAATTTTGTAAATTGTGCTGTCCACAAAATCTATTTGGAACGAAAAGACGGGTGTACTGACGGACAGACAGACGAACGACCCAAAACATAACGCCTCTGGTGACACTTCATGTTGGAGGCATAAAAAGAAAAGACAGAATTATCAACCTGCTGTAACACTAGCTTTGCCATCAGTTGAAGACATCTGTGTAATATCTGACTCAGGGAGACTGGTCTGTGTGGAGTAGGAATGTTCCTGTTGGATCTGCTTCCTGTGAAATGCTTTATTCTGGGCAACCATACGTCTGTTTCTCCTCCAGAGAGCTTGGCGGTGGGGAGCCTTCACTCGTGGAGACAAGATGACAGCATTTTTCTTCAACTTTTTAACATTTTCGGCACAATCTTGTTTGCACTCTGTGTGATCGGAGTGTTCCTGGGAAAACAATTATCAAAATGATCACAAAGTTAGTGAAATGTAAAGTGGTAGCCTTCTGCTATGAATCTTACCTGAAGTTCTAAACTGTGCACATGGATTCCAAAAAGTTTTGCACATGAAACTCAACAACAACCTCAGATGCAGATATAGAACACCACATTTGTAGACTTACTAATGAATGGAAACAAATAGGGAAACTGACAGAAATTACATGACAATAGACAAAGAAAATTGGATCCTATTGAAATGGAATCCAATTTTCTTTGTTCATTTTCAATCGAGTTATTATTCTGTCATCTACATGATCTCTTCAAATTATACGACATGGTGTTGCTTTACTTTTAATGCCACTCTGGAAATGAATTCTTCAGTGTGTAATTTCATTTTTTTACAATGTGGCATTCTGGGGTTTTAAAGGGGCCATGCAAAACTTCTACCTCATTATTACACTTATTGATCTTAGTTTACAAAATGGAACTCCATTTTTTTAGCTTTCCAATCAGTGTGTCAGATCATGATCCTAGAGTTTTGCCATAAATATTTGTTTGATAGATACTTCACTTTCTGCAAATCAATAAATTACATAATCATAAACATGGGAAACATACAAAGTATATTTGAAACAGAGTTGTTTGACTTGCATAAACAACGATATAAAAGGAAATTAATGATATAATATTACAGTATGCATGTCTATGCAGCAGGGATTACAATAACGATACATTGTATTATATTTAAGAAGCGATAATGCAGAGGGCCGCCATTGTAAGCATTGCTTGAAAAGATGGCCGGCCCAAGGAAAAGGTAGGGACGTACTAGATTCGTAACAATACAAATTCTGCTGCGAAGATAGCAGGGGAAAATAAACTCTGATGTGTAATGGTGGTGAATGTGCGTGCAAGTGCTTGAAAGTGCTCAGGGGCAGATAGGCTGAAATTTAGAATAATAAAATTGGTTTGCTGGAAGAGGGAACGACATATCTAAATGTTTACAACCATTCCTAAGAAGACACAGAAATCAATATATTTTTTCTTAATCATATTTCATTTCTCAATTCGAGCAACAGGAATAAAGAGAGGGAGATAGATAAGAAAAACGAAACTTCATTATTCATGCGATCTTTTGAGAGCGTTAAAGGCCACCTTACCCCAAGGAAAAAGTCAATTTCAGGCATATGAGTACATGCTCCTCAACATAAGGATAGACAGCAGAAAAGGTTTGCTGATACATTCACGCATTACATAGTATAAGTCTATGTGATGCAAGAACAGGGATGAAGCAAGGTGGTGGAGGGGAAAAAAGAAATCCCCTCTGAAGTTCTGTGTCACTGCACATGTACACCATGAAGCTTTTCCGCTTTTCCTTCCACTAGAATTTAAAATCTTCTTTTTCCATTCAAAAGATTTCAATGTAATGTCTGAATTTTTGTGAGCATCCACCACTTTGTATTTCCTTGCAAATCTATTTTGAATCGGAAGTCAAATACCCTTGGTATGCGATATCTACACATTACAAGTTTGGCAGAGCAGGGAGCTCAAGGTACTTCACAGAATATATCTGTTAGACACTTGGAGTGCTGCACTTGCATGCATGATGCCTGCACTTGATGGACTTACCAGCTCTCTCATCAGCACTCCCCTACATTTCATTACGGCATCAAATCTGGCTGTGGAATTTGTAGTATTCTTGGTTGACATTTTGTACTAAGTGTATGCGGGTTAATCTTTCTGTAGACATGAAATTCATCTACCTTAGTGGTTTTCAATATATACACGCATACTATATACCCTATTTCCACTAAAAGGGTATGGTGGGGAACACTTACTCCAATATTGAAGGCAAACCTCGTCGGTAAGGCATTCGGCTTCAATTTCCGCAGATTATCAGCACGACCTTGCTCATACTGTGTTTCATCAAAGTGGTCCTGTGAAAGATAGAAGTAATCAAAATGATCGACTACAGACAGTAATATATGAGGCGCTAGTCCTTTGCTTTAAAGCTGCCACACTGTTGGGGTTTGGTGGGGGCTTCTTTCATTATCCATTGACTTTTGATAATCAGAAAGTCTCAACAAAGATTTTCGAGGAAACATGCAGCATTCATAATCAAGTCTTTGCCTATCATGAGCTGCCCCATGTATGAAGCAACACACAGACATAATACTGTACGAGCTGAAATTTTCGCGTACAGATATTTTCGCGAATTGCTACTTGGAGGACATTTTCACGTGTTGTTAATTTCGTGGTTGCGAGGGTCTAACTGAACTTAGCTATTTGCACGTTGTTACTTTCACGTGTTGTTATTTTCGCGGTTCAAAGGTGATTCGCGAAATTCGCGAAAATTTCAGCTTGTACAGTATGACAACATTCACACAATCAAGTTGCTACACAGATTGTGCTATGAGGTACATAAGACTTCAGTTCGGTGCATTTGACATCACTCGGCCAGCTTTGCTCAGAGGCATGCTGCCTCCTTCAGCTGCTGTTAGTGTATTCTTATGGAGAAAAGAAACCTTGTATATACATGTACATGTGCATTGAATGAATGCAGCAATATCAGTGAAATTTTGGTAGCAATGCAGCAATAATCATAGTGGAATATACACTTGTATTAGTGAAAATTTTAGGAAAATCTGACAATGCATTCAAACGTATGCATTCCTAAAGTTTTGGTGCAGCTGTCACTGGATGAATTCAGACTACTGCAGTTCATAACGTTGTTTAACAGAAAAAAAGGCAGGTGCCAAAATGTGTCTAGCCCATTCACGTAGAAGAAATTGTTTTTCGAACCCCTAGAAGTTCATTGACCTGCCTATGACCTTTGACCGTGTGGTGACCTTCAACTCCCCAAGGGACATTTACCGGCCAAGTTTGGTCATAAACGGACAAGTTATGAGCCATAATTGAAACGAGCCGTAAAAAATAAATATTGGGCCCTGAAGGTTCATTGAACCCTGTCTGTGACCTTTGACCTTGTGATGACCTTCAACTCCCTAAGAACATGTGCCATCCAAGTTTGGTCACAAATCAGGAATGGACATAGAATCAAAAGTTATGAGCCATAATCAAAACGCGCCGTAAAAACTTTTAACATTGGGCCCTAAAAGTTCGTTGACCCCTGTCTGTGACCTTTGACCTTGTGATGACCTGCAACTCCCCAAGGGACATGAACCATCCCAGTTTGGCCACAAACAGACATAGGGATCAAAATTTTTGAGCCATAATCGAAGCACGCCATAAAAACTTATCATTGGGCCCTAAAAGTTCATTGACCCCTGTCTGTGACCTTTGACCTTGTGTTGACCTGCAACTTCCCAATGGACATCTACCATCCAAGTTTGGTCACAAACAGACATAGGGATCATAAGTTTTGAGCCATAATCAAAATGCACCGTAATATATTAACATTGGGCCCTAAAGTTCGTTGACCCCTGTCTGTGACCTTTGACCTTTTGGTGACCTCTAACTCCCCAGGGGACATCTACTACGCAAATTTGGTCACAAACAGACATGTGGAACAAAAGTTTTGAGCCATAATCAAAACGCGCCGTAAAAACGTAACATTTGGCCCTTAAGTTCATTGACCCTTGCCTGTGGCCTTTGACCTGGCGGTGACCTCCATGTTTGGTAAAACGTGTAACTTTGTATAACCACTCTTCCCTCCAAGTTCGATTGAAATTGAAGCCCTCCGTAGAGAGTAATTCAAGTTTCTGTAGCGTTACGGACAGATGCCGCAGGCGATCCCTTAGTCTCCCCTCACCTCCGGTGGGCTCGACAACAATGCAAAGAAAACAAAAAGAGAACTCCACAAAATGTAATTCTTTATGAAAAGTAAACATTCCTATGACCTGATACTGACATACGATATGCAATTTGTGATATATTCAATATTCCTCCTGCTTTCTAAAAGAGGTAAGACAAGTGCACTCTATACAGGAAAGTGGAAAAATATGTTAAATTTTCTTTACAATTGATGTATCACTGTCCATGTGGCTGTGATGTCACAACTAGTCTTCTCATCCAGCCATGGCGGCACTAAAATTGTCAAAACTCTTAATTTTTGAACAACTTTTCCATACCCGTTTCCTTTAAATTTCATTGATGTGTTCTATTACTAAAAGTGCATAATTGCTGCATTTGAATTGAATTGAATCAAAAACTCCATTTCACTTCGATTAAAACAACAAACAACATTGGGAAAGCACAAGTATACAAAACAAAAATAATATGTAGACCCTATATGTGGGTCATATTTTCCATTAATCCTGCCTGTTTTGGTCATGACCTTCGATTGTGATAATTTGGGAACAAACAGGTAACTTGCAGCATTGCAGGACCACAGAGTGCAATTTATATAATTTCTGATACTATCACTCCTATGAGTTCTCCTTTCTTCCTCATGCTGGAGACAATGAGAAAGTAAGATGAAATAATTAACTGCAACATAAATATGAAAAAAAAACAACATTTAATCATATATATCATCAGATATAACATGTCATTGACATGTGATATTAGAATGCTATAAAACTTCAAAATTGCATAAACTAGCCCAAATGGAACTGGTTACACCTCACCTACAAACCTTACCGAACTTTTGCCTAAAGTTATGAACAAGAGTGTGAACATGCAGAGAGAGGGTGATTTCTCAAAACACTTGCATTGGAGCTTTGTTGAGGATAGATCTAGCACTTTTGACAACAACAAAAAGTGATTAGTCGAAAATGCTTCGGAATGAGGTGACAAATTTAAATTGGCCTGTTTTGGATAAGAAGGCAACTTCTCAAACTCTAGGCCCTACCCAGTCCCAGATCCCCTTACGGCCTTGTGTCTTGGTGCCTTGCTTGAAGAGTTTTGATCTTCTCAGTTCTCTTCCTCCACAATACACATGACTAACCTGTTCATTCTGAGAAGTTCTTGAGTTACTATTCAACCTATTCTAACGGTTGCCACAACTAATTACATTTGTATGAAGAACTGTCGCTATACAGAACTTCTCATCAGAAGTCGCGCTTCAAACGGCTAATGTACTATCCCGATGAATGAGCACCGAAAACTGGCTTGGGGAGTCCCCCGCCACGGACCGGCGGCGCCCCGTGATGAGGGCGAAACACGGACGACTCGGAGCTGATGCGTGCATGATGTTCAGGAATGTAGATCATTATTTTCTATTCATTGAACAATCTCATAAACATGACAAGCTGTCAAGCATACTCACGGCACACAAGAACGATGAGTCTTTAGCATGCCAATTTTCTCGACAAACCAGGATTTCCCACAGCCGTCTTCTTTTAGGATCTCTGGGAAACCGATGCATTTTCGACCCCCTATCCGGTCTATTGGAGCATCCAAGCACTGCACAGCAAGGCATTTTCACTCAGATTTCAACGAGATCAAAGGACAGAGACAAATCATACGAGGCCTAAATATTGCAAGGATTGCTTGCAAGTGAGCTGTCAGCCTTGCTCTTGTATTGTCAACCAGCAAGAGGAAAAATTAACTGCTCTGCCTCTGCTAAAGAGCGAGCTAGCCGAATTGAATCCCCCGCAACGAATTGTCGGGTAACAATATGGCGCCCGACACTCTACGAGTACGTCACGTGATCGCGAAACGCGTGCTATGTGCGCAGCTCAGCGGGGGTATTTCACACAAAGATACAGTCAGACCGCAACGCTGCTGTTAATGAGCTCAAATCAAAAATTTATCGTACGCGCAGGTTTTTGCGCATGTCCTTCTCAACACCCGAGATTTTGCGAGATAATTCAGAGACAAAGTGCATGGTCTACGAGATTCATTTATTGACGACATGAAGATCTACTCTCCGTGACTAATTGACATGATTTGTGAATATTTGATATTAATCAGACCTTTTAATGCTTATATCATGTGAAATGAACTTATGATACCGTTATTCTTATCACCGCATCCTACTGACATGTTTTAAAACGATCCTAGAACATATTATGACAAGGCTTTCTATTTATTGATCACCCGACCCGTTCCAAAGTTGAATCAACTCATTACTGATATCCAACATTCTAGAGATTCTTGTTTTAATAGCACAGAAAGAACTGAATTGGTCCCTCGCTTAGAAAACTATAAAAATTGAAAGTCTCGTCGAGTGAAAATCGTGGAGTGGCAATTTGAGATACATGCATGATCATGTGCTCTCAGGGTATCATTAGTTGAATTACTCAGCGATGAATACAGTGGAATTAGATGGAATGATTATTGTAATTCACAATAGAGATCCCCAAAGAACTATGTGTGCACAATAAGTTTTAGATCTTTTATTATTGATTAATAATGAGCCATTCATTCAACAATGCAACAGTTACTGCTAGCTGAGTAAACAAAGTCCAAGCCAAAGTTGAGCTGTCGATCAGAGTGGAGTGTTGTTCTTGTTGTTGACGTGGAGATCTTAGCCCGAGCGCGTATACATACATCGTGCGCGCGCACACACACACTCATAGGGTCCTACACTTTGATCTACACACAGAGTATTACTGTATGTACAGCACACGTTTACTGTCCTTCCGCGCTGACCAACTGTTTCAACTCTCCACTCAGAGGGAATTAACCAATCAGAAACGCGTATTCGCGGCAAACTGAAATCTCGTCAAAAATTAACTGTACAACGCAATGATTTATTCGATCACCTGACCCGTTCCAATAATCAGTCCACATGAAGTCATCATATTTCCATAGTATGATATTTCCTCTTTCATTTCATACCTCTTCGATTTTGGTCCACGTTTATTTCATTGTTCTAATGTACCCCCTAAGAAAAAAGAAAAATATGCAAATTTTATGTTTTATAATTTCCTTGCTCAGTGTATTTTATATGTCACAACCTTTCAAGTAGTCGGATGTCATTAAAGTACAACTTTTCAGCTTTTTATCGATGTATTAATCAAGAAGATTGGTAATGTCGTTTAGATTTACAGGGACTATAAAAATATGGTCTTCCAACTCATTACGTATTCATGTCCGCAAGGTCCATGCATACGCGTACGATAAATGAGAAGGCTTTTCAGGGTGTTGCGGTCTGACTGGATACCACTTTGTCACATTACTTAACTGTTAGTCCAGGCGCAGCGACCCAGAAAAAATGACTTCGTTCAACCCACCCCGCAGAAAAGGTTTGACTGCATGGGGTGGTCGGTTGGACCCTCTGGAACACCCCTAGGTAGTATGTGATATCAAATTGTGGTATCAATGAAATTTTACAGGCCATTTTAGTTGCGACATGACCATATTCTTCGAGGAGGCGTCTGCGCACACTATAGACTACTACACGTACCACTAGCACTGCTACAGGCGCCAATGCCAGTGGTGCGTGTTATAGTCTTAGCGTACAAAGACTTTTTCCGCGACAAACATCGGCTTTTGCCTGCAAACTAACTTTTCACGCTAAGCTTGGGGTCGGTGTAGTGTAGTTTCCAGACGTTTTTATTTCGTCTCTATTTCTCCGAGTTGAAGCAAGCCAAGTGAGAGTGCATACCCAGCGATTGTGACGCCCGAACCGTTTTTATGGCAATCATTGAGCATGCACCCTCACTCGGTTTAGCGCAATACAGCGGGCTTCTGCACAATACACAAGCTGTAATTCAGAGAAATAAAGGCGAAATAAAAACAGCTAGAAATTAAGACTAGGGTCGGTAACGCTTGTCGCTATTGGGGCACTGAAAATGACAAAATTATCACAGTTTTTGCATTTATTTCACGAAGGATTCATCGAAACGCCTTAAAACTATATATGTGCATGTTGCTAGAGATGTCAGCAATACAATGAGATACATTGTAAGGTATAATATTGTGCATGGTTACCATGGTAACCGGATGCCTACAGGTGATTGGTAACTCCCAAAAATATCTGGAATTTAGACAGGTTTGTTTCTTTTGCCTTTCGTGCACATCACTCATTGTAGATGAGCTCTACACTGTAAAATTAGTCTGGATAAAAAGGGAAAAGACGCCCAAGATTTTTCCCTCATTCTCTCCTCAGCATTAATTCATTACTGCACGTTTTGAATAAAATTTACATATCATGATATTTCATTTTATTCTCTCTCTCTCTCTCTCTCTCTCTCTCTCTCTCTCTATATATATATATATATATATATATATATATTACAATAGTTAACGAACACAAAAGTACGCTTAATTCTTTGATGGATAATCCAGCGCACGTGTATATTCCTTCTTTAGACAGGAATTTATCGGTATTCTTGAATAATCTTCCTTTAAGAACATAAACAAAATTTTAGAAAGGAATTTATCGGTATTCTTGAATAAACTACCTTTAAGAACATAAACAATCAATTGCTTTCCTCTGCTCTTTTCCAGGATTGTTTTGAATAACCATCGCTCTGTAAATACTCGAAAGAGCTGCTATAGAATATTGGCTTTGCTTTCTGTATTCATCTTATTTTTGAGGAAAATTTGTGTCCATACATTATTAAAAACTATATACATTTGCTTATGCTTTGAAGTCAAATTTGTGTTTACAGTACGACGGATGCAACTTTTTCATGCATTTTACTATTCGAAAATGATATCTTTCTTTCAATGGCCGTTTATTATGCCTTTGCTTACAAATTTTACTGTAACTTGAGAATGCTTCAAAATATTCTTCACATACCTGATGTCGTACTCTTTATGCAGAAGGAAGGACATGCTTATTGAGCTTTTTTAAATTATGGGCTTTAGTTTTCGAGTTATTGACAACTAAATTCTGATTGGATAATACTGGTTGCCATGGCAACAGGGAAAACTTTTTTAACGAAAATCAATAAAAAAAATTGTGTGCTTTTTTTATTGCATCTATAAGATTTAAAAAAAAAAAAAAAAACCATGTTTGCAGCAGCAGCAGCAGGCATTTTGGGGGTTACCAGTCACCTTTAGGCATCCAGTTACCATGGTAACCATGCACAATATTATAACTTACAATGAATCCCACTGTATGGATGTCATCTCTAGCAACATATACATATATAGTTTTATGCAGTTTTGATGAATTCTTCATGAAATAAATGCTGAAACTGTGTGAGTTTGTCGTTTTCAGTGCCCCAAATAGCGACAAGCGTTTACCGACCCTAGTCTTAATTTCTAGTCGTTTTTTCGTCTTTATTTCTCTGAGTTGCAGCTTGTGTATTATGCAGAAGCCCGCTGTATATATTGCGCTAAGTGGAGTGAGAGCACACACCCAGTGATTGCGATTCGGTCGTCACAATCACCGGGTATGCGCTCTCACTCGGCTTGCTCGAACTCTTAAAATAAAGACGAAATAAAAACGGCTAGAAACTACACTACACCGAACCCAGCTTGGCGTGAAAAGTTAGTTTGCAGGCAAAACCCTTGTTTATCGAAGAAAAAGTATATGCGCGCTAAGACTACTACACGCAGCACTGGCACTGGCGCCTGTAGCAGTGCTAGTGGTGCGTGTAATAGTCTTGGCATGCGCAGACTCTTTTACGTTTGTTCCAACAAATCATGATGAAAAGTGGCCAGTAAAATTTTACTGACACCACAATTTGGAACCACATACTACCTAGGGATGTTCATAGAGGTCCCATCTACCACCTTGTCTGGTCAAACCTTTTCTGCGGGGTGGGTTGAACGAACTCCTTAATTAAGCCTCCTACAGGAATTAGCGCCTTGACTATGTATATCGCCTACTCGGTATTCTCATCTTGTAGGTCCTAGTCGTTTATACGGCAGCATGAAAGGAAAAACAACTCTCCTAAATGTGCATTTTCATTACTGACGTTAGAACAACATTGAAGACAACACGATACATACCATACTTTTTTTTTTTTGTTGGAAAGATCTACTCAGTACTTCAATTCTTTGCGAAACACCGTCAGCAGGGAGATACGAATGGGAACGTGACCTGTCTCCATCTTTTCAGGAGTGCGATTTTTCTTTGCACGTTTGAATTAGATACATCATTCCAACATTTTGCTCATTCTTCGGCGTACGGGATCTTGGATGGAGCTAGTCGAGAAATGTCGACAAGAAGTGAAAGTTAACGACACTTTATGAACTCTACGGTGCTCCCCAGGATTGTATTATACCTAACTGTCACCGAGTCTTAAAATTTAGGGCCTACATGACATTGCAAATGAAGGTATCTCAATATGATCCCTCAGAGTCAGTACACATCTTGATATGGCATGCTGATGATATTGTAATTGTTGGTATGAATAAACAAAATGAAGATGCACTAGAGAATATTTTGCATTTGTTGATAACTGCAAGGTGCAAAGATAACCATCTTGTATTGAACACAATGGAAACTATTGAAATGATGTTTGTTTCAGGAGGAAGAAAGACTTTGAACCTCACACGTTGCTGATATTGTAATTTGATGGGGACCCGATTGAAAATGTACAAAATTATAAATATCTAGACACTGAAATTGATGATCAGTTAAACTGGGAAGAACAAGCAAAAGCTGTGATCCCTACATGAAATGAAACCAGAGATTGCACTTTCTGCGCAAACTCGTGAAACACCTCAATGTAAATGAAAAAAAAAAAAATCCTTTGGCTTTTTTAAAATTCATTTATTTACCCATTAGTCATTCACACGCCAGACCCATGACAGTGTCGTGTGGTTCAGCAATAGGAAGCAAAATGACGTGGTAACAGTGCACAGAGTTGTAAAGCAGGCAGGAAAAATAACCATTGCCAGAGTTGAATTAAATAACGTTTATAAAGATATAGATTGTGAGTGAAGCCCGATCTTTTGTAACCAATGATACCCCCTATCACCCAGTCCATGACCAACACAACATTCTACATGTTGAGGAGTGGAAGGAGACTAAAATTATAATCACAGCAAGAACATCCCGTTACCTGAACTCCTTTGTGCCTTATTCCATGAGTCCGGTTATTAAATGATTTTCATACAATACTTTATGCATCGTGTTATCCTCAAAATATGGAAATAAATCCTCCTATATACATCATTGCCATTTAGTGTTATACATTCAGTTTTAATGCTATTACAAGTCCCAAATGCACATATTTTGTTGAAAATTACTCATGATGAAGTATATAGGATGCACTCTAAATTCGTTGGATTAAAAAGTAATCTATAACAGACCATGAGGAGGGACAAATCCAAATAAGATTATTAATTTCAAATGTAATAGATTTAATTTCTAAATCAATTAGACTAAAAATTGTAATCTATTATGTGAATTTGTCCCTCCTCATGGTCGTATATTATAGATTACTTTTTAATCCAACGAATTTAGAGTGTGTGTTGAGCAATGTGTTGAATGATATTTTCTAGGTTTCACAATGTTGACAAATATACGATGTTTCTCAGATTTATGTCATTTCATTGTTGTTTATGTGGATGTAATTTATTCTGTATATTTCGTTGAAATCTAACATTATGTATAGGCATAACAAACATTTTGATAATGATAATGATTGTTATGGAATTGGCTGATTTAGGGCTTAATATGTACGGCCTAAGGTTTTGAAGGCAAGATAAGTAATGAGAAGATTTGGATTGTTGTATTTTATTTAGTCGATGATATTTTCTTTTTAGTAGAAAGTAAAAAAAAAAAAGTATAACCACTTATGAGTATGATAATGACTTGTTGTTGTTGTTGTTTTTTTAACTTTTGAATTAATTCATATATTTTTGTTACATCCGGTGATTATAAATGAATGATTTGTATGATTCATTTTTATCTCAAGACACGGAAATAATCCACCTATATTAGATTTGTTGTACTGGGTATTCATATCAGTTTCGTCGTACCCTCAAGACACGGAAATAAACCACCCATATCAGTTTGGTTCACAGTTTATACAATATTAATCATAAAGATACATCGATGTTGAATGATTGAACATTGAAGTTGATATGTGATAAATATGCTATTTGTTTCACTGTGTTTTACAATGCTGGCAAAATGATGTCTCTTATGTCTTAAATGTCATTTGAATGTTGTTAATTTCTTAAAGCATGTGGACAAAATAAATATTCATGATTGTTTTGGACAATAAATGAAATGAAATGTCCATTTGAAGACGGATAAAAACCTTTCTATATGAACCGCCATTATAGAGCGAATATTTTACCTCCTCCATCCAGTAAACAGTGTATGATTTTTTTTTTTTTTTTTTAACTCTCGTATATAGTATCCTCATAAAACGTGTTTCTGTTTTTATTTCTTCATTATCAGTGGCGGATCCACAGGGGGCGCACCGGGCCCTCTTTATTTTTGTTTAAAACAAAAGAAATAAAATGAAAAAAAGGGGGGGGGCGTGCGCCCCCTTTAATTTTGTAAAGGCACCGCCCCTTTACGGAATTCTTGGATCCCCCCCTGATTATGCGCCTTGAAAGGAGTCACGCGGGGTGAGTTTCAAGATTGTAAACATGGATGCAACAAAGAAGTCCACTGGGGGTGTTTCATAAAGCTGTTCGTAAAGTTACGAACAACTTATGAGCGACTGGTGATCAGTTCTGATGTGCTATACTTATCAGAATTTCAATAATTCAGCAAAAGAACTGATCACCAGTCGCTCGTAAGTTGTTCGTAACTTTTACGAACAGCTTTATGAAACAGGGCCCAGGGAGACATCCAGGACACGGCGGAAGGGGAGGGGCATATAGGGGTGGAGACTATAGATCCAGAGACAAGTTAGCAGGAAAGAAAAATTTACACTGCAGGTCTTTTATAAGTGGGAAGCTAGGAATATAAAAACGAGATCGATGCTCACAAATATTAGGTTAATTTGACACAATTTATTTGAGAATGTGATAAAATGCAGAAATTTTAGAAACAATCTGGGATAGACATAGGCCTATAAAAGATAATTAGTAAATAAGCATAAAAACAGGGTTTTAATACATCATTTAAATCATTTATGACACAAACATACACACACACACACAATACACGCAACTACAGGGGTACATGGTATACAGGGGTATAGGAGTGGGGGTCAAGGTCAAGGTCAATGGTCCCCCCCCCCCCCCCCCCCGCCCCGCATTTTATATGCGGCCCCGCTGGCGTTTTTTTTTTTTTTTTTTTTTTTTTTTAAAAGACGGCACAGATTGGGGAATGGCGCGTGTTAAACCTATGGGAAAAACGTTGGGTTAGGGTTTATGGTTAGGGTTAGGATTAGGGTTGGGGTCAGGGTTAGGGTTGGGGTTAGGGTTTGATGGTTAGGGTTAGGATTAGGATTAGGGATAGGGTCCCCAATGTGTGCCGTCTAAAAAAAACACGCGCCCCGCTGCAACTATACTAGATAGTGTACATTACACACCAGAAGCAGGTGAAATTGGAATATATCGCATTATAGTAATCTTAATGCAGCACTTCGGCAACTCATCAGGCAATATAGTTGTTAATTAATGAAAGTGATTTTTTCCCCCAAACATATAACATCTGGCTCCAGTGACTGCAGAAAGATGATAAAGTTCTTGTTACTGTCTTATGCCGCCCTCTCTAGTTATGAACTGCACAGATCCGATGGTGATCGTCAGTCACTCGGGAAAGAATTACCTGAAAAAAAAATGTAAAAGGGATCTCATTAAAGTAAACATACTATAGGATATATTAGAGCTGTTGACAACTTTCATTTGGCACGAGGACCGGTATTTGCCACAGTGTTTCTCAGCAATATGTAGAGGGAATGTTTACATTTTATTTACCAAAAAACAAACAAACAAACAAACAAAAGGCCCAGAGCATGTAAAATGTGCGCAAAGTTATATTACGTACATAAATATTCACTGTATATACACACACACTACATTAAAAATCGCTCTTAAGACAATACAATAAATGTATGATATTGTCGTATGAATGACAATAGAATGACTGACGTATGAAAATCATAGGTATAGGCCTAGGCCTTTTACGTGGAGATCGCATCTATTGAAACAGGAACTATTTAAACAGAAAAAAAAAATGAAAACGTTGACGACGTCGTATGTCTTTAAAGAAAAACAACGCATTTTCTATTGGTGCATTGAAAGTCATAATGAAGAGAGACCCCCCCCCCTCCCAGTTACAAGTTTGCGATCCAAATATTCAATGACTGAATTGTTTTCACGTATCACGTCATGTTTTATGCAGTTTGATTTTGCATACGCAAACAATTATGTTTACAGCCTTCGAGAACCAAGTGTACAGGCACCCTTAGCATAATATTGTTTTGGTTCCGCGAGTGCTGACTATTCAGGTTGACCACAGGGCGTGTCCCGATGCGCCTTCCTTTTCTCTGGAAACCTGACGTCATTCTGGACACAACAATACCAATGCAGTGCACTGCGTGGGTAGCATTTACTAGTTTTTACCCAGCATATGCAATTTAATATATTTTTGTTTATTTGACTTTTTTTTTAGGGGGGAGGGGGCAGGGTGGGGTGTTTTCGTGTCGTGTGAAACATCTGAGCAGGGAGGGGTAATAGGGAAAAGAAGCCGTACACCACCTCCTTGATCGTGTAAATTCGTGGTGATGGTGTAATAGACCATGGGATGACATGGAAAAAAGTATGTGGAATGAGACACTAGTCAGGATATGGGCAGGGAGGTGGGAAGGTCTCTTCCCACCTCCCTGATCTGGGCCATCGCATCACTTGGTGCAGATGGGCAATAGTAGGGGATTGGCGCATTTCTTTCGAGTCACATCAACGTCTCGCAATAACACAGAGAATGGGGAAAAATAAAGAAATGATTTTTTTTTTTCAAACTATAGTACAATGGCATATTTTCCATTATGTAAGAATTCACATGTATCATTCTCTCTCTTGAATACTACTGTACGTTATAGGTATACGAGTATTTTTCATTCTTTTTATGTAGTCCTAGGGGGAGGGTGTGTGATTTCCGTGTTTTACGTTTTTGTAATGAGTGTGGTGTAGTGCAGTGTGTCCATTTCCAAGCATATCACGCATAGCATTGTACACCGCCACCTGCGTGCAGTTACTCACAGCCGAAAGATCGACGACGACAGATAATTGATCAGCGGATCGGATCGGACAGAACGTGCAGTGGTGAGCGGTTGCTTTGTGTGGTTTCATGTTGATACGATACGAGCTAAGTGCGTTGCCCATTTCAGGAGTAAGCAAACATTACTTGAGTTGCAGTTGACATGGGCATCTGTTCCTTTTCCACGCCTTTACAAATTTCATGAAATATTAGAGAAGCTATATTCTTTACTTTTTCAATGTAATTTGCGTCAATTAAGTGATTTGGAATCGCCAAACGATATAAGTGCTTCACCAAGTTTCACTCAATGACCGTGTCGTGTTCAGCTCACTGGGGACTGAGCTGAGTGAGCTGCTGGAAAGCATGATGAAGATCTTTATCTGAAATTTCAGAAGGAAATACCGTCACTCGTGCATGTATATCCTCCGTCGTATCAAAGTGTAATATTACGTCAGTGTCTTCGGTTGACTCCATGTGAATTCTGCTTCGTGCATCATGGCTGATTACTACGGAAATCCACCTCCTTATAGTACAAATCCACCGCCTCAGTCCCATGCCTACGTTCCCTCCGCCGCCGGCCCGATGTACTACGACGATTATCAGGGGCCTCATGCAGCAGCAGGGTACGGCGCACCGCCTCCACAGCCAGCGGCCTCGGCCCCACCGATCACTCCGACCTCGTCGGTGCAGAGACCGACGTCGGGTGTGCCGCAACAGCAGCAGAATAGGGGTCGACCCAAGAACAAGAGGGGTAACAAATCACAGGCGCCTCCTCCCCAACAGCAAGCAAGACCAAAAATGCAACGGGCAAATAGTGCCCCATCCGAAATAAGTCTCTGCACCAAGTACTGCTTGTTTTTTGCCAACTTTGTATTTTGGGTGAGTAAATTAATAAACAGTGTAACGTTTAAATTTACACGTGTAGGCCTAACGTTAAAAGTGAATGTTTGAATATTTATGAGATTACTTTCAGATTTGCTCCACTTCTACTTTAACTCATTAATGAGTCAATCAGCTCACAAGGCTCACACCACGGTAGCTCGACCAGACGCTGTTAATACGCTACGCGAATAATACAGCGTCTGACCAGCGAGCGGGCACCTTCAAAGTGGGGAACCACAACAGAACTACAAAACTTATGAAAATTTATACGTTCTTTGTAAACAATGTACACGTTACCAAACGTTACTCACCTTATGTGCATGCTTGTATTACAGAAGGTTCGTAAGTCCATTGAGAGCCCTCGTGATAAGTCCGTGGAACCAAAAAATGATACTTTCTGGCGGATTCCCTAACACCGTCGGGGTTCATCGTTGCAGAATTCAAAATGGCGCCTTGATCTCTGCGGAAATCTTTTGCGTGCGTGCGATGCGCTGCTTGAGTGTTGGTGTAGCAGCACGGTCGACAGCGCGACCTTTTGAAAGGGCATTCAGATCATGTGACCTCTCGTATATTGGAAATGGCCTAGCGTGAAAGACGATGTACCATTCGTGAACCGTTCACACATGCTGCATATAACCATCAATTTAGGTAAGTTATTACATCTAAATTTCAATATTCATAGCATAGATATGAAGTCTCATTATCATTTTGTTCATCAGATGAGTTTGAAGTGGCAAAAAAATGAGCTAAAGAATCAAAATTCAATCCGATCGCATGCGATCGTTGGACCCTCTTCGTGTTTGGAGCTTCGCTGGTACAGCCCTGTCGCGCTACGTATGTACAGCGGCGACTGGGCTGTGTATAGTTAACACCACGGTAAGTTCGGCCAGATGTAGCGGCACATCATCTTGACTAGAGAGGTCTAAACTTAGTTTAAGTAGGAGCCTACCTAGGTTCTAACACTAGAACCTTCTAGTATTAACAAGCAATCTTAATGGGCACAATTCATACTTCACTTGCCCTTGATAAACAAAAAAGTCCAGTGTGTGTCTTCTTGGGATAAATTTTCTTCTCAGAATGGGACAGTATTAAAGTCAGATGACACTGATGGATGGATCTGGCATTAATAAACCCTTGCCCATGCTGAACAACTCACTCTCCTGACAAGTGAAAGTGGAAGTATATGTAGAAAATATCTTCCATGATTGCTCGCTCGGTACTCTGGCATTGGAAAATTATTTTATGTTTCAACTTATCAAGATTGATCTCTGTCTGAGACCCCTTAAATCAAACCTTTTTTCCTCCTCAAATGAGAGCTCATTTGTGACCTGTGAAGTTTTGAAGTTTTAAAGATGTTCTCCAGAAGTTATAGACAAGATTTCAGATCCTTGTATTATTTAGATTTTCTACAGCCTGTAGGTAGTGTGAAACGAATTGTACTGTGATTCTTTGAGGTATGCATACATACATTCTGCATTCAATTCGACCACACACAAAAGGCATATAGGTTTTACATGTAGCGGGCAATCAAATTTTGGATGGTGTTACAGTCGAATTATGGGCGGCCGGCGGCTTGCTTTAGCTTCTATACATGATCGTTATGCAGTTTACACTATAACCTACCTTCCAGAAAAAAAAAAGAAGAGATTGTATACTTTGAAACTTGATGGAATTCTATGAGTATGAGCACAATCATACAATTTATGAATGCCACGATGTGTCATGACGCCATTTAATATACTAACATGTATATTTACCGGTAGTTATCATTTTTAGAGCGAAGTCTAGCTCTTAATCATGTGTAGTGTTTGCGAACAGGCTGCACAGATGTGCAAAATACAATGTGGTTTGGCCCCCTGAGACATACAATGTACAGGTGTACATACCTAGTAATCAAGTAGTATGTCATACATACGTATGTAGTATACAATCCATCTGCATGAAATATCTTGGATTTTAAATTGGCAGTTCAATCCAAAAAGAAGCCATTTCATAGATATTTTTGGACAAGAAAGTATTATGATGAAGAAGAAAGTATATTGCATCTGGAAGGAAATAATTTACTAATAAATAGATAGTAGAAAAGATGTCATTGTGGGTATAAACCAAGGAGGTTGTGCACAGCTTCAGAAGAAGAGGGACTAAAAGAAGAGAGAAAAATGAGAAGGATGAGGGAACAGAGCTGAAGAAAAGAAGAAGAAAACAGTAGTTCTTTAATGCCACTTGGAACTAGATTCAAATTGAAAGGGCTGCATTCTTTCAGCTGTACCCAAAAGCAATAAATTGAACTTGAGATACATAAATTTCTGTTTCCTCAGTTACTAATTTTCCTTCTTTCATACCTGACTGCAGTACATAATTGTACTTCCTTACCTGTGTGAGATAAATTGACAAATGAAAAGATTCAGTAGTTGGTGCTGTATCTAATGTTAATAGATTATATTACCCTGCATATATTGAGATTTTTGTGTCAATTTAAATTGATTAAAATTAAAAAATGATGCAGACTTTTATATTTTTTTTCTTCAAAATTGATATTGCCGTGTGCGTTTATTACCATAAAACATAGATTGTGAATGGATGAGTGACTACTTAAGAATGAAATTATGATTAGATGTATAATGCATGCAATGCCCCCTGTTAACATCTGAAGAGAGGATGTTTGGCTCTTCAGTTTCCCTGTTGCGTGCAGGGTCAGGGGAAGGTGCTACTTCCTGAAAGAGCTTACAGGCTGTAGCTGTCATTTCTGCACTTTGTTTATTGCTCTCTTCATTGCCTTATACATACATCTACAATGTGTACTGTACTTCAAGATTATGACTTCAGAGAGCTGCAGTGAACATCCTATAAATAAGTCCTTAACGCAGGATGCAGGCACGCATTGTGTTTACATCAATTGATTACCGTGCTGAGCTAGAGTCTGTCAAGAAGGTGATATTCCAACATGACTGAAGAGTGCTTTCCTTTAATACACTGTACATGGAATTTGCCAAATTGATTAGATTGGGTTGGCATAGTATTATTAGGGCAATAATGAATTTTATTTTTGTTTTGATGAACAAATTAAATTTCATCATGTGATCTTAGCACAGTTACACATATATTATATGACATTAGTTTGATTTAGTGAAAGAACTTAGACAGGATATACACTACAATCTACATGTACAGTACGCGGGTGTTTACACAAAAAGCAGAAACTGTTTTTGTATCCTATCTAAGCTAGTCGTGAACATGTAGTGGACTGTTTGAAGTTGTGATTTCCATGGGATATACATGTATCTGATGATACATCGTTTTAGATCAGACAAAAAAGAACCCCACCCATACACAGACCACCCTCCTTTTGGTTGATATTTCCTTTTGTCTGATCCTTTTGCCTGAACTAATGTTGAAGCCGCTATGGCAACAAATACATTGTAATGTGCTCACACAACTGATTATTCATTCCTTTGTCGTGCTGCTATGGAAAAACTTAAATGTGATATTTATAATACAGTGATCTTACTGCTGACATGAAGAACTATCCCACTTAGTATACTGCATCTTTAACTGTGCTATATGTACCGTAGGAACACATCTGTAGAATAGTATTCTGTGCCACACCATATGCTATTACCATCCGTTCATCTTTATGAGGATACATTATGCATACTAACTGCAGTCTCACCATGAATATCTTATACGGTAGTCCCTATTTATCAGGGCCATATAGGACAGAAAGTTTGACATGTCATTAAATACACTCAGCATGCAGTTTGCAGCATTTTTTTATAAATGGTATTTTGATATTTTGCTAGATACCTGTAGCAAAGCCAGTATATGATTTTGCAAATATGTTAACTTAAATCTACATTAGCTTACAGTAAATCAAAGCCTCATCACGATGTGCAGTCATTACAACAGAGTAAAACATGTGATACATTGATTGTCTAATACCATATGTGTACATTTTGCAATGCACTCTCTGGTACATTGTATACATTTGTGATACACTGCACCACTGATTTGTATGATACAATGTAGCCATTTCTGTTGTCAGGAGGTTTCCTGTCACTTCCATCTTGTCAAGGTTGATTGCTCATCCCTGACTGGTGAAGCATACTGGAAATGGCATTTCTCTACACCATGTGCATGCCTTCATCCTTCAGTCTTTTGTTTTATTTTACTTACTTTTTATACATTCTGAATAGCAAATGCTTTCACTGTTTTTGCTTGTTAGTTTGTTTGTTTGTTTTCTCTATCAGGACAAGGTACAAACTCACAAAGACCCTGCACAATTGACTGTCCTATAAATGGGGGTCAATATATGATACAAGTTGTACAGCTGTATGTACAATTGGTAGTTCACAATTAGCACTGATGTTTTAATACTGGTACATATTGTAGTTCAAGATATACATTGGTAATGTAATTATTTTGTATTTGTATTGTATGATTATAGTGACAACTTTTGTCCAGTATCCCATATGTTTGTATCATTGACAGTACCAGTACTGACAGGAATAATGCTTTTAACCCACTGAAATCTAGACTGTTGAAAGTTTTAAATGCTAATCTTCGTATAGATTATAATTTGTATTTTAGGATGCATGCTCAAAGAGTTTAGCAACAATGCTACCCCATGTACATGCTCACACACACACACACACACACACACACACATTCACTCACATACAGTCTAATAATACATTAGTGTTTGGCAAAGTTTTCAATAAATCTTTCTAACAGCAAACAGAGCATTCTGCACAAGTTTGTCGAACCTCACAAGGTCCAGTGGGCTGTTCTGCAATATCACTGCCAGCAACACATTATTGTCATTTTAACATGTTGCAGTCAGACATCGTAGCAAGCATATTACACTGTACCTGTACTGTAGCATGACGCTTGTGGCTGATCCGTGCTTGTGTTCAGTGCATGGGGCAGGCCCTTCTGAATTGAATTTAAATTTAATTATGATTTATTTTGAGTGCACTTTTGATTTTATAAATACTTTACAGTTTGATTTTGCTAACTTGGATTTAATTAAGGTATTCGAAAGTTGTAGGGAAACATAGTCCAGAGTGTCAAAAGTTCAAAAATTTTGTTCTAATAATCTGTGTTGGCTCAGAATTTAAAACATTATTATTAGTGTATACATAGGTTGAGACCCCCTCCCCCCCCCCCAAAAAAAAAAAAAAAAAAACCCACAAAAACAAAACAAAACAAAACAAAGAGAGAGAAAAAAAAAAGGCCAGGAGTATTAACATGAATGACTTTAAGTTGTTTTTAAATCTTTGAGATCTTCAGCTGTCTGTGCCAGTACAGGATTCCTTCAAATCATACTTGGAAGTGAGGTTTAATTCAATTAGCCCAGACTTTGTTTACCAGACACACAGGGTTCCATTGTAAATCTGCCATGAAGGAAAGTCTGGAAGCATCCCTGTAGAAAAATACATTCATCTGCAACTTTTTTAGTTTCAGCTTCAATACTTCATTTTGTGGTACAGCTACAATTGTATTGTGAAACAATTTGAAAAATACTATACAGGAGATATACTTGCACATACTCTGTACAAGTATCTGTGAAAACTGAAATACACTTTTTATCTTAGTCTTGCTAGTCTGGCAAATATTTTGAAGGCATACAATGTACATTGTAATTTGTATATCTTGCTAGAAATATGATATGTCTGTTAATGTATTTTTATGGTGAATGCTACTATTTTAACCTACTATTTACCTACTTTTCTGATCATGACCCTGCTAAATGATGTTCGACAGGGATATTTAAAGGGGCATTCCAGACAATTTTCAAATCACATCATGTGGTACATGAATCAACAGCTCCATGTTAAGATTTGTGGAATTTATTGTGGTTCTTGAGCAGAGAAACAATACTTTGAAAAACCTTAAACAAATTACACTGAACAAGGATGATGACATAGAGGCTCACATATTTCAGAAATGTAGCAGTGTAATTCCATTACAATACCGCTTGCTTGCTAGTTCACCTGTGTATAATTTATGCATGCCTTCTTCTTTTGTTCTACTTCCATGAGCCCCAACTAATGCATTTTAATGTGACCCTGCCATGTCATCATCCTTGTTCTTTGCAATTTATTATAAATTTTAAAAATATTCATATTTTTCATCCCAATTATTCTGAAACTCTGTCCTCAGTAAAACTAAGTTATAGTTGTTCAAATGTCAAAATCTGAAAATCATCCGGAGGTCTCCTCTAAGGATCTGTGGTCAGTGTGTCACATGCTTGGACAGTTTGCTGTTTGCTCGTTCTGTTGCCAAAGCTTGTGGAGTGCACTATTTCCACAGTTTTTTAAGCAATTGAAATAGAATTTGACAAATTGTGTTAGCTGTGAGGAATAGGGGAATAGTGTGAAACATGTGTTTTATTTCTATTTTGTTTATTTATTTATTTATTTATTTTTTTTAGATTTGCAGTATTATGCTAATCCCTTAGCATAAAGTGACCCCCCCCCCCCACAAAAAAAAAAGTCATTTACAATCCTTTCTGTGCAAACATTTTCCCCAGTTTTGTAAGTACAGTAATTCAAATGATATTTGTAACAAACATGTTGGTTTTGTGGTTTTGAGGTAATGATTTTATAAATTCATACTAACATTATTTGAGTGTATAGTCATTGTTAAAACATATTGCTATGGTAATGGCTTATTATGCCCCCCCCCCCAAAAAAAAAAAACCAAACAAACAAAAAAACAAACAAAAACAAAAACAACAACAAAACACACACACAACAACAACAAAAACAACAACCCCAAATCAGGGAAAACAATTTGCAAAAAAGTGATAGTGAGATCAGCACACATATTAGTGTTAAGATGTTGAAGTACAAATTGTACATAAATTATAAATATTTTTTGAGTCTCATAAAGTGAAGGACATATGAAAATGATATAACATTAAATGAGGGAAAATCACTGCTGAGAATACTACAAACATGTATGTCTTATGCTTTGGTGCACAGTTAGTCGTTAGTTGAATGATTGGGAAAGATAAAGGGTACTTATTGAAAAAAAAAGTAGTGTGACACTGAAATGGTGCTCAAGGCACTGTTCGTTGAGCGTTGAATGAAATTCATCAGCCGTGCTTTTATATTGGTGCCAAGAGTGCTTAATTTGAATGCTGAACTACAAACACGATTGAAATCATTATTCGATTCATCGTTCGTTCACATGACAAGAAGAGGTCTTCTCGGATTCTGTGGTTTTGATTTTCAGAGCAAGGAGGGGAGATTTGGCTTCTTTCCAATATCTCATCAGTCACTCTTGAGCCGTCTTTCTGCAAGGGTGATTGGAAGGTCACCATAATCTCCGCCCCAAAAACACATTAGGCGTGTCTTCATCAGCCCGAAGTTCAAACTAGCGGGACATTTTGCGGTCTTAGAAAAAAGCCCGATACAGCGAATGTGCGTCTTCATCAGCTCGAACAGCCTGCTTCGGGAAATTAGTCCGAAAATTGACGCATGCGCACTTTGCAATATTACTCTGCCTGGCTCGCGGTTCGAAAGTGGATTTCCCCGCTCAAAAATCTCCCATATCACCGTATGTACGATTCTACAACCAGGGAGGTGAGCAGTACAGCAAATTCTCTCCAAAGGGATATTAATAACGCTGCTCTTTCTTCTGTCCAGTGAGGCATCTTATACACGTATATGAAATTAACGAATTGAAATGTTTAAACAAATCCAAAATGCACACAATCTGCAAGAATCTTCAGCTAAGGTAGAGTGGACCAGAAGAAGAAGTTTACAAACGAACAGCCAGCATGCACGGCTCTGTTTTAATAGGGAGGTGAGAGAAATCACCTCCCTGGTTCAGATGACAACAACAGTAGGCCTATAGTACACACATGTGATCCTTGAATACACCGTGCGTGTGATGTACTACACACAACCACTAGCTGCTTATACATGCGCTTTCCATTGCCAGCTGGCTAACCAGAAGCGTGGAGGGATCGAGAAAATTTCGGGCTGATGGAGACGCACCCAAGATAGCGCGCTATTTCACGAATTAGCGCTCTAGTTGACGAACTAGACCAAGATTTTGGGGGAAATTTTCCCGATCAAATAGCGCGCTATCTGCGTCTTCACTACACAGATAGCGCGCTATTTTGACATCGGACTAGTTTGGTAACCGCAAGATAGCGCGCTATTTTGAAACTTCGGGCTGATGAAGACACGCCTATTGGAGTTAAATTACGTTCACATGGCCGTAGAAACGTGATTGGAAAACATCTGTTGACCGTCATTTGAAACACGATTTGAATTACGTTTCGACTCTCCCTCCGTGATTCAAATTTCCATTCACACTGCAAGAATGCTTAATTTGAAACATGTTTTTAGTGATGCTTCTTTACAAAGTGTTTCAAATCTTGGTACACTGTAGGTGTGAAAGCTAGGTTAGTTTGCAAATAGCAGGTATCTTTTTTTTTTTTTAATGTTGGGCTTCCTCCCACATGATCCCCATGTCAGATGATATATGAGTTTTGTGCTGAAGCATTGTGTCAACATCGAATTGTTTTAAGTGGAAACTCAATGCAGCCATCAATCATATCAATGCTCATATGATGCCCCATGTACTCCACCTGTACATGTATATCCTGAGCTTGGGCGGTGATGTTGTTGTTGTTATTTTGATTTTTAAGGCATGTGTCATTTCATATTTATGCTGTGATGAGCTGACTATTGTAGCCTTATATTTGCAGCAAATACAGATGTAGCATGTTGTTTATAATACAAGTAACCTTGACAGCTGTAGCCTTCTCTTCGAGCATACAAGAGTGACAGTTACAGGACTACTAGTAGTCTCCAACTACCATCCATCAACATACATTCTGCATTGATAGACAATATAAGATATTCATGGTAAAGTGAATGGTAGCAAATTGTCATCTACCACTGTGACATCTTGTTCAAATGTATTAAAGAAAAAAATGTTCATTGTTTCAGTGGTTATGACTTATGTGACTGAACACTGATCTACCTGTACATCTGTTTGTAGAATGTACTAACACTTCATTTTTTAGCATCTGAAATTGTACTTTTCTTTCTTCTTAATTTTTTAATAACAATTTTGGCTCGAGTGTTAAACTGGTCTATTGTTCTGCAGTCCTCGCGAAACACTATATGTACATTGTACCACCTAGCTGGAGAAAATCTGCCATTCCTAAAGACTTTTATATCCAATAGCCCTACAATATTACAGATGCAAGATTATGTATACAATGGCACATTTGGGGGGCACCAAGCACACACCCCCTGCATGAAATCGCACGATGATGACCAACATACATAAAAAATCTCCCTACCCACACCTAGTTTGCAGGCACAAACCCTTGTTGGTCGTATAGGAGTCTGCATGCGCCAAGACTAATACACGCACCACTACACTGCAGCCTCTCCCAACAAGGCCTTGTTGGGAGAAGCTTCAACACAGGGCCTATGGGACAGTGCCAAAGTGGTGCATGTAGTAGTCTTGGCGCAGACTCCTTTACGACCAACAAGGGTTTGTGCCTGCAAACTAACCCACACCCTGCCCTCCGGCTCGCTTGGGCTCAGTTGCTATGCTCCCTCACTTTGCACCCCCCCCCCACCTTTACGGAATTCCTGGATCCGCCCCTGTGTATAGCGAATGAAACAACACTCTACTTACCTCTACAGAGCATTTTTAGTATGTTAAACAGCATACGGCTGTCTCATTTTGCACACGGACTGAAAACAGATCAATAAAATGCATTGACAAATGACAATAGTGAAACTTGAACATTGGACAGACGGCTGAGGTGGCTCCATCATGAAGAGAGGGTGGAGTCAAGAAAGGTATATTGACCCTACCACTACTAGAATGTAACTGTCTGGCTTTCCTATGCACTGATCTGCTTTTAGTATGCCACTCATAGAGGAGATTACAGGATGTTATAAATGTAAAGTACAGAAACAAAATAAAACATAACACAAAGTATCTGCATTTATCATCATTGTTAAATGTTAATGTTTTTGGCTCTATCTTAAATGTAATTAGTTTGAATTTAAACACAAAGCAAATTGAATTTTCAGTACGGTCCAAAGTATCTTTATCACCTTACATTAACTGATATGAATTATGATTGTATGTTGTCCATGAGACTCAGAATGCACATATTATAGGCAGACTGGTGTGAGCCACCAAGAAAATGAGATGTTCTGCGTGGGGAAATGTTCCCATGTAATTTGCTCTTATTTCAGCTCTTTAGCAATGCCTTTAACACAGTACCGCCATCATAATGAATAGTCCACGTACACACAGAGAGGAGGATTGCTTTAATTTGCAATGTACATTAATATCAGCAAATATACTCATGGAATTAAATAGGTAATCACTTTTTGGGCAAGGGGACATTATGGGTGTGCAGTAGTAGTAGTAGCCAAGCTACTGTACACAGGGTACAGTACATAGCATGTGCCACTGTGATATGATCAAGGAGCTTCGTGCAATCACGAGAATGGGCCAGCTGTAATAGAAAATCAGTACTGGACAGTGCAGTCTGTACGGCCTTCCCCTCATCAGAGACGGGTGTGGACACGGCTATAGGACAATGCAGCAGTGTGATTCACTCAGCTCAGTAATTGAGATGTGTGGTATCATCTAGGCTGTATACAGTCAATCCACTTCATCTGCTCATGATGGAAAGAATTTACTGGGGCTCAGAAGTTTGTACGTTACAAGTGAAGGCAATATATTATGTATAATATGCCTGCTAGTGCAAATACACAGAGATAATGTTTTAAGAAATAGATAAAGATGGAGGAAAAAATGAAATGTTTGTTGATACCCTTAGAAGACGAAAAATATGGAGATGATGGAGAGAGAAGGGAAGGGGAAGAAGAGAGAGGGAGAGAGAAAGTGAGTGAAAAAGAAATAATTTGATTAAATTTTCATAATGTGAAGGTAGAAATGAAATTAGGAATGCCTAGATAATGTGTACATTGAATCAAATGTGCTATGGTATACCAGTAGTACATGTGTATATGTGTGCAGAGAGAAGGTAACACATGCTACATAGAAATTTACAATGAAGTAGATGGGGAAAGGTCAAGTAGATACATTGCAGATATTATTATATCGAGGGAAGGAGAGAGAGAGTACATGGAAAAAAGAGAACGTGATGATAATACACATACTAGAAGTAACGTGTGATCTCATTGTACAGGATGGGATTGGTAGTATTAAGTTAGATTGCCCTGTGTGGCTGGGTAATGATTACACCGCGGTGTGCACTAGGGAAGAATGTTGCCAATCATTATGGGCACAGTGCACCCCCATGTAATTAGGACAGATGCCATATAGAGGACCTCAACCCCCTCCATTCACCCTTTTCCCCATTCCAGAATATTCAAATAAATTTGAGACAGTGAGTATAAAGATGGCTGTTGTATAATCATAAATGCCATCTACATGTGTATGATATCCCTAGTGAGTAGTCTGATTCTGCAGAAATTAATTATGTTAATTACCAAGCTTGGTTGTGCGTGATACGTATTGAATGGCATACAATTGTAGGCACAATTTCTCTAATCAAAGCTATCAACAGAAGTGTATGCACTGGTATAGTGCTGCTCAACATGTTAATATGCTTTCAAGGCAATCACTCACAGTGAGCCATCTTCTGAAAAAAAAAAATAGCCTAGATGTAACCAAGTAATTGGAACATCTAAATTGCTTGATTTAAAGGAACCCACAGAACAAAGCTCTGTCTGCTAATTGTTTCACCATTTACAAAGTAATGATTGATATAAATCCATTCTGCGATGATTCACACAATTATAAATCATTATCTTTTTTCATATTTGTCAAATTCTGACAAGCAATCTACTGCTCCATTTTGTGATATATTTTTCAGTCAGCTTGGTTTCCTGGTAATGCAAATGGAAGCATGCTGACGTACATTGATAGTCGTTCTGTTCATAGATTATGTGAGAAGTGAGTGTGTGATCGACATTGTGTTGTGACCCTCCACAGACCGTGGGGCACAAGTCCTGCATCCAGTGCACATTCTGCATGCTTTGAAATGCACTCTCCATGGTATCGAGAGTGACTCACTTGTTGCTTAATATCAACTGCAATGAAGAATGTATGTTGATGGATAGTAGTTGGAGACACATGTACAACTGTACCGTGATTATATACTGTATAAGCTGTTATTTTTGTGTACCAGTATTTTCACAAAAGGGGAGGTCACAGACATTTTCACAAGATGTTGTTTTCACGATTTGATACTGATGCTATTGTAAGTGGACTAATATCCTAGTGTATGACAACATTTTCGCATGTTGTCAATTTCGTGGTCCAACAGTGATTTGCAAAATTTGTGAATTAAGTAAACCCTCGCAAAAATAACAGCTTATATAGATCATTTATACCAATGTATGTATCATACATATACAGCATGTGTTTTACTAATGGTCAGTGTGATATTGTGTAGTGGATAGATAATATGACTAATGAAAGAGATGGTACAAGTGTAATGGTCAGTGAATACTGGCTTAATATCCCAGTACTAGTTGCAGGGCTGCCAATTTGGGCAGTGGAGATTGTTAGATTTGCCATTTATCTCAACTTTTAGTCCATGATGCACTTCATGCAAATTTGTGAGATAAGGGTATCTATGCCCATTTGTAGTGGCCACTGTCAACAGTTTCTCCACTGAAGTACCTCTTAGCTATTTAGAGTTTTTTTTTAAGTGTTGCGTAAATATAGCCAAGCACAAGGTCTGTGTATTATGCATACATGTGTGTGTGTGTGTGTGTGTGTGTGTGTGTGTGTGTGAGTGTGTGTGACCAGCGTATAGAAAAAGTGACTCACCAGTGAAATTTCATGGCCGATGAGGTGGTCTTATGAAGGGAATTTTAAGCATTGCCTTCAAGCTAGTTGATGAATGATAGTGATTTGCTGAACCAGCAATTTGTTAAACAGTGCATTTCATCTCCACAAGGTGAGAGTGAACAATATGTGTGAAGACATCAAAGGCACAAACTTTGTGTAGGGCCTATACCCAAAACAGAATTCACACCATGCTTGTCTTTTCCTGTGATGTTCATCCATTATGGACCTCCCATTTTGTGTGGATCGTTGGTTCATGTATGAGCCAAACGTTTCATGTTTGTAGCCACTTATTTATTCATTTTTCATTCACTTTTTATTGCAAAGTGAAGTTGTAGTACAGCATTCTTTACCACTGAATCAAGGCAAATGTACATGTTAGTTTTAAACTGATCATGTTCAGATAGCTTGAAGGATTAAGTTAACCACAGAGATATACAATATGATTTGTTTGTGTAAACTCCCATACATGTATGTGTACATTGTACATGTAGATCCTGAATCCATTCAAAGTCCTCTTACTTTTGGAAGATGCCCCTCAAGGGTTTCTACAGTTCTTAAGCTCCTTTAAAATATACAGAGCTCGTAGTGACAAAGAAGGTGATAAATTTAATCATAAAACATTTTTGCAGGTATCACTTTCCACTGTGCTCAAACTTTCTGAATGGTAATTTGTTACCTGGATATAGTCTACCCCAAAGGGAAAGCTGTTTTATTGAAAGCAATGACAAAACAAAACAAAACAAAACAAAACAAAACAAAACAAACAAACCAGGCTTTCATTTCCTGAAATAAAAGATAGTGTTATTTGTCTTTCTGTATACAAATTAAATAAGGAGTTCACATAATCACATCCCTGTCACTTGACTAGGATTTACACATTTGCAATCAGTTTTCATCGTCTGTCTGATATATATATAAGCAAAGGTGTCACTACTTGTGTGTGTGTGTGTGTGTGTGTGCGTGTGTGTGTGTGTGTGTGTGTGTTTTACCAAACACTGTTTTATAAAAAAAAAAAAGCCCCAGATCACCACTTCAAAATATTGGTCAGACTACTCAGATTGAACACTGGCATAAGTGTTTTCCTTTTATCTTCCACCACTTAAAGACTTTCGTTTGAAAACAAGTGTACGTGTGTTGTATGAAAGTACCATCAGTCTCTATGCAGTCGATTCAACATATACACACAGTCTCCATTGTCATTTATATGTGACTTCCTCATGATTATGGTGAAGAGTATACAAAACTTTCTATCTCCCCACACAGTTGTGAAGGAGATTTCAGTTTCTGTGAGCACTTTCTCACAGTTAAGTGGACAGCCACTTCATTTTCAAAATGCTTCATGTTAAAGCGAAGTAGAATGAATGCAGTAATGTAGATACTAGATCTCATACATGTATTTCCCTCTAGCTTTTCCTTAAAAGCTCCTGTAACACTGATCTTGATCCCCTCTCACTGATAAACTGTAAAGGAGTGGTCACTCTTTTGCTACCACTTGTTCTTATAATGTGGATGTGTATCCAATTTAGCATGCCCCTGTCAAACTGGGGGGCCTTTGAAGAAGTGTTTTGTGGGATATATATTTTTTTCTGATATGTTTGCTCCCAGTCAATCAGATGCAAGGATTTCAGTAGCTTATAACAGTTTGTACCAAAAAAAAAAAAAGAAATATATATATATATATATATATATATATATATATATATATATATTGGTATATATATATATAAATATATATATATATATATATATATATATATATCTGACAAAATGCTTCATGAAATGCCCTCCTGATTTCAGTCCCTTCTCACTTATCAAAAAGGATGAGAGGTTCCCATTAACTCCCACCACTGGTCCTCATACATATGCAGATCTCATGTACATTGTAGCATGTCTGCAAAACCCTTGTTATCCTAATATAAAGACCCCCTTCACTGATCAACGGGGATGTGTGGTTTCCATTGGTGGTACCACTGGTTCTCGTATAAATCCCATTTCTTAACCTTTTGAGGACGTGCTGATTTTGCTACAACACGCATTTCCCATAGACACTTGCCCAAGTATATATACTCGGGACTCATCCTCGGCAGGTTAAACCCCTGTCAAACTGACCTTAGACCCCGTTTACAGTGCGGGGGCCGGGCTCGGCCGCGGCTCGGCCGCGGCCGAGTCCGGCCTCAATTGCGCGGCCGAGCCTCGCAATTTTGTCCGTTTACACTGCTGGGCTCGGCCGCGCTTTTGATTCAAACCTTTCAATATTTTGTCGTAGTGGCGCTCTGCTTGTAAACAAACGCAATTTGGTATTGTCTGGTTTTCAGACCCTTTGCCAAATGAATTCCGTGGCGACGAAGTCGCCGTTCGGGCAAAGGCCTTTGCCGAAGGAAAAAATCCTTTGCAGGACAAAACCACCTTAAACTATACTAGTTTTCGACGTTGAGGGGGTTAATATCCTGAATAGCGAAAGATACAGGCAGAGGGTTTGGAAGCCAGACTAAAATTGGCCGCGCATTTGGCCCAGTTTGCGTTTACACCAAGAAGAGGCCGGGCTCGGCCGCGGCTCGGCCGCGGCCGAGACCACCTCCAGAGCGAGGCCAAATGCGAGGCCAATTTTGGCCTCGCCTTTGGCCTTTTGCGCGTTTACACTGAAGCAGGGCTGGGCTCGGCCGCGGCTCGGCCGCGGCCGAGCCTCGCACTGTAAACGGGGTCTTAGTTCCCCTTTTTCTGATCAACAGGGATAGGATCAGTGGCTCCCACCAACACCACCACTGGTCCTCATAGACCCCACGTATCATGTTAAAGGAGATCTCTGGATGATTTTCAAATTTTTTCATTCGAACAACTATAAATTAGTTATACTGAGGACAGAGTTTCAGAATTTGTGTTAATTTGGATGAAGAATAAGAATATTTTCAAAATTTAGAACAAATTGCAATGAACAAGGATGATGACATGGCAGACTCACCATAAGAATGCATGAGTTGGGGCTCAAGGAAACAGAACAAAAGAAGAAGGCATGCATAGATTATGCACAGGTGAACTCGCAAGCAAGTGGTATTGTAATGGAATAACACTGCAACATTTCTGAAATATGTGAACCTCCTATGTCATCATCCTTGTTCAGTGTAATTTGTTTAAGGTTTTTCAAAGTATTGTTTCTCTGCTCAAGAACCACAATAAATTCCACAAATCTGTACATGGAGTTGTCGATTTATATACTACATGATGTGAAATTATGAAAATCGTCTGGAATGTCCCTTTAAATATCCACTTCTATCCTTGCACACATCCCTAACATTGAAAGCAAACTTTACAGACATGTTGAAATACAGTACCTATTATTATTTCTATCTCTCATTGTTTTTTGTTTTTTTTTACTCTTTTTAACCTTTTGTTTTACAGCATTGTTTAGTTTCCCTAGCTCTTCTCTCCATTTCCAAATGGTTTCCCTTTGTGCTCCACCTTTAGCATTCAGGGGATGTCTGTAGCTATTGTCTAGACCCACCTGTTGCTGCAAATGAATTTAAAGCAGACATGTTATGCGGCTGTCTTAAAGGTCAACCAACATCAGTTCTGCTCCCATGATATCCCATTCCACAATGACTTCTGCTCATATGATTAGGTCTTCACATCACAAGTTCAGGAATTATTTGGTGTGAATATATATCAGCTTTCTTTAATTATTTCATTTTTTTAAACATTTCTGAAGTGCCTGCTAAGCTCCATCCATAGGATGTCTTTCATGCCTTTTGTGATGTTGTCAGCAATATTCAAAGTCAGCTGAAATAAGTATTGCCATACCTAATGGTATTAACCAGGGGTTCCAAGAGGTTTACGCAATGCAATTCCAAACTTCTTTTTGCCTCAGACTCAATCATGGAACATTTTCCACCAAGCAATGATGAAACGTTCATTCTTTCATTTAATGATGCAACTGTTTTTGCTTTTGATTGTTTGATTTTGTGTAATCGTTGGTATCCGTGCATAGCATTTGGCATTGTGATGCCCATTCTAGCTGACTTTATTTTTATTTTATTTTTTTATAAAACTCCAAAAAGCTCAACTAAGTTTTCTACATGTAGGGTGAAGCTTAGTGGATACAGGAACTAGAATGAATAAAAGAGTGAATGATAAGGAATTGATGATAATACTTTAATGAAGCAATTCAAAAATATGTGATTTCCAGACTCAATCACATTGGCAGAAGCCCGCATGGAATGGGAAGTCAGGGAGTCTTTAAGGTTACCTTGGTGTGACCCTTGTATCAGATCGTCGGTACCATCCATAAGGCGTAAGCACTTCCAATCTTAGTGGCATCAAGTTCAAGGCCCGAACATTCGGCCATCTGGAACATTAAGTGATTGGGGCCCAAGAAACTTGTGAAATACAGGAAGCTGCTAAAAACAAGTGCCTGTCTGCAGGATGAGTGCAGATTGTGCACACATTATTTGCTGCTAGGTCAGACAAGTCTGAGTGGGAAAGAAAGGCAAATTTTATGAAATTGGCATGTGAGGCATTCTTATTTTTCCTCAGAGCATAGATAATGTAACAAATTTGGTTTGAAGCTATTCTGTGTACATGCTTTCGATTACTTATTTTCCTCTCATTTTAGCATACAGCCAACTAGTGTGTACTCAAGATCATCTGTAATTTTCTTATGTTCTGTGAAAGAAAAAAAAATAAAATGAATTGAATTGAATTTATGTATAATAAAAGTGCATGCAAATAGTGAGATGCAGTCTCTTGTATATTATAGTAATGATTTTTCTATTTCTTTCATCCTACAGCTGGCTGGTGGGGGACTTATAGGAATTGGAATCTGGGCATGGCTTGATAGAGTAAGTTGGCATTGCAAGATACCCTTGGCAATTTACACTTATGTTTTCATGAAGAAAGTGCTCTGTTGATATAGAATAGTGCACACTGATGAGGTACCGGCAGGAAATACACGAAGCTGGTACTTTGAAGTTGTTTATTTGTTTCAGTTTCTGTGTTTTTGCATGAGATGAACTGAGTGCAGTGTTACCTATTTACCTCATGTATACTTGTCACAAGACTGAAGTTTGTTTAACCCCTTTAATTTAAGATCTTCAAAACCACATGATATTTCTCAACAAATAAAAGAAAACTACGGTCGTACAGATGTGTCTTGCCCCATAATGTTGATCGAAATTTAGGAGGGCACGTGCGACATTAGCATGGCCATATGCCACTTCAAAGTCAGTGCCCGGAGTGATAGATTGAATATTGCTGCATGCGATCTTGGTTTCGTATTTCAGCACACGTTTGATTAATGGTCTCGCTATTGTTCATCCCTCATCTAAAGTATGTGAGAGTGGAATTTGAGATTAACATATTGAGAACTTCACTAGTGCTTGATGGCAGCTGTGCAATAATGTTTACATGTAACTAGAATGATGGGGAGTGTTAAGAATTGGATGCAACATATGAGGGGCTGATATGTTTTTATTTTCAGATATAAGTGTCAGGTCAGTGATACTTTATAAAAGGAGTACTGCTGTCAGTTAGATGGTGTCTTACAATTGTAATAAATGTATAGGTTCATGAAGTCTACTGAGTGTTTCAAATATTCAATGAAAAACCATTCTGAAGAGGGCACTAGAACTGATGATTACATTAATGAATCTAAAATATTAATTTATATTTTGGGCCATATCTGAGCTATTGCTCTAAAATCATGATACAATATTTAATACAAAATGCATACATTGGATTTATATAATGATTGTATTTTACCAGTCACATGATTTATAATTTGGGGTTTTCATTGTCTTAAATTTGTTTTAGAAAAGAGTTATCATCTAATACGAACTGTTCTGATGAATTATTTGCCCAGTATAAGGGGGCTAAATGTCTGGACTTTTAATCAAAGCGCAGCCAGCGATTGTCTTCAAATCTTCTAACGTGCTAACAAGTCTTTGGATTGTGTTTCTGCTGCCAGGACTTCTTTAGCAACTTGGATGATCTCAGCACATCATGGTATGTGGACCCAGTTCTCTGGTTTACCATAATCGGGGCAATCATCCTCATAATGGCCACATTTGGGTGCATCGGAGCTCTGCGGGAAAACATATGCCTATTAAAAACTGTGAGTACTGAATCTACTTTACATTGATTGATGGCACCGAGGAATTATGCTGCTAAAGTGATGATATGTATTTGCAGATTTTTCTGCAGATTTTTCTTTGTTAAAATTTGCATTTTTGATGAGGCTCCTTTGACCATATCTTTTGGTTTTTCCCCACTTTTGTAATTGGTTTTCTCATGTAGATAAATAAATTTCTGCTTGTTTATTGTAATGTTCAGTGGGCATTGATCATCCATGGATATTGTTTATTAGGGGAAAATTTATACAGTCATAGAACATCAATACGTTGTTCTCTCAGATGCTTGTGACATAATGTGTTATTGCTCTGTGTGAGGATATGAAATGATCTGAATTACAAATCTAATAAAAATTTCTGTGGTTGAGCGGAGATGGCGTGGGCAAGCCAAATGCTGATTTCCGGGTTTGCCTTTTTTTCTTCTTCTTCTTCCTCACTCTGCCCTTCAGAGATGGTTTCAGTTCACTTTATGTTTGAAATTATTGGATGTTCAAATTTAGCCTCTGACCACAGAGTGAAGATGGTTTTACCCAAACATCGTGATGTGTGACATTGTATCTCGGGAACTGCTCAGGCCTCAGGATGTTGCAACTAGAGCGCACCTTGACATGAATTTTTCATGCATCCTGCCTGAGCCTGCCAGCAAGTAAATGTCAAGGGTTGATTGCAGTTCTGCCCCAAAGACATGGCTTTAATGTCATAGAGAATAACATAATATGTTTCAGATGAACAAAGACCAATCTTAATTATTTAAGTCTACATAATACATTGTTGTTTTTGTGTGAGAACACTGCATACCAATTCATTCTAAAGTATGATCTTTAAAATGTTCTTTTCGTACACAATGGCAAAGCCCACTTTGTCATATTTACATCAGTATCCCTTTAGTATCAAATACTGTGTTGGACTCAAACATAAGTTATTCCATTGTAGAAACATTGTGTGAGCTAAACATCTATTGCCATAACATATTTTCAACTTAAGTGAAGAAAAGAAAGAAAACTGTACAAAGTGTAATTTACACAAGAGAGAGTGAAATGCCCAGCATTCTTATATTTTTTCCCCTCTCAATACACAGATGCATCTAGTTAGAAATCAGTGCACATGATTCTTACAGTTGTATGTTAAATATCATCTTTGGTTGAACTTTGATATTGGATTTTAAAATTATTCTGCATCACACTTTCTTTAGAGATGAGGATGCCACTGTTTCAAGTGGTTCCACCAGTAAAGAACTAGAAAAAAAAAATTGAGTACAGGATAGATTTGACACAGGTTGTACAGCAGCTAGGCATTCACAGAATGCAGTTACAGTACCAGGAAGTAAGGAAAAGGGGCTTGCAGTATTACACGTAACTGGCTTTGCAAATAATGCCATGCTTTGTTTACTGGCCCATTCAGGTCATATACCTGCACCAAATGGTACCACTGGGTGGTGAATAAGGCATTACAAATATTACTGTGTGTTTCATTCTTTGACACGCCCTTCAAAACCAACCAAGCTAGACACACTTCACTATTGTGTGGACACTGTTCATGTTGGATATATATACATAGTGGATTGCATGGATTAGGGAAAAAAAAAATAATAGGGAAAGAATTGGTGCATGGTACAATGCAAAGCAGCCTTTCTTAGGATATGAAATGTGCATTAGTTAGCTGACGTCAGAAATTTCATATTTTCTGCCGAGGTATTTCCTGTTTCAACTCTGCTATTAAGTTTTCAGCAATATCATCCATGAAACTTTTTGTTTGCAACAAATTAAGTCTGGCATTTTCATTGTTACTCTGCCTGTGTACAATTTCAGTGGTGTGTAGATATGATGGTGCTATTAGAGGAGAGTTAAGATGCAATTCCCATTTATGTTGAAATGACTAATGAATAGTTTGAATCCAATAACTTTTCTTTTATTCTGTTTATATGAATTTATTGTGTTTTTTCCAGGTTATCAAAGTCGAGTTGAATAGGGAATCAAATTGCTTCATTAGACTGTTCCTTGATGCCAGTTTTGTGTTATAGCAACATGATGTCTGATTTTACTTTGTCTCGGTTCATTGATTGATTTATTGATTGATTGATTGATTGGTAGATATTTGTCCAAAAACTGAAATCAACATGAAGTTCAAAATGGCAGGGTGGGTAGAACAGCTCTTTATATCAATCTTTTCATGTTAGTTGTTGTTAAGCACTATCAAAGTGCCATCACATACTACCTGGTAATCCATTTCTAAACTAGGTGTGATATGTCCATTGCACAACAGAAGAGAGCATCTTCATTTATACGATACCATCGGTGCAATTACCCCCGAGGATGATTACCCCCCCTCCAGCTAAATACTGGTTAGTGGTAAGGTTAGAGTAAAGATTAGGGTTAGGGTTAGATTTAGGTTTAGAGTTTGGGCTAGGGGTAGGATTAGGTTCAGGATTAGGATTAGGGCCAGGGGAAGGGGGGTAATTGTCCAGGGGGTAATTGCCCTAGACCCAAATTGTGACATGTCATCATCATTTGACTACTAGTAACTTCACTTTCAAGGTGAACCATTTGAAATTACTTTCATGTTTAGTCATATGTGACTTCCTCTTTAAACATTGTAGTGTAGAATGTCAAGGGTGAAAGTGAAATGAAAAGCGGTCAGAGTTTTATTACCATGTGAGAATAGTGTATGTGTGGGAGGAGGGAGGGGCAGTGAGTAAGGGGTGGGGAGAGCACATGTTGATAGCTTTCTGATGATAGCTGACACTACCTTGACTCTGAGAGGTGTGACTGTTTCACCTCTGACCTTCAGCATATTGTAATTTTAATTTTGCTTCCCCTGGTCTGAAAAAGCCAGATTTCAGGCAGAAAGGGGGTTTTCCCCTGTAGAGAATGGTTTCCAAGCAGTCATTAAAGTATGATTAATCCTCCCTGCAGAACTTGGATCTCAAAGTATATCATGCGTACTACAGAATAGCCATAAACATGCTTCATATTCTCAGAAAAAGACTTTTGCTGTAGGCCCCTACGGAGCAAGTTTCCCATTATTTAGTACTTTCCTGTACATTTGTTTCCAACGAGTACAATATTTAATCTTGTTGCATTTTCTTGTAGTGGTGAAGATTTTAAACATATTTACATGCCTTTATTAATTTCTCTGTGTTATCTACATTGCAAGAAGGTGCTAGTCTAAATTGGCAAGCCACTGTGAAGAGTTTTGACAAGAAATATGGTCATTGTGGCTTTCAGTGAAAGCTTTAGTTGCAAAGACGCATTTAAACGATATGTTGAAATGAAATGTTAAATGACTGAATCAGACTTTAACTTTATGTTTAACCTTTCACAGTCAATGCAGATAGACAAAAATTCAGCAAACACACAATTCTCTCTGCTGAACCTGCAGACTTTTTCATCCAAAATGTTAACATGTTTATGAAACCAAATGTTAGCTTTTAAGAATTAAATTTATATATTAGTGAGAATTTAAAGAGATTATTAAAGGGTATTTTACCTTTAAAGCTTCTCTATGTTGCCTTGAGATGTAATGTTTAATCTTTATGCAAAACTGCAATCACTGTTGTGAGTCAAAAGCTGGAATATTGCTCTCTGAGTCATGGTCTCTGGCTACTGTAAGAGAGAAAACTTTCTTATGATAAACGTGATGTGCTGGCAAATTTCTGCTAATTCATATGTATTTTATACATGGGGTATGTCTGCATGTAGCACACGGCATTTGGCAAACATGTAGTCCTAGCTTTCAGTATTCATGAAGCATATGTGGATATATTCAAGATGGTTGCAGTGATTTTTAATTCAAGGAAAATTTTGTGCAAAGATGAGGTACCCACATTTTTACATTTTTTCTTTCTTCTTCCTTATTTATTAATGAATTTACAATTACAGTGTGTTGTCATAAAGTTTAAGTAGTCAAATATATCATTCAAAACTGTAATTAATGTGGGCAAAATAATTGTTGGCCCCTATATCTTAGACTTGATTTAAAAGGATTTTGTTGTCAGATTTTCCAGTCATTATTTATGAGAGAATAAATATCAGGTTTTTTTTCCTAACCTGGAAGCCTGTACAGGGTATGCCTTATTTCATATTAATAAGTGAATGAAAAACTGTTTTGTTCATTATCAGTGAGACTGAATCTCTGTCATGCAGATGCCCAGTTCAGTAGAAATATTGCTGTTTTGGCATTTTTTCTGTTCAAAATGAAGGGGTGCCGTTCGGGCTACATTAGAATAACCATGAACGGATCTATAAGCTTTGTATTCATTACCCATATACACAATGTATATGATACAGAATATTAGGTGATATCATTGGCATGTAATTATTTATTGCTCTTTCATGATTCGATTGTACTCCATGTTTTCTGATTAGTTTGTTGCATGTTTCACACTCATGATTACATGAGGAATCATTTCTTCTGCGGGCAACTGCCACTACCAGAGCCAGGCATAGCTTTTGATCCCCCCCCCCCCACACACACACACAAAAAAAAACCAAAAACAAATAAAAACAGTCACTTGGAGGAGAGCACCATAATCAATTGTGCCTGCAAGTCACTTAAAGGTCCAGTTTACCTTTGGGAGCAGTGATTTCAAAAATGTTCAAGATATCACATTTGATGCATATGTGTAGGTCTGTTGTACCATAAAACGTCCTACCATGTGAAATATTTGCAATAAAACCTAAAATATAAGGAAATATCAGGGTTTTTCTCAATAAACCGTAACTGTATACGGTTTAGTCTGGAAACATTTTTATTATAACTATTGTTCACATTTCGTGTATTTAACAACACTTAGCATCGATTATACGGATTCAAATTTTGACAGTGGTTGTTTCTATCCCTAACTCACATTTTAGAACTATTTTAAAGCACTAATGCTTTCATCTGCAAATGGTTAATTATGCCTTTAAGTATTGACAAGAATGTGTTGAAAGGAAACGCTTCACAAGTGAATACCAGTAATCATCTATCACTAGTAAGGAGAGAGAGAAAAAAAAAATACAAAGACCTCACCCCATAGACCTGAATCCTGTTAGAGGCAAATCAGCATGACAAAACATTTCTCACTGGGCCTTCAAAACTTTAGGGGAGGGGGGAACATGCATCCTCTGACCCCAGATCTTCCCTGGGTGTAAATTTTGTACATCACCATAGCAATCACAGACATTGAGGGTTTGCAGAATGCAGTAAAAGATGAGGGAAACTTGGTATTCTGATGTACCTGTAGCTAGCTTTATCTATTGAGATTTGTAAGTTATCAAAGTTCATCACAGTGCAATATGAGGCGTAGACGTTCTATGGATGGCAGTAGGTATTCCGTTGATGTTTCGTATAAAATTGCCTCTATCACGTGGGGATATTCAGATTAGCGAGAATAATGAGATGTTCAAGGCGGACTGGAGGGGAAGGATAGGGTGGAATATGGCCTTTTGTGCCTATTTTATGAGACATCGACTTCCTGTCCCTGGCAATTGTTCTGAGAGGAGTTGACACATTCCATGCAAGCCTTGATGTGAAGAAAGAATGACACGCCTGGGTAATCTGTAAATTTACCCCCCAGAATTAGCACGCATGATTCCAAGGTAGACTCTTTACCAGCAGTTTGCATGGATGATATCAAGAGGTTGTGATTATTATGTCTTATGCATGTTAAACTCAGTGGTTAGCAGCGGTGATATGTCTGTGCTGTATGTCGGTGTGGTTAATAATGGACAGATATAAGAAGAAGCAGCCCCTTAGGAAACCCATTTTTTTTCCTGCTTCTTCACTGATCAAATGATCTTGTTAAGTATAATGTGATGCTTACATTTTTTTTTTCTGCTTCTGAAGGTAATGCAACGTCATGCAAACAGTGTATAAATTGAGATTTATGAAGAGCACAACTCTGAAAGTTTTATATTTTGATGGTCACTTTTATACACACAGAGTATTGATATAGTGACATGACCATGCAACGTTGCAGCATGAGAGCATGTACTGTAGATGTACTGCCCTGATGCATGATGATCCTACATGTATGAGAGCATTCAAACTACATGTACTGTAAAACCAGGGATGTTTGCTTGCATTTTAATTTTGCAAATCTTGCAAATTTTGCGAGAGGCAAGATTCACGAAATTAAAATGCACTCAAAATTTCTTGTCTGCACTATATGCGTTGAATGCTAGTGACAAATAGCAAAAATTTCATGCCACGAAATAGGACGTTCTCTCCAATTCGTCAAAATTTCATGCCGCAAAAATATTCTGCTTTTTAGTACATGCCCCCTGTTGTGACAACGTATAGCAGTGGAAGCTCAAGACTATCTTATTCCTGGGCAGTATGGATGTTCTGGAATGCTGTACTGGTGCATTGTGTTATAAAACGGTGTCCCCTGCCCATGATGGAAGGGGAGGTTGAGTCAACTTGGCACGTCTGAAAATTACGCCCGTCTTGTTGTACATCATTTAAGTACTTTGATTGGACACATTCATTCATGAAAAAATGTGATATCATGTGGTGAGCAAAGCTGAGGAAATTGTGTTATTATACAAAATGTAGTGAAAAAAAAAATGTATACAGGCATATTAAAAAAAAAAAGAGAGAATGAAAATAAGTTGACTGCAGTGCGGTGTTGTGCAAAGTCATTTGAATTTAAAGGGTGTAAACAAGCAAGAACCCTACCGTCTGAATGGTGTCACATAGATTAGAAGAACCATGAGTCCTGTAGAATCGTACCCTCTCAGAGGCTCAATATTTGATTACCCTGGACCCCTGCAGCTACACGCGTGTATTATGCTGTCCCCATCTGATAAGGTGAGGCAGGAAAGGCCAGTTTTATCCCAGAAATTGAGGTCAATTTTCAGCTGCTGCAGTCCCCTCCTTTTAAAGGTGTTAGAAAAAGGCATCGAAACTCAAATTTAGATGAGAGTCCCTGGTGTGGTGGGGGGGGGAGGGGGGTGGGGGTAAATGACAAACACCATCAACAAAGGGAAAAATTTTATACTGTAAAAGTGGATATTTTCGCGCAAGTAAATTTTCGCGCTCTGCCAGGTAAGATGGATTTTGTGTGTTTTTAATTTTGCGGAATCAGGGCATTAACTACTGGAAAATATGGCATGCAAAAATATTTGTGTGCCTTTACTTTTCGCACTAGCGTCTGGTTGCGTAAAATGCGCGAAAATTTCCACTTTTATAGTAGTGACAATTTCTGCATTGGATATTCTGTAGTTTATTTGTTTCCTTGGGTTGAACATTATCTGTTCTGTTGATTTCATTCTGTTAAAATGCTTCTGAAGCCAAAATGATTTGCATTTTGATTTACATGTTTATTTGGGTTTTTTTTTGTGTGTGTGTGTCACACGAGAAAAGAGCCTCGTATTAAAGATTCAGTGGAAATGAAGGGGAAATGCTCACTTTACAGAATACACAACCAGAAAATATGAATATGTCCACCATCAACTTGAATCCCCAAATTTTCTTGAGTGCATCTTCACTAATGATGCAATCTATTTTGCCAGATAATGCACTTTTTTGGCAAATCATTGTAGCTGATATTCATATTGTGCCTTTTCCTGTGAATACAGAAGGCTTTAAGATTTTATCCCTTGGTTATTATTCGAGTCAATATACACATGTACAATCTGCTAAAGCAGTGATGGTGCAAGTTCAAGGAGCACATGAGGTTTCAGAATAGATGTTTTCAAATTGTTTTTTGAATTGTTCAACTGGGTTTGTGAAGATTTTATATGAGGAGAGAGCCTGTGCCAACTTCCATCAAACTAAATTTCACCTTGGGATATATCTTTTTCTCTTTTTGACTTGGTCTAGTTGCATCTTCAGAGGCAAGTAGCACATTAATTTGTGTTGTTGGGTTTGATGTTGAAGTCACAAATTAGTGTTCTTTTATATTGAAACTTTGGGACGGTGAAGGTGCACTTATTACGGCTGACCTTGAGAATATTTTCAATGATGTCTCGAGGGGGGGGGGGAGAGTATCTGAAAGTAGTTATATGAAAGTTCTCATAAATGCAAATATTAAAAAAGTATAATTTATATATGAATACATCAAGCCACGAAGATTCAAATAATATACAGTTGAAACATGAAAAATGTTAAGCAACTGTTGAAAGTTAAGGTTATGCAGTGTAGTGCTGTGCAGTGTAGAACAGTTTTCCTCATTTCTACTAGTGACAGTGAGAGGTTTGCCTTCTCTTTTCAAATCACGTAGAAGCACATGATCTGCCACCAAAGTCAAGGATAAACGGTTGTGCTTGTATGTACTTGTGTGAGTCATTTTGGGAATTATCAGATTAAGTAAGCTTAAATAGCAGATCGACAATGTTGTTGAAGGCACAATGCGCCTCATGGGGAGTTCTTCACTGATGTGCACTATTTCTATGTAGCCGATGACGTGATTCCGGGAGCTTATCTGATTTCATAATGTATCAAGGACAGGGTTTTGAACATGATCCCCAGCACAGTTGGAGAACCTCAATGAATTATCCCTTCGTTTGCTGGAACCCCATCTACCTCATTGCTGCTACACCTCATTTTCACTTTGCAAGTGCGGCAAATCATAAAATGGGTCGCAGATTCTCAGCAATCTGATGAGCCGATTGCCATGCAAAAGTATTTTACAATATTGGGCTATGTGTTGGTGAAATTTGTGCAGTGAAATATCTCTGGTAGATTTGTTAGTCAGTCGGTAAATTTTTTTGTGCAGTTTAGTTTTGCCCAGGATGTGTGACTCAGGGTTCCAGACACACAATGGGATGCTATGTAGGTGTAATCTCACCTTTGCAATACTTTTTTGTTTTATATACACCCATTATATAAAAACATGATGCACAAATGGGCATGCATTGTGCGTTAATGGAATGGGATGCACTCATTAACTTTGGAAACCGATAAGGCACAGCAGATTGACTGAGTACATACATAACGTTTTTCATTCCAAAGTTTAGTGTATGCATGTCTGCCCAATTTTCACTAATGATAACTCAAGTCATTGCATCATTATCATGTAGACCATTAAATACAACAAATTTGATAGATTGGTGCCATGTTGGCATCAATTGCAGAAATTATTAATTTCTGTATCTGTGCATCCATTAACTACATTAATTGTGTAGAGGTTAATGATGTTTTCATATGAGAAAAAAAAAGTATAAAACTTGCAGTCCACAGAAATCCATATATTTCTATTAAAGTGTGATTTATTTTTTGGTAGATTTAATTTTTATACATATCTTTTTATTGGATATCAAAGATTCCATCATGGCAGTCTCTTTGTTTTCTTTTCTTTAATGGAAAATCCTCTTCTAAGAATAAAGCCTATATACACTGCTCGGGAATTCCCAGCTTTGTGAAATTTCAACAAGAGTATTACAAAGCATCATGTGATCTTGTTATGCATGGTACTGTGAGACCCTAGGAAAGTGAACTGTCACTTTACGAGAGGGATGTGTCAGTAAGTGCCACTAAAATAGAAGTTATTGTAAAGGAAGTGTCACTCAACATGTCATGTGTTTTTCAAAGCTGTTACTCCCACTGTTACAGGAGATACAACTCTCTTTTGGTGATGCAAATAAAAGTACAATTTAAACCATCCTAAAGTTTCATGCACAAAAATCAGGCAAGGAAGATGAATTTCTGTAAAATCTGAAATTTTATGAACTTATCATGCACCAAAGTCATTCAAATTAGCCAAAGACTACATATCCAGAAAGTAACCAATATTATATGGACATGTGATATGGAACAGCACTTTGTTAGTTGTTCTTGATGATTAAGATGGTTACTTGCTGTTTACACAGAAAGTGATATCCTGATTTTATTTGATTCTTTGGTTTGGAAGCATTTCTTTTTCATCACAGCCCCTTTTTTGTGTGTGTTTTATGTAGCATCTCCTCTCCCAGATGATTCTGAAATATACTGGAAAGTAAACAAATTTTTTAATGGTATCTTAAGATCAACTTTTAGTGTACAAAGATAGTGGTGCTCCTGCCAAAGTGTGTCACTTCCAACACAATGAGATGCCATATCATACCTTTTGCATACCTCATTACAGTCCGTAATCGAGACATCAGGGAAGTTTTGTTTGGCTGCCATATATTTGAATATATTGTTTGGATTTGCCAAAAAACAAAAACAAAAGCAGAAGAAGAAAAGCTGGCTGTCAGCTTGGCCCATTTCACTTCAGAACAGATCTATGTTTTTGCCCATAGATGCTCGAAAGCACAGGATATTGCAAGGAATACCTCTTGGTAGGTTTCATGCATATGGAACTCAGAAGGATAAATCCAGCCCATGTATGTGCTGGCTGTAGAAAGAAAGAGTGACGGGATTTTGATTTTGTCTGCAAGCCTCGTGCGAGATACCAAAGTACACTGTACTAGGTTTGTCATTAACTACTGTGTTGTTTTCTGTTGCCATTGTCATGCATGTACCTGCAGTTTTAGGACACATGTCACATGATGATGTATCATGTAATACAGGATATATTTTTTGTTTGTTTTTTAAAGTAGCCATGGCAAAGAAAGTTTGTTACTTGTATTTATTCCATTTTTGTGGTTATTAATTTGGTTTAACAGTGCAAGCAACTTCAATGTTATTTCCGCAGTCCATTTGTTGTGATGATGTCATGATTTTGCTTCACATTAGAAATAATAATTTGGGTCTTGACGCATAGCCCACCAGGAAAGTGTATTGACATGCTGGCTTTGTTTATTGTGGCCTGTGCTTATCCGCTGGTTTTACCACAGATATTCTCCTCATCAGCCTACAAAGCAAATTATATGAATTCACCTTTGACGTGGTGGTGAGGGTAAATGATGAAAATGCATTAAAATACCCACAGATAACTTTTTTTATGCCTCCGCCTTATGTTTTCGGGTTGTCCGTCCGTCCGTCCGTCCGTCCGTAATGAATTTTGTGGACAAGGTAACTATCGAAACCTGTTGAGGTATCCTAATGAAACTTGGCATGTATGTGTATTAGGGGGTGAAGTTGTGCCTATCAACTTTTGGGTGCACATGCTCAAGGTCAAAGGTCAAAAGGTCAAGGTCAAATACATAAAATTTCACTATTTCTACCATATCTATTGAATGCCTGAAGATATTTTCTTGAAACTTAGTGTATACATGTTTTACCCAATTAAGATTCTCTGGTGAAAGTTTGGGTCATGAGGTCAAAGGTCAAAGGTCAAAAGGTCAGGGTCAAATACATAAAATTTCACTATTTCCACCATATCTATTGAATGCCTGAAGAGATTTTCTTGAAACTTAGTTTATACATGTATTACCCAATTAAGATTCTCTGGTGAAAGTTTGGGTCATGAGGTCAAAGGTCAAAGGTCAAAAGGTCAAGTAAAAATATTAAAACTTCTTTTTTTTTTCCGTATCTTGGAAAATTGTTCAAGGTATCTTCATGGAACATAGTATATACATGTACTGACTGGAAGTGATTATCTAGAGAATGTAGGGTTCATGGGGTCAAAGGTCAGGGGTCAAAGGTCAAGTGCAAGACTTCAAAATGTTACTATTACCCTCATATTTATGCAATGCCAGCAGGGTTATTTTTTACACTTGGTGTATGCGTGTGTAACCTAATAGAAATTCTCTGGAAAGTTTTTTTTTTCTTTTTTTGCCTCAAAGGTCAAAAGGTCAAAGATCAAGTTAAAGTGCTGAACTAACCTTTTCCTCCATATCTCGGAAGTGGCTCAAGTTACCTTGAAACTTAGTACATATTATGCATGTTCTACCTTAAAGTAATTATCTTATGAATTTTAGGGTCAAGGGCCAGATGAAAATGGTAACAATTTACTATTCAATTCAGAAATTGCACTTTTTCTCCACACCTGTACCTTGAAAATTACTCAATGCCTAAATGTATGAATGGGTCAAAGTCAAGTTAAAGTCCTTAAATCCCTAGATACATGCTCTCCTATTTATCCAATTAAACCTACGTCAAGGAAGGTGAACATTCAACACATTTGTGACAAACTTGTCATTCCAATATTTTGCCAATTTTGTGAAAATGTAATCACAGTGTCCACATGTACTATCTAGACCTATTGGGAAAATCATGCATTATGGCGGAGGCATACCAGTCGCCAAAGCGACATTTCTAGTTTTTTTTTAATTTATAAATCATGCATTGTGTCTGTAGAGTTTCATCTAGTACAAGCATAGAGTTTTGGTTGGCCTGTATAAAACTGGCACAGCCTTTACCTGCAGTGTCAATAATTATTTAAAAGCATAAATTGGTCAAACATGTATGATGCAGGCAGTATGAGGGGAACAAGACCTTCCTCCTGTACAAGCTACCTTCATATCTGTGGATGTGTCATGTTTCTACTAAGTCATGCAACTCTGCACCAATATCACATTTCAGAAGTACAGTGACATACATGCAAGTGGCACGCTGGAAGTAATTTTGATATTGTTGTCCATTGCCATGGAAACTACACTTGTGTATATAACATTCAGCAATAAACTGCTCAAAATGCAAAGAGTTCAAGGGGGGGGGGGGCATTTCATGAAGCATTTTGTCCGACAAAGTTGTCGGACAAATTTGCTCTCAGCCAATCAGATGCAAGGATTTCAGTAGCTTGTAAAAGTTTGTCAGAAAAATATCCGACCAAAATGCTTCATCAAATGCCCCCCTGATATGGGTACATTGTAGGTACTGCAGATAAGCTGAACAAAGCTGTGAAGGAACGTGACTGGTCCCAAGTTCTGCAGGCAGACTTGATCAAATGAACAATCAGACAATCTAACGAATCAAATCAAGTTGTGCGCAAGTATGACAACGACAGTCATGAATATTGGCACCTACCCCATTGAGAACCACTTAGAATTGACAGGATTACACTTGCCCCGCCATCTACACTGAGAGATTGAATGCATTTGACAGCTTTGAGAACTGTGCTAAGGAGGTGGAGCGTGCCAAAGGAGTGATTCAGTGTTGTGCTATTGTCTGTGACAGAAAAATGGACCAGCATGGTCTCATAGATGAGAGTTGCTTCCTTCTGTTTGTAAACAAATTTGTACATGTATGTGAGACTTGAAACAAGACTACAACAGTACATTTTACATGTTTTCACTTCCAGAAATGCCAAAAATCTTTCGATTCTGTGAGAAATGAATGCATGCTTGAATGTCTGACCAAACATGGGGGGGGGGTGATCAAGATTTGAGGTTGGAAAAAGAAACTGATGAAAACGAGTTCAATTCAAGTTGAGTTTGTATTGATCAGGTCATGTGGATAGCACCCTGAAACTGTACATACATGTAGTGATTGGATGCTGCTGTCAGACCTCGGGTAGCATGTTGCATTCAAACTCCACATACATTGTAATACTGGTTTTAATGTGTTTATGTTGTATTACATAGTTTTTATGGTAACTGGTCGTACACTCCTGAGAGTGTGCTAAAGGCCTTTGCTCTTTTACTTGCCATATATGGCAGTGGTGTGAGGGCACTTTTACTTGCAGGGTTTCAGAGATGATGTGCTCTCAGTTTTCACAGTGGGCTCTCTCTTTCATTATTTGTCACCATTAACATGCAATTATGTTAACTATGAATCCAGATTATGGCTAAAAGAGTAATCTGTTCTTTAAGTTGGCCACATTGTGCAGAATGGGAGAATGAGATAACTGTGTAAACTTTTATGGGTGTTGGAAACTGCATGCAGGCAGTATATCCTTTTTTTTTTCTCTCCGTGTTGCCACTGTTTGTATTGATAGTTGGCAAGTGTAAAGGTATGGTATCATAACTTGGGTCTTATTTGTTTTCACACCCTGTCTATGCCATGCTTACACCATATCCTTTGTGAATGAAGTTAGCAAAATTTTGGAATGTACAGTATACAAATGATGCACAGGATAGAGTGCATTAGTGTAGGCGTAGTGCACTCGAGGGTATTTACAATTGTGAAACATGCACGAGGCGAAGCCGAGTGCATGTTGCACTACATTGTAAATACCCGAGAGTGAGCTACGCCTACACTAACGCCACGAAATAATCCTGTGCATCATTTGTTTTATAAAATGGGTCGAAAATTCGAAAACTAACATCATTTTTCAGCGTTTATCACGTACCTTTGTGGGTCAAGACGTCCGAAGATGTTCGTCCCAAACTTTTACGCACGTCGTACTCGCGGAAGTCCCGCACATACAGTATAAGTATAATGGGGGGTTGGGTTTCCGGACACCCGCATGAAAACTTACTTATTTTACATAGAATATGCACCCTTTACCTTAAAGACTTGATATAGACTCCTCATATAGGCCTACTAGACAACATACTCTGAAAACGGCGTGAGAATTAACCTGCTAAATCGTTGGATTTGCTCTTCAAAGTGACTCCATGTACGCGTCCGGTCCCATAACGCTTGGTCTACTGTACTGTACAAAGTGTACGTATATGTATACAGTATACGTACGTACGCCACATATGTTATGCACAAGGGAAGACAGGCCGGCCGGCCGGCAGCCCGAACTAGAAGTTGTTTACAGGATTGACAGCGCGTACGCGTATGCATGCAATTCATCAAAGGAGCCGCCGCGCGCACAGACGATCGGCAATCTACCATAGGATTACAGGCAGTGCAATAGTACTGAAGTAAAGGAAGGAGGTGTGTCTCATTTCAGAGCTTCCTATTGGCTACATTCTTGAACCCATTTTATAATGGAAGATAAAAGACAATTTGTATGGCCTCTAGAAGTTGTTGCATGTTTAGGCTTTATGTAATCAAAGGTTTGAATTTCTTTTTGTTGTTGATGAATAGAAGACCTTGTACCACAGAGGTCAAAACCTCAAATTATACAGGGTACTCTTATCAAGTGCTTTGTTTTTTATTATTATTTGATCGGGAATTATTATGTACTCACCTGCTGATAATGCACTTTGGTTGAGAGTGGCATTATTTCTCATGTTCGTTCCAACAGAAAAAATAGAGATAAAGAAAATACTCAACAGGGTAGTACATTCGATATTATTGCAGGTATTCATAACATTGGAGCATGCAGAAATATGATGATTGATTTTACAGTACTGGGTTTCAATTCATGGTTGTGAAATTTCTTGTCTTCTCACGTGATCGTTACCCTGAACATTATGATATGAGGTTCTTTGGAGTATTTGTTACATTGTTGTTGTTAAAAATTATCATTTATATGCCCACAAATAATAGACTTTATCTTGTGTTCTTTTCTTCTTGGCTTCACAGTACAGTACAGTTCTTGGTCTGATGCTGCTTACAGAAATAGGGGGAGCAGTGGCCATCTACTTCTACAGAAATACTGTAAGTCAATTAAAAAGGAGTTTTATTTGATGTACACAAATAAGAAATTTATATGAAACTTGGAGAATCTTGAAGAATGGAAGTTAATATTAAACAGGGAGAAGCAGAAGAAGAAAAGGAGAGGGAAGAGAGAGAGAGAGGGGGAGAATGAAAGGGGGAAGAGAAAAAAAAAATCAATCATATTGTTGGCTGATTAAAAGGGCACTATCAGGCTGTATGCTTTGAGCATACATAAAGATTAATCAATTACAATTTTCATGAAATTTAGAAACAAAAATCAATCAAAAATGAGTAGATTTATAATATATGCATTGTTCCAAATATTGGGTAAAATAGCACCCTTCTCGTTTCAATTTCTTAAATTTTACTGAAAATGAAAATCATCTGAAATTGACTCCATTATGTGCAAGAGATTAAGCTCTACAACGTGGCACCAATAATTCAGTAACCCCCCCCCCCAAAAAAAAAAAGAAAAAAAAAAGAAAAAATTGTGATAACGACCTTCATTGCACATGCATTATTAGATCTTGGAAATTTAGATTATGATTAATACAGATTTCTTTTCTTCTTTTATTTGTTTAGTTTGTTGTTGTAATGAGAAAAAAGTACAATTGAGCTTGTATGTGATTTTGATACTCGGATAAAGCATGATATTGATTTGATGCCAATTTGGACGAAATTTAAATGAAATTGGGACAAGTTGTAAAAGGAAGCTGCCTTTAACAGCATTAGTAATGCCTACTAGACAAATGGAGCAGGCAGGGTAGAACCTGAAGAAGATTGTCTGTTGCAGTGAATTACCCTCTTCATACACACATTTAGCTGAGGTTCCTGCAGTGTGTGTATGTCAGTGTGTGCAGGTGCTGTGACCCTGTATTGGACAGCTACAATGTGTGTCGTGTGCAATAAGTACATCAATAGAAAATGTCCAGTTGACCAGTCGAGAAATTATAATGTGGTGGAGTCAGATTTAGCGAAGGGGGTACGGCCACCTGAAGATGGCACTGAGTGCAGGAGTTTGATTTGAAATAACAAATAATGATAAAAAACAGGTAGAAAGAATTATGACATTCCCCATGGAGAAACAGAACACACACATGCACACACTCACGCACCAATGTGAGGCGAGGTATGAAACATTATTCTTCTATCGTCAGGAAGTACGCAACCTGCAGATGTATGGAAAATGCAGTGATGTTATTTTCATCCGAGTGTGCTGCTTTTAGCAAGGATGTTTCAGATGGAGATCACAGATGGCTATCAGTGCTTGGCAGATGTAGCCACTGTGGTACAAGCCAAATCTCCAGAAAGTCCTAGAGAGCTACAACCAAAATGTTGCCACCTCCTGTGAAACTGGAGTTCTTTGTTTTCTTCTTTTTTTTTTATGACCTGTGAATGTTTTTATGATCATACAAATTAGTTCTACTTGCCTCTACATTAGGCAGTTTTAGAAATGCTTAGTCAAGATGTAATATTCCTTGATAATGTTTATTTTGCTGGTCCATCCAAACATTTGACATGGATTTGTGTCTTTTTAGACAGCAACTCAGGGCAACATTTAAGTCTATTCTTTCATAATTTATGTTTGAAATACCATTGCATTAACCTCCTTTTGTGTAAATTTAAGGAGTTTCAAAATGTAGGCTGTAATTGTCTTCCAAAGACAATGGAAACAGAAAGGGTATTGGGGCTCTGAAAGTTTTCATTAAAAAAGTCACACTGCATCAAAATCAGACAGGAAGTCAGAAGGATATGGAATGTCAATTTTTCACATTTTTTGACAAAACATTGATATTTGATTGCAGTAGTACATTGCATATAATGCAAGGTACACTCTGATAGATTCTTATACTAAAATATATTTTTAAAAGATTTAATTTTTTAAAATAAAATTTTGTTGATCATTTAGCAACTGTCACCCCTATACTCCTGTAATTGTTCAGTTTCTGCAATACTTTGAGTGATTTGATTCAAAGGATGCATATTCTTATTGCTCTAATTTTGAAAGAGGAAATATGATGTAGATTTGTTTGTATGTAATTAATGGAGATTGTATGGTGATTACATCATAGCTTCATCTGATTGCGATGTGCTTGCCACTAATGTTCTTGTTTTTTGAAAAGGTGAACCATCGGAATTCTGTAATTTCATTATTTCACTTCCCATTTTAATGAAACTTCAGCCAATCTGTGTATTGTTGATTTAACTCTGTTTATCTACACTTAAATTAGTTGAAGGTGGAGTGGTATTGTACTTTAGAGGGATGGTACAGTATTGGTGGAGGCAAGGATTGGGCTTTTAACTTTTGGGGAGATACCAAGAGACTACTTATGAAATAGTACAGAGCAAACCATTCTAAGACAAATTCAAAGTTTATTTGATGAAAAATCAATTTTGGAATGATGAAGACATCCAAAAACAAAGTAAAATAAAGCAATCATAATTAAAGGTGGGTCCTTCCTTTTATTAGGAATTACTCTGTTTTGGGTATCTCAGCCATTTCAAAACCAATTTTCATCAAGTAAATGTTGAATTCCTCTTGACATTACATGATCTTTCACATTTCTGAGGAGGTTTCTCATTATTTCACCCCAAAATGTTAGAAATCTGATGTTAGATTTCAACCAAAACTAAAATAGCCCTTTAAGATTGAGAAGTGTGAGTAATTCACACAACGAACTCCATGCCAAGATCCCAGCATGATGTAAGGTTCTTGAATAAGGAATGAGGTAATTTCTGTGTCCATGTGTGGGCAATCATTCCCAGTAGAGCGTGGAACAGATGAAATAATGAAAATGTGCATGCATGGTGCGATGTGGGTGTCAGGAAGGGTTGTCTACAGAGGTTTTTTGGAATTAAAAAGTTAATGTACTGTAGTTTCAGGCTTAACGTGTGCATGTATTTCAGTGCAGAATCATTTCCCTCATGTGATATCTCCGTAGTTTTGAAATGCAAGCATGTAAAGAGGCTCTCACTGCTTAATACTAATAATAGCAGAATGCAAAGTGTCTGCTCTTTCACAACTATAAAGCATGACTGCCAAGCTATTCAAACATAATTTTTGAAGGCAATAAAGTGTATTGCTGAGAAAACAGACCAGGGATCATTCTGAGGAGCACAACACATCCTACTATGCAAATACTTGCATGTTTGTTTCTCCAAAATACCTTTAAAGTCCCTGTAATTTACAACAACCTTTGTTGACTGTGAAGCAGGGTTATTCATGCTGAAGTATCAGCGTTGTGTGTAGTTTTCAATTTCACGGTGTATATTCATGGCCAACATTGCATTTTCCATAGTTGCTTTATAAGCAAGGGTTCAGCTTGGAATGATGGCCAAAATACACATTCAGATATGTTATGAAAACATTTGAAAAAAACAAAACAAAACAAAACAAAACAAAACTGATGGCCTCTGGCCAAGTGAGAATGATGGTGGCCATCTGCCTTTTTCATTGTTTGATTTTTTTTTCTTTTTTAGGGGCAGCCAATAGCAGGTATCTGCCACAAAAAAGATGGCTTAAACAATGTCAATGCTCAATGTTGGTTGTATCTGTCATACTTTCTAATTAGTTCAGAATTCCTACGAACTGCTTTATAATGCCACGTTTGGTATGCTACTTCTTTTTAGACACAGTACTGCTTAGGGATCAAACCTCTTGAAGATGTAACCATGGAGCTACCCACACAGCTTCTCCGTGTTACATCTTCTCAAACAGTAAAGTACCTTAGTACTTTATTATTTGAGTAGATGCCACATTTACCCTCTAAAGGAGCTGGAGCTGCCTCTAACCCCCTCCTCCCATCAACCTATTAGACCCTCCTTTTCCCCCTGCATCATGTCTTATCCATTGTACCCACATAATGCTGCGTTTTATCTTCACGTTGGCTAAATGAGCCCTACACTGTTTCCTTTAAATAGACAACCTTATTCTACTCCCTGCTGGGAGGGCTGGGATGCTATTCCATGCACTCAAGTTGTCTGTGACAATAAGAGTGTGAAGGGGAGACAGAAATTTCTATATTTTTGAATACAAAAAGAGAATATGATGGGGTGTGAAGTTGCATATGTGTTTTCACTTGTTGTCACTGATTTTGGCTACAACCAAGCAGATGATGATCGAGAGCATCACTTCACAGTTCTCCCATAGAACCCACAGTTCTCCCATAGAACCCACATATCTCCCATAGACTACACAGATTAATATTGGCGAAATTTCCTGTCAACGAAACTGAAAGCAATATCACAAGTATCCTGTAGTGTGTGCATCAAATCACCACAATGTTGTATACGATAGCACTGATAACTTTTAGTGAGTTATAGGGATTGTTAGTTACAAAATATTAACCAAAGAAAGAAAAGGGGGAAAAAGGAGAGAATTTATAATGTGTTTGTTTACAAAGTAATTGGAATATTGTGAGGAGAATATATATCTCTTCAGGTAATTTGGATATTAGGATGTGGACAGTGACACTGTTTTTGTGAAAACATATGTCTGGAATTTCAGTATCCAATAATTTCTTACTCTATGTCAAGTGCTTTAAGGGTGACACTTTTACCACTCTGCTTGTCTGATGCACTTTTGATGAGAAGTTAGTTAGAACATGGTAGTGTCATCGCACTTTAAAGGTCCTGTTTACCTTTGGGAGCAGTGAAGTAAAAAAAAATGTTCAAGATATCACATTTGATGCATATGTGTAGGTCTGTTGTGTCACAAAACATCCTACCATATAAAATTCCAGTGGTTGTTTCTATCCCAGACTCACATTTTCAAACTATTCTAAAGCACAAATGCTGGGTTTTTGTTGTCCCCGCCGAACGAGTTCGAGCAGGGGACTATGAAACGGGCTCCGTACGTGTGTGTGTCCGTGTGTCCGTCCGTCCGTCCGTGTGTCCGTCCGTCCGTCCGTCCGTGTGTCCGTGTGTGCGTCCGTGTGTGATCAAAATCTTCAATTTGCTACTTCTCTGTCATTTATGAGCCAATTTTGATTCTGTTTGCTTTATATGATAGCACTACATGGGAGCTTTGAAACTTGTACACAGAATTTCAGTCGTGACCTTTGACCTTGACCTTTGACCTATATTGTACATTTTGCTACAAAATGCTACTCCTTCGCCATTTCTAACCCGATTTCGATTCCGTTTGCTTTATGTGATGGCACTAGGTGAGGGCTTCAAAACTTCTACACAGAATTTTGACCTTTGACTTCTTTGACCTTTGACCTTAATTTTTTGACCTATATTGTACATTTTGCTACAAAATGCTACTCCTTCGCCATTTCTAACCCGATTTTGATTCCGTTTGCTTTATGTGATGGCACTAGGTGAGGGCTTCAAAACTTCTACACAGAATTTTGACCTTTGACTTCTTTGACCTTTGACCTTGATTTTTGACCTATATTGTACATTTTGCTACGAAATGCTACTCCTTCGCCATTTTTAACCCGATTTCGATTCCGTTTGCTTTATATGATGGCACTAGTTGAGGGCTTCAAAACTTTTACACAGAATTTTGACCTTTGACTTCTTTGACCTATGACCTTGATTTTTGACCTATATTGTGCATTTTGCTACAGAATGCTACTCCTTCGCCATTTCTAACCCGATTTCGATTCCGTTTGCTTTATGTGATAGCACTAGGTGAGGGCTTCAAAACTTCTACACAGAATTTTGACCTTTGACCTTGATTTTTGACCTATTTTGTACATTTGTTTGATAGATACTTTATTTTCTGCAAATCAATATATACATAAATTGAATAATCGTGAACATGGGAAACATACAAAGTATATTTGAAACAGAGTCGTTTGACTTGCATAAACAACGATATAAAAGGAAATTAATGATATTACAGTATGCATGTCTATGCAGCTGGGATTACAATAACAATATTATATTTAAGAAATGATAATGCAGAGGGCCGCCATTGTAAGCATTGCTTGAAAAGATGGCCGGCCCGAGGAAAAGGTAGGTAGGTAAATTGGTAAACAATACAAATTCTGCTGCGAAGATAGCAGGGGAAAGTAAACTCTGATGTGTAATGGTGGTGAATGTGCGTGCGAGTGCTTGAGAGTGCACAGGGGCAGATAGGCTGGGATTTGGAATGATAAAATTGGTTTGCTGGAAGAGGGAATGACTTGCGATGTTGCTACTATCGGGAGACCAACATAAGTCATATAAATTATTCGTGCTTAATTCGTATTTGAAGTATACTGTGATAAAATATGCTTCTTTAAGTTTGCTTTGAATGAAAACAAGGAGGCACACTGTTTCAACTCCTCAGGAAGAGTGTTCCATGTATCCGGACCGTGATGTCTAATCGACTTTTGAGCAAGCAAAAGCTTTGGATTACTTAAATGAAAATCATGGGAATGACGGGTAGGGTATGAGTGAATATGATCATTAGTTACTAGGGCATTATGGAAAAATGGTAATAAATTTCGAATATGTTTATACATAAATATAGCAGTTAAGCATAAATGTATATCATGGGCCTTTAGAGTTTTTAGGCGATAAAATATGGGATCAGTGTGAGCCAAAAAATTTGAATGTGTGCATATACGAAGAGCCTTTTTCTGAAGAAGAAAAATTGTGTTCAATTTGGTTTTGCTACAGTTGCCCCATACAATATTACAGTACATTACATATGGTAGAAATAAGGCGTTATATAACATCATTAAAGTTTGATCATTAATTAAGTATTTTATTCTCCTTAACACACCAGTTACTTTAGATATTGCTGTTATAATATTCTGAACATGAGTATTCCAAGTTAGATTGTTATCTAGGGTCACTCCTAGGAACTTGGTTGAATGTTTCTCAGCAATGTTTATATCATCAATAGAAATACTTTGAGGAAGGGTGGGTTGGGATTGAAGCGTATGAAAATGTATAAAGCATGTTTTATCAATATTCAATGAAAGCTTATTACTTCTAAACCATTTCGAAATATTACTTAATTCCATGTTAAATGTATCAACCAATGTTACAATATCCTTGTGGGAATAAAAAACATTGGTGTCGTCTGCAAATAAAATGAAGTTTAAACAAAGAGAGGAATTAATGATATCATTAATATAAATCAAAAAAAGTAGGGGCCCGAGGATAGATCCCTGAGGGACACCACATGACATGTTCAAATGGAACGAATGGCTGGATTTAAATGCAACATATTGTTTTCGATGACTTAAATAACTTCTAAACCATGACAAAGTAATCCCTCTCACGCCATAATTATGTAATTTTTCAAATAAAATGTCATGATCAATAGTGTCGAATGCTTTACTAAGATCCATAAAAACTCCAATTATGTGCTCCTTTTTAATAAGCGCATCAATAATATTATCAACAGATTTGATTATAGCATAATCGGTAGAAAATCCTTTCCTAAAACCAAACTGATTCACATTTAATATTTCATTTTCAATCATGAACGAGGAGAGACGCTTATAAACTAATTTTTCTAAAATTTTCGATATTGCAGGTAACAATGAGATGGGTCTATAATTTTTCACCAATGATGGATCTTCTCTTTTATAAATGGGGATAACTTTGGCGATTTTAAAAGAGTCTGGAAACTCACCGTTAAGTAAGGATAAATTAAATATATGGGTGAGAGGGGCTGCTAATGGGTAAATTATTTTTTTCAAAAAATTCACCCTTAAGTTGTCAGGCCCACAGGAATTACTACATTTCAGGGATCGAACAATATCAATAATTTCTGATTCATTTATTGGAGTAAAAAACAAGGAGTTTTGATTACTTTCAGGTAAGTAATCTTTATAATTTTTGATATCATTTATGGGAATAGATGCAGCTAAAGAAGGACCAACATTAACAAAAAAAATGTTAAAAATATTTGCAATTTGATCAGGATTAGTAATAACTTTATCATTATGGGTAATGCTATCAGGACATTCCGTAGGTTTCTTTTTTAGTATTTCATTAACAATCCGCCAAAGAGCATTTTTGTCATCCTTATTAGATTCGAGTTTATTTGAAATATATGATTTACGTGAAACTCGAATCAAAGAAGTTAATCTATTTCTATATGTTTTATACCTTTTCACGTTTTCAGGAGTAGGTTTCCTCAGAGATATTTTATAAAGACGGTTTCGAGTAAGAATGGAATGTATGAGACCTTGAGTGATCCACGGTTGCCGAGATCTTTTCCTTCCATTTACTTTGGGAGTTAAAGGAATATGTTTATCATAATAATCTAATAGTTTTTGTAAAAAAATTTCGTAGGAAGAATTAACATCTTGGAGTTCAAAGACGTCATTCCATTGTTCTTCGAATAAATCTTGATTCAATGAATCAATATTTTGTGGCGTTTCATTTCGATACATTTTCAAATACTGTTTGGGTTGACAACGTATTGGAGTTATTACAGATTTATCATTAATCATAAAAATCGGTAAATGATCAGATATATCTGAATAAAGAATACCGTTCGTACAGGTTTCAGTTATAACATTAGACAGTATATTATCTATTAATGTTTTACTATGGGTGGTGTTATCTATTCTGGTAGGTTTATTGATGTGGGGATGCAGTGAGTTGGAAAGTAATATGTCATGGAAATGGGTGGGTTGTAATAAATCTATATTGTAATCTCCCATCAAAAAAATGGATTTTCTTTCTCCAAAAATTTCGTTGGCACATTGGTCGAAGTTGTCAATAAAAGACTGAACGTCATTTTGTGGAGGACGGTAAATGGTACCAACTATAATATTTTTCTCATTATCATTTAAGATTTCAATAAATAAACTTTCTGCTCCCTGAATACCCAAATCAGTTCGAATTTTAAATCTAATTTGATTATTAACGTACATGGCAACCCCACCTCCTATGCCATGCTTTCTGTCATTACGAATAAAATTATAATTTTCAATGCCAAATAGGTCCGGGGAATTGGTGTGCAACCATGTTTCGGTGACTCCTATAACGGAGAATGGAAAATCATTGAGGGAACTTAAAAATAATTCAAACGTATCAAAATTTTTAGTTAAGCTTCTTGAATTAAGGTGAATTAAACTGAAATTAGCACAACTCTGATTTGCCTTATTGAAAAAAAACTGACTGTTGAATTCATTGATAGTGAAATACTGGCTTGTGTGGTTGACTAGTTGTTGGTCATCTATTCCAAAATCAAAATCCATTTACAATGAGTGACATTACGCAATAATGGCCTATCATGGTGTAACGGGAAGTGCAGTGCACATCGTATACACGGGATGTATACGATGAGGTGCATCGGTGCGTGACGTGCTGTAACTGACTATAGAGGAGTGACTGAAACAAAATTACTGACATGATCTGCAGGACTGCAGAGCATAGACACACAAAAACACAAGAAAGAAAAAAAAAAAAGTATTGAAGAGTAATAATCGACCGTAACTATCTACCTTACGCAAAGCAACATGGAATCAAAACGGCAATAAACCAGCTCTGAATTTATCGGTTCTAACATTAACTTTAGAAAATAAACGTAAACTTTATAACTGAACTGAGTACAATATCATGATTTCGGTAATGAGAGTGACATGAACAGCAAAGTTTCTTGTAAATTTTACCACTGAATACCGGCAAAACCCGCGGTTGGTAAAGAGAGAGGGGGAAAGAGAGAGAGGAAGAGAGAGAATCTTTAGAGATTTTATGAATAAAGTTTGAAACTTAAATCAAAATTGCAATGAGAAATCAATGTAAGTACACTATGGTCTAGCATCGACGTCAAGTCAATGAACCCATGGATCACCCCCCCCCCTCCACCCTCCGCAACAAGTCACCCAGTCAACCCGACGTACAACAACTCATTATAACAATAAACAGAATTCTGCATTCGGGGCAACCTCGTGCAGGCCACCGGTAATCATGGAAATCTCGGCGAGGCATGACAGAGGCATGCATAGAATACTTTGATCTAGTTTCGATAGTTTAAAAAAAAAAAAAAAAAAAAAAAAAAAAAAAAAAAAAAAACAGAACAGCAACAACAAAAATTGATATTTTTGGTCATAAATGAAAACGTACATGTATATGTTATGGGCTGAAAGGGGACCCTGTTTGTGAGGCATGCGGTGGGTCGGAGAACGTCCCTTCGGCTGGAACAGTTAACAAACATACATAACTTATGTTTACAAAAGTGAATATGCCATTACCGACTCAATGATATACATGTAGGAGACGTTGGTACAGGATGATTCCCATTGCACCCTTTAGGGTCGCCTCCAATTATCATACGGTTACAAAATGTAAAGTGAAGAATATAACACACTAGTACACTATCATGTATTTCAATGTAAACGATTTTAGATCAAACAGTGAAATACACTGAATATTTAACATTCAATAAAAGGAAAACCCCCCAAAATACCATGTAAAGAAGGAGGAGGAATCGGCCATGGCTATCTCATTAGATCTACGAAACTGTCGAAATGAGCGGTGATGTAAACGATTTTCGAAATCAGAGTTTATGCATGTACATGTGAATATTTCGGTAAAGGAACAGAATTTAACGAAAAATAAGTGATTCTTATGAATAGCAGGGGATGCCTCTACCCGACACAAGTGTTGCCGATTTAAAAATTCACTGATTATTTTCATTTTACGTATTGGCAACTAGAATGGTATGTATAACAGAGAATCAGGGAGGAGGGAGCTCCTCTCTCCACTGAGTTAAGGAGCCCTTGAATTTCATACGTAATGTACATAAGGTGTAAGAAAGAAAATGTATAAGACGGAATAAGGTGTAAGAAAAAAAAAAAACCAATATGGGACAGATTAAGGGGCTGGAAATGACGGCCAAAAGGCATATTAGGGATTAAATTACTCAGGATCACTCAGTTTTACATGGCCGGAATACGCGTGGGTAACCACAAAAGAAAACAATAACAACTAATCTTATGCGGTTAAAAGATTGAGTAATCTTATTAAACATGCACAATAATTATGATTAACCACATTCATATAAACATGCATATTTTCCGTGGATCAATGGGTAGCAAAAATAATTTCCGATCTATACTATCAAGTGACTCGCCAAAAGGATTGACGCAAATCACATCAAGTCATTCAACATCTGAATAAAACGACATACCCTTGAGTTGCGTGAACTCGGGAACCAAACTCATTCGGATAGAGTCATAGCCGAAGACCAAGCAGTGTGGATATGTGAAATACAGTGATAATTCCAGATACATTTTTCAGCTAGTTCAGTCAGGTTTTGCGGAACATAATCTCAATTGTAAATGAAATGCGTGCTTGACAAGTGATAGGAGTAATCGTAAGAATTGAGAGCAGCTGGTATCATAGCTAGGTGGTATAGTTGGTAGAATGTATGAAACACAAAAGATATAAGACGAAATCACCGCATACAATGTAGGTTAAAGACCTTTTATCTATGGACTGGTTGTAGCACATGAGAGAAATTTAAAGACGTATGGGGACAAAAAGTATTGATTGCCAAGCACTAAGACATGAGAACAGGTGAAAAGGACTTCACTTCTATCACAGATAGACATTAGTAGCATAACAGTTTGGGTTCATTCACCTGCGATTTCACGGCAATGTGAAAGAAATTTGGCCTTAGAAGAAATAGAGTCTGTTGGTTTAATAGACAAAATTGCTCACAGTTTTGTAGGTTAATTGTTGCGAATAGGTTCCTAAGCCGATGATTGAAAACACACCACCGTGAAGCCAACGTTTGGCCTGTATGTAAACATTTTACATCATTTTTCTTTTCAGACTTAAAAAGAATTCGTCTGTTGTGTTAGAGTGCATTAAGCTGTGTATGAGCATGCTTAAGACTCATTTGTCATATTTCGTTGAGGTCGAAGAGAAGAAAAAAAAATCATTCAATCCATTGTAATCCTTTGTTGGGAGAAAAATAAAACAGATTTGTAATGAAGGGAACCAAAATAATGACCTTTCTCGATGGATTTTCAAGCATGTCGCTATATACATTAACTTCACATGATATGGATACATTTTGGATAATCATAAACTGTTATACTCATTCAAAATATTTATCCGTTATATAAATGCGGAACTTTTATTTGTTATAAAGCAACAAATCATTATTCCTGTTCTTTATCAGGTGATATAATTATATGAACAAACTATTCATCAACTCAGAATGAATGTTCATGGGGATGTTGCTTCCAAATGTTTTTTTTTTTCCCCTATGTTGTGTTATCCAGGAAGAGAAAAAAAAAAGAGTAACATATATAAAAAGAACAACAACTATACGTTATACACAACATCAAGGTAAATCAGGGTAACACTAGGGAAGGGAATTACCTTCAGAGGTGATTACAGAATGAATCGTCAGCCAACCGATCGTTGTTACATTATTTAACTGGTGCACGTTACATTATTTAACTGGTGCACATTGGCTACAAAATGCTACTCCTTCGCCATTTCTAACCCAATTTTGATTCCATTTGCTTTATGTGATGGCACTAGGTGAGGGCTTCAAAACTTCTACACAGAATTTTGACCTTTGACTTCTTTGACCTTTGACCTTGATTTTTTACCTATATTGCACATTTTGTTACAAAATGCTACTTCCGGCGGGGACATATGTTACGCACCGCGTAATTTCTACTTTTCCTTGTTTCATCTGCAAATGGTAAATTATGCCTTTAACCCTGTACTGCCCTCTAGAAAACTAATCCTTGTCCTCAAAACCATTTTTTCTTCCTCTCATGGTTATTAAGCATGCAGAGATGTTGTTTCAAGTTGGCACCCACATGTGAAGTAAATGAAAGATTTATACATCTTTTTAGAACTGCTTGAAGAAGATACTCTAGGTAGCCTCTCACTTTGCACATTCCTTGAAATTTGATAAAACGGATATCGCACCCTTTTTATTGGCATGCATTCTGTTGTTTCAAAACCAGCCCAAGGAGGAAGAATCATCTCCACTCAAAACATGTGTGTCCATTTACTGGTTCAGAGTTACCAATTTGCAGGTCTCATCAGTAGATCAGTGTCAAAAGAAAATATACATCATCACCTGTGTACATAGTGGTCTTTGAAGCTTACGTTTCTTTGACCTGTGTTTTCCTTTTTGGAAATTTGGTGACCCAACATTGATTGTTAATGCCGTTTGTCAAAGATTGAAATTGATTCTTTTAAAGTCAGCTTGAATGTGGTGTGGGATAGTAATATCAGAGCTCCTCTCTGATCTGGTATCCAATTCTATACCCAGCCAGCTAGGTAGTGTACAATGTCCATTGTTCAACTAAATATGAATCACCAGGCATCAAATTAATGAACCAGGAAATTTTCCTCACAGCTGGTCGTGTGGCATTTGGTATCCTACGCAGATGTGTTATTCAACTCCAGGAAATATTTTGTTTGTGTTAGATTATGATACAGTGGATTGAATGCCATTAATTTCTATGTGCTGCATACAAGGTCAGAGTGATGTATGGAATTATTTTAATTATGATGAAAGCAGTGAATGGACTGCAATAATGATCTGTCATCATGGTAGAAATGTACATTTTGTAAGTTGCAGTTATTTTGTTTTATGTTGACAGGATGTTTTTATGTTTTTGTTTTTTGTTTCTGCCAAAATATTTGCAATGTACAAATGAATTCAGGGATGGGTGTGGGAAGTTATGTTTCAACAGTATCTATTTTGATTAGCTTTTAACTTAATCAAGTATGCATGTCACATTTCAACAGTACCCATTGTGATTAGGTTTTTTTCAAGTTTTCATGTTGAAATTAACCATTTTCATTCTGATTTTAGTCATTGTAGGGCACTGGTGTGGTAATGACCCTTCAAGTAACTTCAATGTACCTCAAGCAGAAGTCAACATGAATACTGTATATGTGACCCGCTACAACAAAAGGATCCTAAAGTCGGGGGAGAACAATTTTCTGAAAATTGCATGACGTTATTCCCTTACTCTTCTACTTTAATTTCATGTATAATACAACCCATAAAAATACTCTGTTGCGGAGATATCGATGATTTCATTAGCGTATGTCAAGTGGTTGAGGAAACAAGAGTTTCTAGAAAAAGGCCTTCAAAGTTTTCCTTCCGATGCTATCATGATCAACGGGAGGTGAGACAGTTTTCACCACTTGACAATAGAAGGCATGCTCCTAGCGACCTCTGCAATGTTTATTCAAGCTTAGCACCAGCGGTCTACGCACGGCCAATCAGTAATCAGGATGCCACGCACTGACCAATGATATCACTCCCTCGTTGCTAGGGGCGGAGTCTAGCTGCGGCGCTAAATCCAAATCTTCGGAAACATTTCTGTTACAGGTTGTAAGTTAAAAGTCGGAAAATCACGGCCTAGAAAAACATGGATTTCTTGCCTTTCCTTTTATCATTTAGCTTCAAAATTTCGGCAGTTGATAGACAAAACATTAGACTACAGAATTATGCCGAAAACAGAAATCTGATTGTTTCGACCAATTTTGATGATGTGACTTCAAACTCGATTTTCTCTGCTCAGCCGTCAGCGACTTTAAGATCCTTTTGTTGTAGCGGGTCACATATTGATAGCAAGCTTATATTATTTACAAATGTTCATATGCATTCAAGGAAACTTCAGTAACATTCATTGTATCCATATAAGATGATAATTTATTGATCTGGAAGTTGCGGAGATGTAGCCGCAACATCTCTTCAATGTCTTGGAGACCTTGCATACCGGTCTCTAGCTGGTCTCCGTGACCAGCTAGAGACTGGAAAGAGCCTTTAAAAAAAAAAAAAAAAAAAAAATTTAATATGTTCAATTATCTTTAAACAATGCTGCGGAGATTCAGCTACATTCCATGAGACCTCGCGGAGATGTCTCTGTGACTACTCAGGGACCAGGGAGACTTGAGTCGCCACCAGGTCACCAACTAGTCTCCAGCCCAATGACATACCAACCTACATTTTACTGAGACTTTTCCCGGCAACCGCAAAATAAGCTCGCCATAGGCTTGCCTGACATAGCAACAATGACCGCATGCAAAGTGCAATCAAAGTATTGTTCAAAATGCATCGAGCATAATAATATAAATTCTTATGTGAGTGGAATAGCTTCTTATTTAGTAGTAGCATCTGAGGAAGAATATTTGCATAAACTTACATGCAAGTAATGATGTACAAATGCTAGTGGACAGGCCTGTTGCCTTCTAAGGCTGATGTTGACATAGCACTGTGGTTGTGAAATGCCATGACTGTCTCTATGCCTTGTATCATGACTCTAACTGACACAATAAGCTCATGAACATGTCTTGTAGTGCTCACGCTGGTCATGATTCATACAATGTATCTCTGTACACACACTGATGGCCTCTGCTAGCTACAGTAACATGACAGAGATATTGCCACTGCTCACAAGCCAGCTGGAAGTCTGGTCAGCTGTGTTCCACGCAGCAGAGTCATGCGTGATGTGGATGACCCCTGTAGTGAATATCCATGCTTCCAGGTAAAGAGGGTGGGGGGGGGGGGGGGAGGCAAATGTTATGTAATAGATACATGTATCCCTGAGGAGAGGGCTGCTGTCTCTGTAACTTGTGTTAGGAGACTTTGCTTGTAATGGTCACATAGATTGTTTATCTTTGCTTCACACTTGTGTCATTAGTAATGCTCCCATGTTTTCTGGAATTGCATAGCAAGAGTTTAAATAATCTTCAATACAAATAGACTTCAGCACATATATATTACAGACTGTTGTTTCACCTTACATAGTGTATGCTTTTTAAAAAATATTATTGCATGCCCTTCACATTCCATGTGACATCAATGCGAAGATATTTGTGCAGTCAGTCGTGTGTGACTCCAAAACAAGTTTTTGGAAATTGAGCATTATTGTAAACAGCAGCTACGGAATGTTGAGGGCATCATGAACCCCCACCCCCACAGATTTGTTAGTTACTTAACTACAGGGTAAAATGCAATCTAGCTTCATGATTAGCAGACTGCCTCATTTGCATAAGGAAACACACACACATGTACACATAGGTGCAGCAAAAATGGTGTACATGCATACCTATGATATATTCATGTCTATGATTCCGAAAAGAGTGAAGATCTCACAGTGCTATTTTAACCCATCAAGGACCGCCACCTAAAAGAGTGGCATTCACTTTGTGGACAGACAGGTCACCAGTGGTGCCTACAGAGTTAACCTGCTCATCAGTATTGATATGGTTGTCAAAGCACTGCTGCCACAGCAAGGCTCGTGTGCGTCATTAGAGATTTGCGATATCGTGGCTGGGAGCATCGATGGGATTAAGATTGTCAATGGCACAATGTGGCTGTGCTCACTTCCTTTCATAATATGCAGGGGTTTTTGTCCCTCTTTACTAGTGTCCTAGTATGTGTCAGTGCCATGTACATGAGAGAATACATAGTCAAACCCACAATATATATCTTTGTCAATATATAGGCCACTTTATTAATGTATTCAGATTTATGGAAATTTTTCTTCTGAGCCTATTCCATTCACTTGTACATACGTGGTGCATTTTTAGTTATTGAGCAGGCCTTGGCAAGCCTTCTGCGTGTTGGTAACAGCCTTTGTTAATAAAGGTATGGATGTATAAAATGGTTTTGAATATCTTTGCTAACATACTGGCTCTCTGTGCATAATGTATCATTGCGCGAGATGTGTTAGCATCATGCCCATGCCTACGTGTGACGTTGTCAGTTGAATTTGCTGTATTAAACCCATCATCAGAAACAATCGCTAGAAACCACAAGAAGCCTAAAGATATCACATGAGCTGAAGGAACATGAAAAGTTGAAAACACAGACGAAACTCGAAATAGAAGCAAAGCAAAAAAACACCAACAACAACAACAAAAACGGACAAGTGTGGGCGCAGACTACCTCTAACTTGAGATTAGAAATGTGATTGCATGCCTGGATATGTCATCATAGCAAATAGTCTGTTGAATATGTAATGTGTTCCTATCTCAAGGGTGGGAATATCCTGCCCCTCCTCTATGTGCCAAGAAACATACTGAATAATGAGGGGAAAAATAGAGAAAAAAAATGTTTGCTGTGTGTGTGAAGGATTTTATCACCTTTTTTTTTTTCAAGCTCTCACTGAGTGCTAAATTGTGCACATGGTATTTATTCCAAACATATCTGACAATGGCCATATCTAGACTATAATGCCAGTTTGTTATAGAGTCTTGTTGAACACAGTTCAAAGAGGCTTGTCTTGAAAAAAAAAAAAAGACAGACTTTTGTGCCAGAGCAGGGATCAGAATTTTCAGTGCCCAGGCCAGCTTACTGTCAACACATCATCATTTCACAATGCATACATGCATCACAGTTGTTATGGAGCCTAATCAGGGCTGCTGTAATACAGGAAATTCAAGTTCCATGCTGACGAACTTTGTCAGGCACAAAGCAGCTACATGTGAACAGACTAATTTGTTTGTGCGACATCCTCATGCACCCCTTCCAAATATGCATAAGTTTTATTATTAGTATATCTTGTCTGTTTTTCTGAGCCCCTTACATTTATTGCTCTTATCCCGGTAAAAAACAGGACTAACTTACTGTATGTATGAATACAAAGTAAAGATGACATTTTGGAGGATTTGTGTGACCTTGTTTACAAAGTCCTATCTGTATCAGGTTGATTCAGACACGAAGATTTGGGGGAGTATTGAATGAAAAATAGAAAGGTAGGATAAAAAGGTCAAGCACAGAACAAGCATTCCAAACTGGTTCCAGGATTTACACTCTCCTTCCTGTTCCCGCATAGGAAGTGCTGCGAATCGCCACTTGACGTCATACATCGGCTTCTTACGTAGGCCCGCGCTTCGATCTCCATCGTGAGTCACGAGACAGTGACCTCACCAAGCCCAATCTGGCGGTGACGAGGCACAAACAAAGCCCTGATGTCGCCCGCAGAGAGTACGCTCTCCCAGCAATGAGAAGACACGACTCCGTTCTCGAGAAAATGCGCTGGCACCACGCGGGGGACGTAGCCTGGGATGTCGCATGGGAGTATACAACTCCTGCAGTCGAGTTGGTCCAGTAATGTGCGCTGGTCTCGCTAATGTCGGTATCCGCTTCGATGAGGTTACGCGTAGGATGCTGCAAAAATGAAGATAATACCGTTTTAACTTCTCATTCACCTCCTGCCTCTTGGCTCCTTCCTGTAAAGAAATATATTTACCACCTGCACACAGATATTAGATTACAGTTTTAATGTTCTGAAACATGAACCCATGGGTAACCATGTAGTGTGTGTAATAAGCAATGATGTGAGAGGATGTTACATATTGTATCACTGGCATTTTTTTAAAGTGCTTCTCATTGACAAACTTATAAATTTTGCAGTAATTAGAAATAGTTATGTATCAATCATGCATCCGTTCATGTACAACTTGTAGTAGGTGCTGTTGCTGTACTTGCACATTAGCGAGATCGCTTGCATAATCTGTAGTCATAAACAAAGTGAAAATGACGGAACTAGCCTTGGATTTGACCCTGTCACCTACTGCTTGCAAGGCAGTGGTGTTGTCAACTGAGTTGAAATCGGGTCATATTGATGACACCATGAACTTGGAACAAATACCCGAGTGCCTCCATCTTGTTTCCCCTGTGTTCGATTGTCATTGTCTCATAACAATGAAATGCTTGTACCCTTTTTTAAATGCATCAATTCACCAAGCTGTGTTCCAAACAGTAGAGGCAAACACTACTCAAGTGAATTAGTCCAATCATCAATTGCACAATTACTATATACGCTGAATATTTTGTGACGTTTTTATCTTCGCAAATTTTACAAATCGGGTGCTATTAACGAATTTAAAGACACAAGAAAATATCGATTCCAATCCTGATATGAATGATATGCACACATACATCTGCCCTTTCAGTGCAGTACTACATGATAACAAATTTAACCACTCGCAAAATCATTGGGAAGTCCCAGTTCACGAAAATTTAGACTTGCTTACTATTTGGCATATACAGTATTAAATTTCTGCTCATAGTGAAGAAGACTTTGAGCCTTTTGTTCTTTTTTTTTTTGTATTTTTTTAAGAAATCAAAGTGTGCAGAGATGAGGCAGGTTTTTTTTTTTTTACTTGAATTATAAATCCACTCTCTGGCCTTTGCAATTTTTCCCAAATTCGATCCTTTTTTTCCCTTTCTTTCCGTGGAATTAGCTTGTTTGTCAGCATGCCAGGAATGGCTGATTAGAAGCATGGGTGAAATGGAAGCAGCAGATGATGCCATTGGTAATGTGACTTTCACAAAAACAGTAATCGTAGCGTGCGTGATGATACATCCATTTTTGGCTCCGTGAAGTCCTTAAAGGTAGGGGATACCTTTTACAGAACTCCTAAAATGCAGCAAAACATTAAATATGAACCTCAGTGGACTTGTTTAGGCCACTGCTTAGACATTTGGAAGTCGACAGTTATCTACAATTTGAATAATGCACAAAACTCAACTACTCAGTAGTTCTGTGTGTCAGCCACACTTAAGCCTTTTTGTTGCAGTCTTCTGTATTTTTTATCTATAAACACAAATCTAAAAGTATAAGAGCTGATGTAATAACATATAGAGTGAGTGGCAAGAATGTATATAATAGAAATGTTTGTAAGTTTTGATGAACTTTATGCACAAAATATACATGATGGACACACATGCAGTGCATGGGTCTGCAAAGGTAGCCTAGTAATGTACTGGAATTTACGGTGAACCCCGAAAAATAATTCTATTCAAAATCTAACGGTCAATAAAAATGTACTAAATGTTACCTTCCACTTTCAATACTTTATTGGAGTTTCTAAAATGATACTCTCTTCAACATACCACTGTGTTTATACAACTCTTCATTTAAGGCATGCAAATAGGATTCCCTACCTTTAAAGGGAAGTCTGCTAAATAGTTACACAGAGACAAGCTGTGACGGCTACTACTACTGCCACCACTGCTGCTGCTACTACTACTAACATTACTTGTTATGGTAAAAGTTATGATGATGATGTTAATGACAGAATAATGATAATATCTACTCTAGTATTGAAATATATATTACCTTGTTGAGTAATTACAATTTTGAATCAAATTGGAGAAATGATGATATACTGATCACATTGGTGGTCTTTAAGTTTGCTGTAATGGTTGGTATCCTGCTTAGACTTTAAAAAAAAAAAAATATATATATATGTGTATATTGTATGTATATATATTGGTCAATGTTTTCTCCATGAGATTAAAAAGTTTGTAAGATATTTTCTGATTGACTTTTGTGACACCATGTAAGATTTTATCTATTCTTCCCTCAAATTCGAGACTTACTGAGGGCCTATATTCATTCTTTTGAAAACAATAAAAATTTGTTAGTTTAAACAATTGGAAGTTTGTTGGCACTGATGTGAATATTCAAAAGTGATTGATTGTTTTTGTGGCTGCTGCCAGATTAACTGCAATCATTGCACCTCACATTGTCAACCTCTCTATTCAAATGGTTTCCCTCTCTCTCTCTCTCTCTCTCTCTCTGATCACTCTTTGTAAAGATGGGTTTGGACCCATAGGGAAAAGAAACAACCTTTTCTACTTTCCTGGAGGTGTGTTCCGCCCCCCTCCCCTTCTCCCTTCCCCTACACTCATTTCCAGTGAACAAGGACTGCCTGCAAAAATCTATTCCCTGAAGTGCAGGAAACCCAGACTCCTTTCACGGAATTAAAACACTGCCTTTCAGTTATGCATGCAACATGGTTTACGAACAGATTTTACCCCCTGACTGTTTCTGATGGGTGTAATGATGCCACATGTAACTCTTCTTCATAATAGGTTTATGAGATGAAGTCAGGAATGCACTCTTTGTACAAAGCAAGGTCAAAGGTCACTCTTACTCAGCGATCAAGCTGTAAATGTTATCAAAGGACAAGTTCACCTTCATAAACATAAGGATTGAGAGAATGCAGCAATATTAGTAGTAACACATCAGTGAAAGTTTGAGGAAAATTGGACAATCGATGCAAAAGTTACGAATTTTTTTCATGTTTGTGTTAGAACTGCTGGATGAGGAGACTACTACAGCCTGTGATGTCATATATGTACAACAGTATAAAGAAAATATAAAGAAAATTCAGCATATTCTCACTTTTTTTTTTTTTTGCATAATAAAAGAGCACTTGACTTGCCTCTTTCTAAAGGCAGGGGGAATAATATTACCCATAACATACGTTGGTAACGAGTCAAGGGAATGTGTACATTTTTCAAAAGATGAAATTTTGTGAAATTCTCTTTATATTTTCCTTTTATTGTTGTACGCATGTGACATCATACACTGCAGTAAGCGGTTACTGCACAAAAGCTTCAAAATTTTATAACTTTTGAACGGATTGTCCGATTTCCCTCAAATTTTCAATGATGTTTTCTACTAATATTGCTGCATTCTCTCAATCCTTATGTTTATGAAGGTGAACTTGTCCTTTAAAGATGTAAATGAAGAGTTGCTCACACTTTGAGAAGGCAGAGGCATCCAAGTCAACTGCATACTACAGTTTGATATTGCTCTTCTGTTTTGCTGATTTCATATTCACCCCTCATTTCCCAGTGAGACATATTTGCAAATCTGATGCGTTTAATTGGAATGCATTATACTTAGTCATTATTCTAAGCTTCATTGTATGATGAGCCTGCTCTTGTTATTTTCTCAACCTCCCTCAAACTCTAACGTTGCAAAGTTGCAAGCAATTTCTACTTACTAGGTGTTGAAAGTTGTATAGTGTGACACAGAGCAAACCAAATGACATTCTTGACTCCATGTTTAATATACAAGATACCTGACTGTGGAACTGGAAAGGAAGCAAGACACAGAGACTAGCAAAAATGAATTTCAGAGATGAGCTTGTTTGATAAATTGTTTCCTTTGAAAGCACTTTCAGCTTGTCAAAAGTGTATGGGTCTGTTATGAATTGTAGTACATGTAGGCCTATTTGTAAAGTGGTCTATAGTACACCTTCCTGGAAAGGCACTTTATAATTAAGATGTACATTATATATTATTGATGGCAGGATTTTTTGTTGCTTTTATCGTTATTGTCCTTTGAAGGAATGGGGAAGTGTCGTGAGGTATTCTGTACTGGCAAACCCCATTGAAAGAGTGATGAATGCAGTTTAATGGGCTGAAAACAAGGCTAAAATGAAAGTGATACTAGTGTTTGCAGATCAAGGTTTCCTCTTCATTCAGCATCTTTAAACGTAAAATCTCCCTTTATCATTTGGATCAGCTGTGATTTCCTCTGCCATTTCAACTGTGCGGTTAGCCCTGTCTCCTGTACCATCGTGTGCTTACGCAGGCACTAGCCTTGATTATGGGCTCTATAAGTTATTTATCCTCTGGCAAATGAAAGAAAAAAATCTACTATTGTCATTCAGTGTAGATAACCTTAATACAGTTGCACTAGTTATTCATATATGCAAGAGCAACATAATAGACAAATGAGTGTTGAAACTTTTTTTGTTAGTCTGCATGGAAGGCCTTTACATCATGAGTTAACGAGGTTCCAAAACGTTGCATCCTCCCACGTCAATCACCTCTGATATTTATATACTCTTTTCTCTCTTATGTTTATGTTACTTTCATATTCAGTGCCAGGCACAGATTAGCATGGATATCCAGGCGCTGTAACATGAGTGTTTCTATGTATTTTGCATAGCAATGAAGGCTGTTTGGAAGGCATCCACAGACAAAGAGGCACATAGTAATTGAGCTTATAGGGTAGATGAATGAATATTATTCGTAGCATAACATTGACAGATGAATGAATAGATTGACAAAAAGTTGATATATGAGATAGTCAATGACATCAGTAGAAATGGATAAATGATTAGTTATCAATAGAAATTAATTCAGCAAAAATTAATAAATAAAATAAACAGTTCTTATCTCTTCAGTTGAATGTGACTTAAGGAAAACTTATTACTCATAAGAATGTAGAAACATTGAAGTCAGAAGTGCAATATTACATTTTTAATGCTCCATTGTGCATTGTACACGTAAGTGGATTGAAATGAAATTAAGTGTCCGGCTGCAGCTTGTATTGAATTGTATCGGGAGGATATGTGCCTTTCATGCCTAGGAGAGGCAAGAGAATGGTATTAGCTATCCGACTCTGGGGAGCCACAAGATTGTGTTTTGGAGTCGTCCAATTTAACCACACCATGACCCACACCTCTCAGTGTTTGCTCACACATCCTGTTTTCTTCCACCAAGCGGTTTATATTGCCTTCATTTTTTTGAATGCCTCTCGGGTATCTTGTTGGTATCCTGTGTCTTTCTGCAGAGTGTTGATATGCTGTTGTTGTTCAGATGGTCTTGTCTGTGATGAAAGAGGAAGGATGTTAACATCGTAATCTTAGTAAACTGGTTATGCCCTTCTGCCTCTTTAAGCTTTATGATGTGATCACATTTGATGCAATAGATGGGTGTGGTGGTATTCTGAAACTACTGGTATCACAAACAGAGTGAACAAGTCCATGATATGTACTCAAAACAGTAATTTGATCATACACAGATGCCTCTTTTTCTTTATCGCATAGGTACTTAATAGCCTCCGATGTTTACATTACCAAGGCTTCTCAGATTACAACACAATCATGTATGCCTTAACTGAATACTGAACTGAGTGTTGCTAATCATAGCTTCTTTCTATGTGTGTGTGTGTGTGTGTGTGTGTGTGTGTGTATGTATGTATGTGCTTACTCTTCATTTGTTTGTTTCCATACTTCTCAAAATGTGATATTACTATAGATGGCTAAATGAACTTACCAAACATGAATATAAATGATCGGTTCAACAGATATTTCCATATGCAGAAGGAAAACAAGAAATGTAATGGTGCCTTTATAAAATCATGGTTGACTCAACTGCAGGTCCCTGTAATTTTGTAGTCAGTAAGATTATGCAGAATAGATTAGTTTGTTGTGACAGCCACATCAAATTTTTATTTCTTTTTTGCCTCCCCCCGAAACAATCTCTCAAGCCAGGCATTTGCAGTCCAAGCTTGAATATTTGAACACTACTCAAGGCTGGTTGCCATGGTAACTATTTTTCACAATTTAATGAATGGAATGCAGAATCACGTGAAGAGCTCCAGCCAAGGAATGGCAGTGCAAATTTGGAAGAGCGCCCTCAAGTGGCTATTGGCTTGCATTAGTCCTCTCAGATTGCTCTGTGCAGAAATAGAAATGCAATAAAAACAGACATAAACAGGATATGAACAAGGGAGTCAATTGTATGTGTACACTGAGGGTGATTACAGTGATTATAATTACAAAAAAGACAAGAAACTGACAATAGATTGGAATGAGCAGTGTGCAGACTTTTTACTAATTATGAAAATGGCAGAGTTCAATGCACTCACACTCTTTTGCAAGCCCTGTTAAGTTTTCTCTACAGTCTTGTATTTCCTTTAAAATTGGTCTGAACTTTTGATGAGGGGAAAATAAAGATACTTTTACAAATAATGTTGAAAATCTTTTGTGGAACAAGTGAAATGACTTTAACACAGATTTGTGTGGAAAGTCTCACATTCTTTTAACAGAGGTCAGTGGACTCAGTTTTTTTTTTCTCTCTCTCTTTTGTTTTTTTTTCTTTGTCATTGTGAGTTCTTGGTATGAGTGATCTTGGTTTACAAGGAAGAATGCAACATGATTGTTAATGGACTTTGTACAGGCGGGCAAATGTAAAAGCTTATTGATGGCCTCACCATCTCGTGCAAAATGTTTTGACCATCAGAAAAACCACCTTTTTCCTTCAAAAAGAAAATAAGCCATTGATGATGCATAAGTTGTCCCTGATCCAAAAAAAAAATAATGTGCAAAAGATCATTGAAAAGCATAACCACCATGTTGTATTTCTTTGTATAGCCATTAGCCCAATATCTAATGAGGAAAAACCAGTGGATCACATTCTTACTTACTCAGTTCTACTTTTTACAAACAGCTGAACATATGTGGTTTTTAATACCTTAAGGTGCCAAATAGATATTTGTCATTTTGTTTGATTATTCATTTTGTAGTGTTGTATCCTTGATACCAAAATGGGTGGAAGCAATTTTTAGTGCTTTATGCAAGGAGATTTTGTAGCTCTAATAAATTAAAAAAAAAAAAAAATCAACTCTGAATTTGTTTTTCGTTATAGATCTTAAGTCTTCCATTGTTAATTGTAAATTGAATTCTGTTCACTATCAAAAACAAAATTTTAAGTGTCAATTTCTTTCATTTGATTAAGTAATGCTACACTATATATAGTTAAGGTGTGAGCCCTTCATTAGCATTCCCTTAAAACCCTGCAACTTTTCCACTGTAATCATTGATATATTATGTAGGAAAATATTGGAAATTACCTACCACCTGCACAGATCAAATGAGCCAGCCTAACTTTTTCTCTGTTATTCCTCAATGATAATAAAACAATTTAAAAAGTGTTATTATTATCAATGTTGTAATTATGTTAAACACATCATAACAGTGCTGAATTGGCATTGCGATAGTTATCTCTGATTGCTGAAATATAGCTGCCATGACAGCAATATGTAACTGTATATCTTACGCACATGAGATGCACTACTTCATGCTGTAACCCAGGGCATACGGCTTGGCACATCGGATGTATGACAGATAACATCTTTAGAGCGATTTGGTGGCTTTAAAGGACAGAGCACTCATAACCGACAAGGGGTTATCTGTTGCTTTGGATGCCACCATGACCTGGACCCTCCTCATTGGAATATAGTCTTCCCTAACATGTCTTCTTTGTTCATCTTTCTTTACTCTGCAGATCCTAAATTTTGTGACAGAGAGGCTTGATGAATTCACCATCAAGAATTACAGAGAAAACGAAGATTTCCAGGGAATAATCGACGGATTGCAATCTGGGGTGAGGATTTCAACAAGTACTGGTGTTTGTTTTAATCAGACTATAACTGATAGAAATATTTTGTCGTTCTGGCCGGGACATTAATTGATAATGAAAACAAATACTTTAACAGTCTGTATCTGTCGGATCTTTATTCATAAAACATTTATATTATTTGTTCCAGTGATGATCACAGATTTTGAAGTGACATTAAAATTTGCCTTGTATGTATCAATCTATTTGTTATTTTGGATTGGGAGTGTGAGTTGTAACAAAAGTGTACATTTGATGAATCTTATTGTTGACAATTTATAGGAAATACCAATTATACAGTTTGATACAGAATATATGAATGTATGAATATATAATGATAGAGACAGTGCATGCATTGCATTGTAACAAAATTGTATGTGATGTGGAGATATTCTGGCATGACATATACCTTTCCACTCTCTTTAGGTCCTTGTGAAGGGTTTTTTGATGTTCATAAATCTATATCATTAAGATAACTTGAATGGGAAACTTTTTGGAGTCCTCCTCTTCCAAAAGCTTGTCTCCAATCCAGAGCTCAAGTTAACTTTGTTTACACGTTGAAGCTGCATTACTGTTTCATTTTGGTCGTACAGATACTCCTCTTTCGCATAGATAATGACACAAGTGACAGTCTTCTCCCCTATCATTTCTTTCAACAGTTGAAATGCTGTGGTGTGAACGACTATAATGACTGGGACAACAACATCTACTTCAACTGCACTCAGGCCACCAGTCGCTACAACCCGGAGGCATGCGGGGTGCCTTTTTCGTGCTGCCTCCCAGATCCCGCTGTAAGTCAAAAAGTCGCCAGTGATGGTGCTGTGTAGAGCAACAACTGTTGCCAACATTTGCCACAGGAAAAGAGCAATTACATTCTCTCTCAGCCAGGATGAAGGGACTGACTGACTCCAAGTTGCTAAAGGATTTATCCTCTTACTTCTTCTTTTTTTTAACATGCTTGCTTAATTTCCTCAAAATTTCTGTGAAGACATTAGAATGAGAATAAGATAGCATCAATTTTGGCAGCCTCCAGATGCCTGTGCATCAATGTTTATGTCATTTCTCATGATGATGTTGCCCGATGACCATCAATTGTGTGATGACCATGAAGGGGACAGTAAAATATGTTCAACAAGAGATCTGTCATTTTGTATCTTTAAGTTTATATTGAGTGGTCACCTCACATGTCATTAACTTTATTTTTCTCTGAAGTAGAAGACAGCAATTGAGTCCAATATTCTTTCATTACACTTTAGTGTAATTTTACTCTCATGAATGATAGCATTTTGAATTCATATAGATATCAATGTAAAAAAAGCCACATATGTGTTAGGGTTGCCAACTTTGTACAGTAACTATACTGTTTAGCATCTTATTACTGTAAAAGTGGATATTTTCACGCAACTAATTTTTCGCGCTCGGCGGGGTAAAAAGAGTTTCATGTGATTTCAATTCCATGGAATCAAGACATCAACTACTGGAACATATGGCAAGCAAAAATATTCACCTGCTTTTATTTTTGCGCTAGTTTCGGGTTGCGTGAAATGAGTGAAAATTTCAACACTGCGAAAATTTCCACTTTTATAGTGCTCCAAATAAACCAAACATAGAAGTCCGCGAAGAGCACAGATTGATAGATGAGGTCATGTGCCATTTGCTCAAATTCTGCTCCTCATGCTTAGACTGTATGGTACGTTGAATGCGCATGCATTTTGATATTTTTGCAGATTAGTAACATGTTATCTTGATGTTCAGATGTGGTCTGGGAACTATTAGATATTTTATCTTTTGTGTATGTCTTCTTTCATCATAGCTTTCACTTTGGGATGCTGACCATGCATAATTCATGGGAAAAGTAGAACAATTTATCACAGTTAAAACTTTAAAAGTTATTCTTGTTATTCTTGTGGGCATCCGCAGCTGTCATATGAAGATGATCTATCCAGAAAGCTCTCGAAAAATTGATGTGTGTCTTTTCCATAATTCCTTTTACATCATGTTGAGGTGAATGCAATGTCCATGAAAGTAAACCCTCGTCAACCTCACGTGCCGGTTCATTTATTGAATGATTACATCTTGTTCCTAGAGGTTGATGACTGATGTTCCAAGTTTCCTCCTCTCATGGGTGTGGGTGGGATGTGTGATTTAACAATTTATGCATGAAAATTATGATCTTTGTGACACTTACATCTCCATGCTTTCTCTCCCCCCTTTTTTTTTTTTTGTTCTTACCACCTAATTAGGATACAAGTGGTGTCATTAATACACAGTGTGGATACAACGTGAGAGACCCATCAAAGGTAAGTGGGCAAATTTCCAGATTTTTATCTTTGAGACACCAAATTGTTAATAGGTAGTTAGCAGGAGTGCTGTTGAAAAAGAAACAACCCCCAGATGTGCATGTTTGTGGTCTGTGAAGTGAAATAACTACCCCCGCGATGATTCTATGTTTGTGTTTAACATTTCCCAATATATATCTGTGACCATTTATGAAGACTAGTTGACTATTCTTTCCTTTTGCATGGAATAGAGTCAGGATACATAATATGCTTTGTTTTGTCTTTCTGCAATGAGCTTACAAATTATGAAACTGGATTGCCAGTGCCATTCCAACTTGTTGCATAGCTGACAAGCCAGACTCATATCATCTTACTTGCTGCCCTCTGGTGTTCCAATTGAGACATTCATTCCATATGTACACAAGCACAGGCTAAAAAAGTGCAGCAGCAGGAAATCTCTGGAGACTTGGAAATCCACTAGATGATTTGATAAGTTGCATTGACAGCTTTTTCATATGAAGTACTCCTTGGAGGGGAGCATATGGGATAGGAGGCAAAATAAGAGATGGAATACACTTATGAAACTCCTGGCAACATGTGTTCATCATTCTGTTAATACCGCAAGTTCTCATATGTTTCATTTAATTGTGTTGGGGGAGCGTAAAAAATATTTTTTTATCTTTAAGTGTCACATTCATTTTTGCTCACCTCTTGTCAGAGTGCCGTATTCATTTTGAATTGCTTATAGCAAGAGTGCAGCCGTCTTGTCTTCATGCAGTCAGCAATACAGTTGCTGTCTCTGTTTATCGTCATTGTTGGATTGCATCAAATGCATGTTTCATTCCACTGTGGAGATAATTGCCCAGCATCCAAGATTCAATTCATAGGGCTGTTGATACATGTCTCTTCCAAGAGTCAACTTTTGTTATTCATCCAAAGTTTTCAAATAAAATCCACTTGTAGAGCATTAGCACCTTTAGAGGACTGGATGGGAAACGCCTCAGTGGGCACATGTAGGGTTGATAAAAACAAAAAGCAGAATGAGACTAACAAATGACAAATTGAATTCTTCTTCCTCGGCAGCGCGATGAGTTGTCCACCAAGATTTACACAAGAGGATGCATTGGTGCCTTTCAGAGTTGGCTATCCACTAATCTGGTGGTAGTAGCAGTGGGAGCAGGAGCTATCCTACTCGTCCAGGTATGTTTATCTCCCAAGTTGGTTTTCTGATACCATTGCTCCTAATATGTTAAGGTCCGCAACTTTTGCAACTTCCATTGAGATGTGTATCTCCTTTAGTTAGTTCTGTAATGAAGGATCTAGAAATCTCTTTGTTTCAAGTGTGTAGCATCAATAACTTTTATAAACCCATAAACCTATTTCATGAATGCTTGAAAAGGGAATAGTTTTTGTTGTTTTTTGAGAGTGATGTTTTGTAAATCCTCCCCTATCACATGCAGCCGTACATCATATTCAGTGAAGTCACTAATTTACAAATAGTGAATGGTAACCAGTGCAATGTTACAAAATTTCGCACGAGGTGAAAGGTAGAGGCGCTCTATTCAACAAGGTGAAGCTGAGTTAAATAGTGCGCCTCATCTTCCACCGAGTGCGAAATCTTGTTCCATCGCACTGGTGACCATTCACTATTTGTTTTATACAACACCTTGAACGTCAACAGATTGGTACTCACAGATTCATGAATTAAGCACAGATATGGCAACCATTTTCCGAAAAAGACAAATAAGTAGCCGCGGCACGGTCACAGTCACCTTGTACATACGTACACGAAACCGATCTGTTGACGCTGTTTAAAAATGAGTGACAAATGTAAGCGCTTGTAAGCGTACTTGTAATTGTTGAGTGCATGCGCCAAATGTTTGTTTATTGTGACATCAAAGCTGTGCAATGGAACAAAAAAATTTGAGTCAATCGTGAGTTTAATATGGGAGTCAATGGAAATTGGTGACGCCAGCCATGCACTATCCATTTTTGCTCAAACAAAAAATTGCACGGCTGACAGCCACAGTGTGCAATGGTACTTTTAATTGAATGTCATGCAATGGGCAACGGACGAATTGGATAGCTACATTCTTTTTAGGCGTTGTATAATACACATGTATGATGTATATTGTGGCCTTCTTGAAAAGATGTACAGAATTTTTTTTCCCTCTTTGTGCCTGTATATCAAAGCTTCCCAAGCTTATTCTCTGCATCTCTTTTTTTTTTCCCCTTCCCCCTTTCTCTCTCCCGTGCATCAATTCAGATTTTTGGCTTCTGCTTCGCAACGTCCCTCACGAGTGACATCAAGCGACAAATGGCCAGATGGAGAAGACACTAATTCTCGTCCAGGGGCCCCTTTTCATGAAGAGATGTTTGGATAGCAACTCGCGCTGGAGTGGCAAATGTCATGGTAACAACAAGAATCCAGTGCCCTTATTGTCTGTTGCTATAAGAAGTTGCTATTCCGGCAAGGCTTGCTATCCTATGCACCATCTGTGAAGTGGGGCCCAGATCACCTCTGACAATGTCTCTGTGCATTTTGGCACATGCTTCAATCTGGAATGCCACTAAAATTTCCAAAATGATTTTCAAAATCATCTTCGATTGTCACATTATCTGTGAGATCGACAAGAAAGGAGTGATGGAACTCCAAGATTATTATGCTGGTTGGAAATAATGTATCCAGTGACCAGGGTAATAATAGCTTGGAAAGCGCATTGAACTTCTTACAAGTCTGAAATGCACTATATAAAAACCAGCTATTATATTATTATTCTTACCCACCCAGACATTGGATGGATGTGTGTGATTTGTTAGCATCCTGTCAGCAACCCGAGCATTGGCTGAGGAATTGGGGTAAATGAAATCGCAAAGCTTGTTATTTTACAATTTACTTACATGGCAAATGAAAAATCTATTCATCATGTCTGAAGCAGTCACGAAAATGTCGGAGTGCCAAGAAATATAGACATAAAATAATATGCTACCATGTTTGGTATGTTTTGTTAATGACATTAAAGTTTAATGACACACATTAAGAGCTGCATGATTTGATGTAAGCAGACCTTATCAACTGTAGTCTCAACTTCTTTCTTTAACCTTAAGGCACCAGTAAACGGCTCAAGGAAGAGATAATGGAAAAGACATTGTAAATAAGCCATTTTTGTAAAGACGGGAAATAATAAGTAAAACTGAGCTGATTCGGTGAAGGAATTTTTGTTGTGAAGTGCTGCACAGTCTTCAAAGGGTTCTTGCACCATAGAATGTGCGCCTCGAGAAAGAATCGTGTGGCTCAGTGAGATGTGTTTATATGGTGGTAGTCATGGCCGTTATCATTCATTCATTATTATTATGCTAGGCTGAGCTTTCTGCAGTGCAGATGCAAATGAAATAACTGTTTGGTTTTTTTTGACATGTCAAGACAGGGCTGAAAGATATTAGCTGTTCAGTTTCTTTTTATCTGATGACATTTTCAAGTACCTAGCCATGACAATCAAGGAAGAATAGTATGTAGGGCCTACCTTTCATGTGAAGGCAGCAAATCTTGAAAGCCACTGCAGAGCTGGCTACAGAGGGCAGTATTCACAAACATGAATCAGTGCCAGCTGTGCATAGAGTCTAACCAACACTGCTCAAGTAGGTAACACTATGGCGGCGTGATGCTTTGTTCGGCAGTCATGTAACAAAGGAATCCAGGCCATGTTGCAACCAGCTAAAACCGAGTTGGCCAAGCTCCATGCATAAATGGTTCTGCCAGGAATGTACTATTGCAAGTCATATTTTTTTCCTACCACCTGAATAAAGAATGAGGCTTAATGTAGAATGTTGCTGAAAACATACTGAAAAACATCCATTGTTACCTCATAATGTAGAGCCCACATTTTCAATTTTCTACAAGGATGCTCATGTCATACTTTTCTGTCTTTTTTTTTCCTTTGTAGTGCTTTAACATGTAAGTAGAAAGCCCCCTTTATGATTTGTTTTATATTTATGTATATGTGACCTACATTGGTAGTGTCAGAAATACGACATAATACTCATACATGTGAATATCCTAAATAACCGTGTGTATCATTCTGAAAGGTGCAGATTTCATGCTTATTTCTTCTTCTTCTTTTTTTTTAGATTTTCTGAAAAAGTGATCCTTTACTAAACTGGATCTGAAGACTGAAAGCAGATGCATAAAAATAGTGAAAGAAGTATTTTTTATGCCTCCGCAACGAAGTGGCCGGAGGCATTATGTTTTCGGGTCGTCCGTCCGTCCGTCCGTCCGTCCGTCCGTCCCGTTTTGTTTTTGTTGATATCTCAAGAACCGTGTGGTGGTTTTACATCAAACTTGGTATGAGGGTATATCCTTGGGGGATAATACTTTGTGTGGATTTTAGGGTCACAGGGTCAAAGGTCAAAGGTCACAGGTTATTTTGTGAAAAAAAATTGAAATTCCACATATTTCTCCATATCTCGTAAAATGGTTCAAGGTATCTTCATAGAACTTAGTATATATGCTTGTACCGATGGGCAGTGATTATCTAGGGAAGTTGGGGGTCATGGGTCAAAGGTCAGGGGGGGTCAAAGGTCAAGGTCAACTCCTCAAAATATCACTACTTTCCTTAAAATGCAATATGCCTGAAGGTTTTTTTTTTTTTTTTTTTTAACTGGATGTATGGCATGTATTACCCAATATATATTTTTTGGGAAGTTTCTTGCCAAAAGGTCAAAGGTCAAGTGAAAGTGCTAAATTGCACTTTTTCCTCCATATCTCGAAAGTAACTCAAGGTATCATCATGAAACTTACATATTTATGCATGTTCTACCTAACAGTGATTCTTTGTGGAACTGTGAGGTCAACAGTCAAAGACCAGGTTTAGATAATGCTATTTTCCCATTTGATACTGAAATTATACTTTTTCTCAATACCTTGAAAATTACTCAAAGCATAAACTTATAAAAGGGTCAAAAGTCAAGTAGAAATCATTAGTTCCCCAAATACCTGCACTCTGACATTTTAATAATTCATCCAATTGAACCTAGTTCTAGGAAAGTGAACATTCAGCACATTTGTGGCAAACCTGTCATTTTAATATTTTGCCAATTGTGTGAAACTGTCATCACACATTGTCAAGACATTGTACTATAGACCTATTAGGAGAACCATGCATGATGGCGGAGGCATATCAGTCGCCGTAGCGATATATCTAGTTTTAAAATGTGTTTTTAAGACAATTAAAAAATCATTAATCATGAGTGATAAATGACTGCTAAGTATCCCATGGTTCTGGAAAATCTGATAGCACATTTGTAGTGATTTCTTTGAAATATAAAATCCAAGAAATGGCATTTTCTGTTACTTATTACAATTCATTAGGAGCATTCAATTTTGTATTTAATTGTTCATCGTTTTAAAGCCGAGATTTTTTTTTTAAAGAAGATGTGACTAAAGCTACAACCTCATATTTTTAACTCTGTTGTAGTGCAAGTTCACATTTTTAATATCTCTGAATACTTTGTAGTTGATGTTTGCCTCAAATTATTGTTACGTTTCCTGTGCAGTCATTGAAAATTACTGAAAGCAAAGTGAAAAAAAAAAATACCTGTAAGATGTACACTGTGTTTGAGATGTCTGCAATAAGCTACCATACGAGTATCCAAACATTGCTGTCTTCAAGCTGGCACATACATAATTGGTTTTGTGAGATATTTGTAATGAATTTGCAAATTCAGGGAGAAATTTGTAGCATGAAGCATGACATCAGTTTCCATTTCCAGTGGATATATATTGTTGCAGGAATTATTCAGACAGAGCACTGTGAAAAGTCGTTTTCTCCCGTCAGGCTGGTTCATGTGTTCAAACCATGTCCTTTGATGCCTAGTTCATGTGTGCATTAGCATTATTCTGTGAACAGCCAGAGTGATTGCTATGACAGGTGGCAGGGTAGGTAGGTCAGGGGTGTGTCTGCCCTGCGGTACAAGGACATGGGTTCAGGGCCCATTGGGTCTAGCTGAGCGACATTGTGTGTTGTGCTGTCTTGTCTGGAAGGAGAAAAAAAAAATGAGCCCACCTTCAACAAAACCCCAGTGAAGTGCTGTCTTTTAGATATGACATGAAATGGAGGTCCTATGGGGAAGGGAGAGTAAAAATTTTCCCATGAAAGTGCTTCCACGAAAACAGCAAACAACCTGGTGAAGAGCTCTGTCCCATGCCTATCCTGGATAAATAGTGAATGGTACCGACCCCTTATAGTGCACTTGAGGTGGCTCGAGGAACATCAATCGTAAAGACCAAACAAACAAGTGTATACTTGCATGTCAATCTAATCTTTTCCTTTTTCTTGTTCATTTCGCCTTTGTATGTGATGCTTCAATGTTAAGGGGTATACCGGATGTTTCATTGAGACTCTGATAAAAATGTAATGTTTGTAAATGTTTTCTTCACATGTGCACAGAAATGATACTACATCCTGGTGATAAGTCATAAGACTTAACATACAACTTGTATGAGTTCAGGAATGGAGACAAGTCCTTAGACTACGTACATATTATATACCCCGTTTATACAGGACATTAAGAGCACTCTTGGAGCCCTGCTGAACCCGTCTAAACTCGATGTTGACAGACATCAGGGACCAGGAGTGCTCTAAAGTTATGCCCCTCTCGACAGTGTCTCTGAATTGATACTGTGTAAAGTTTGATCATAACTTCTTATCAGGATTTCTTGGTATGAATGGAAAATGTTGCGGACAGCATTCCTTTAACCTGTTCAAGACGAGTCCCAAGTAATACTCGGGCAAGTGTGAGCAAAATCAGTCTGTCCTCAACTGGTTAATTGGCATGCGACAGCAGTGCGATGACAGTGATAGTTCAAGTGCAGGTATTGTACAGTGATGATAAGGATAACAATTACGGTACATGTATTTAGAAGTGTGGAAAAAGAGCAAGTCATGTCCCTTATATTGTAGTGTTCTGTGAGAAGTATTATGTGACAAACTTGCAGAGGTGTATTTTTTTTTTTTTTTGGGGGGGGGGGGAGTACAAGCAGAAACATATATAGATCTCTTGCACTGAACTCTCTCGCTAATTCAAGAAGTGAATGTTTACTTGAGGATATAGGTATTGATTTCTCCAGTGTGAGGCTGACTTCTCTCATATTGCCTGAAGTAATATGTGTGTTTTGGTACTGGAGAAAATTGTGTTGTACTGATCAACAGCCCTTGTTGTCATTTTGAAAGAACCAAATATAAATCAAAGTCTGCTGGTACATCACATGGGACAAGTGCCTTTCAGTTGCCTGTGTTTCGTTTTTTATCATACAGTTACGAAGAATTTCAATATTGCAGTTTATCCAGATTGCTGGTTCTACAGGGAATGAAGTCTTGTTATGGGTCAGATATGTTTGTAAATGCACAGAATATATACATGTACATATAACTGTCGATTGGTAAATCAAAGCATTTGCAAATATGTCCAGTGATAATCACAGAAATGGCTTACAAAGCTTACATCTTATGTAACATATGCATAATTATCTGTATTCACAGGAATGTAAATATGAATTTGGTATCTTGGGTCAACATTGAAGTTACCACACTGTAAAGTATATCAGTTATCAAATTTTATGGTTTCCTTCTCTGTTAGAATATCCCCTCCCCATATATTAGAGACCTTTTTTTTGTACCATACTTAATTATCCTACTTTTCCACACTTATTTTTGTACAGTTCCCACTTTCATGTATACTTCATTCATGAGTAACATTTTTTGTAGCCTTTGTCATGAAGCATTGTAATCATTTAAGCATCATATTTCCTGAAGAAAGCACACGTGTTATCCATTTATTTTGCAGTTTTATAGTAATTTGTTCACGTCAGAACCAAGTGACCATTTTTAATTGATGTTTCTGTGAACTAGTGTAAAATTGATATCAAGTTACAGCTTAGGACCATCACTTAAAAAAATTCATTAATCCATTGATTGAAACACAGAAATTGGTAATAAAGTGTATTTTCTGGAAGGGCATGTTGTCCCTGGGGCGATGAGACCTGCTATCTCAATTAGCATTTATTTAAAATCTCCTTCCTCAATTTTGCATATCAAAAATCTCCTTACTCAGTTTTGCATATATAAAATATACTGATTTGATTTTTAAAACATACTGATTTTTAATGTAATCCAAACAGTATTTCAATTTTGTTTGACATGAACATTGATGTCATGTTGCTAAAAGTTTTTTTGCTGTCCTGAAAATACTACTGTACATCATTTTGACATGTAAAATCTTGTCACCCTTGGAACGATGTTCTAAATCAAGACTGGAAGCTTTCCCATTTTCTGTTTGAAGCAGTGGCTGGAAATATTTTTTTTTTTTAATGGATTTGTTTTATGTATTTAAGAAAAGTAGAATTCATGCTAGTACTAATTGTGAAAGAAGAATAATGCACTCATACCATTTCAAATATACACAGTTTGTTTTACTATTTTGTTAGTGTTGCATTTATGTATTTACTTATTTTAGGTAATAGGTGTCCTCACAATGTCTTTAAAAGTGGAAACTGTGAAATATGTAGGTTTCCCATTTTTGTTGTTACAAGTTTATAGCATGTGGTTGGGTCTGTCTTAGAAGTGTTGCAGTTTCATCCTGTTTTGTCTGCACTTGTTTTGAATAATTGAAATGTATATAATGACTGTTTTCTTTCTAAAAAAAATTAACAAAACTAATTTTGTGAATTTTGTGTTTTCATGAAAGAGTTTATATTCTGGTAGATGGAAGATATATCACTCTGGGCTGTTTCCTGATATGTGTGTGTGTGTGTGTGTGTGTGTGTGTGTGTGTGTGTGTGTGTGTGTGTTGTGTGTGTGTGTGTGTGTGTATGTGTGTGTGTGTGTATGTGTGTGTGTCAGCCATTCATGTTCGGGTGATGGAAGTGAGGTAATTCATCAGCGTTGATACTGTCTCATTATTATTTATTATGAGCTCTTTTTGAGACGTGACTATTACTTGTTTTACTGAACAATATTACCATAATAATCAAAATTTGCATAAGATCCTTTGTGGAGATATTTATTATGAGCTCCCTTGCAGAGACATCCAATATGAGCCCATTATAGGCATTATATTGCATATCAAATAATAATATTTGATTTCCTTTAGATCTATTATGGTCTGATTTTATGTCAGTACTGACTGGAGCAAATTATTTAATTTTGTTTAATAGGATCCCGTTTTTTTTTCTCTCTCTTCTTTTCTTTAAAACAACAACAACAGATGGAAGAAGTGAGAAAAAAAGAGAAGTAAAACCATCTTTGTATAGGTGTAGCAATGTATATATATATATATATATATATATATATATATATATATATATATATATATATATATATATATGTGTGTGTGTGCGTGTGTGTGTGTGTATTGAAGACTTTGATTTGGGTCAGTGGGAGACTGTGAGATCATGACATCATCACTATGATCTGAAGTGCATACATAGTCATGTGCATCTGTGTTGGTTGCTACTATTAATACTAACATCATCGTTTAATGAAAACATGAATATCATTTCATCCCCTTTCGATGGATCATTCTGTATACTCCCTTCCCCTCCAGTAAATATCGTTAAAGTGCTGTTTATACATAATTATATGGGTGTACACTTGTCCTTTTTTTTACATTTTTTTTTTTTTTTTTTTTTTTACTTCTTGACACCATGGAGCAGTACATAATCTGGTGTGGAACCAACATTAATTCTGATCGAAGTGGCTGTATTGAGTTAAGTATAGTGTGGGATTGAAAAAGGTTTCGCTTGCATTCGACCGCATAATGGCGCAATTCGTTTTGATGGTCTTGCTCAAAAACTATTGCCAATGATGATAGGTATGGTGGTGACGGTAATGCTGATGTATTGATGGTGGTAATAATGACAGTAATGTTATTCTGATTTACGATAATAACAATAATACTGAATAATAGTAAAATTACTTATGATAGTAAGTGATATTGAATGATGACAATAATAGTAATAATAAAAAGTTATGATAAGGGCTCTTACTTGCTTGAAGACGCTTTTGATACTCTCCGTTACAGAAAAAGCAATAAGAAGGATGTGCTGTTACTTCCACATCCGAACTATCAAGTTCGACACTTTAGGCACATTTGGCACTTTCAAATTCATTTTATATTGTTTTCGCATGCACCAACGCTCATTTCATTACAAACAGTAACAGAAGGCATCCACAAGTTAATACAAAACATATTATACATGTCGAACAAAATGATGTGGACTTTCATACTTTTCTTTTAAGAAACAAAACTTTAGAAATTTAAAACTTTCATCTCCCTAATTTCTCTATGGATATACGCACTGCTTTCTCGTAACATTCTTGATCAATTAAGTTCGTGTGTCCCTTTTGCAACCCGAAAATTAGATTCATTAAGCTGTTATATTGTAGAGGCAGTTATTCTAGACCTTTCCTCAGAATGATAAACCTAGAAACTTCTGTATCGCGGAGGGGGAGTTACTAAAACTTTCCGGAGAATTTATTCGGACTCCGGAAAGAAATCTCAGCCATTATTTTCGCTTCAAGAGGGGAGCGTATTCTCAAATAACATGGAGTTAGGTTTTCATACATACTTTTTTTTTACCAAAAACTCTGAGGTGTATTAAAATAAAATTCATACACGTTGTTGAAGGACATTGTTCATAACCCGCATGCAAAACTTCATGACGTTTGCAAAAGGGAAATATACGATTTGTATAAAAGGATCATACTCCACAAACATTTCTTCTAATACAGCTGGTTTTCTTTTCGACGTTGTAAATCTTAGTTTGATTTTCAGTGATGTAACGAAATGATATCACAGCACGCCATATTCGTTAAATCCAATCTAATCCAATCCGATCCATTCCAAACTAATCAAATCACACCGATTCAGCGACACCGATGCAACATGCGTTTAAAGCTCTGATACAAAACTGACATAAGAAGATGGAATGGCAACCATCGAGACACACCCTTTTTGCCCTCTATTAGCGCAGACCTAATTTCATTCAAATCCCCCCAGGGCTTCACCCAATCCTCTGGTAATATCCTGCTTTTATTTTTAAGAACTTTTCCCATTTCCCTTACAAAATAATGCATCAACCAGACCAAGCTTTAAATTGTCTTTATCGATCTCATTCCTGTGGCGTTTTTGTTAGTTGTTTGTAGTTTGTTTGTTTTGTGTCTTTAAGCTATCATTTTGTTCCTGAGAATATTTCTGATGAAAATGTCCGCAAAAAAAAAAAAAAGACAAAAATTCAATGTTTCTGTCATTGAAGTCTGAAACATGACAATATTCCTGGTTGAATAACGTCAGAATAGTGATCATTTAGATATACGAGGATTTGAGCCTCAGGCATAATTGCGTTTGAATGAAAAACTGCAAATTACAAAATTTTATGTCCAAACTTTATGGCAAGCTGTGAGGGGATGACATGCTCACTTTGCCATTTGCATATTCATATTGACCGTTCAAGAACTGTTTCCCGAAAAAACAGCGAAACTTCAAAATGTCATAACTTCCTTATTTTTCATCCGATTTCGATCAAAATTGTACCGTTGAACTCGTAATCTTTTACTCGTTCTTATCAGACTAACTTATATTTGGACTAGATTTTTTCCTCTTTAAATAAGCGCAGTGACTGTACAGAATGTTGTACAAATTTACCATGATAACCATAATACGTAAGCATGACAGCATGATGAGATCGTTCCGCTTACCTTTTGCATGATCTGACAAAATTCATTACAAATCTAATATTATATACGCGCGTACATACACTCACAGATAATATTTATTCATAAATGTATATCCCTGAAATCATACTTTACTCTTTGATGTCTTTATTTATCTATTCACTCGTCCATTTATTTGCATTTTTTTTAATTAATTGTTCATCGATTCATCGAATAGTATATTATTGTCATTGACTATATATGTAATCATTCGTACTCTGGAGTATTACCAATAAAATTTCGTTGTTTGCTGAAAAACAAACAATCAAACGAACAAACACGAACCAGCATACAAAACAAAGTAAGCAAACAAATGATAAAAAAAGTAAGCAACAACAACAAATGCTCACCGCGGTGGTCACGTTCTACTCTTTTATTTCATATGTCATCGCCCCTCAGATAATCCAAGTCTGGAGCGCCAATTTAAAATGAGTTTTACCCAAGGAAGCAAATCTTACGGTGCTCTCTTGGGAGCAGAAAAAACAACAACAACAAAATAAAAAAAAAAACAAAGCTAAAAGAATGAAAGCTCGACTGCAATTTACTCTTCACATCGATGAATTAAACATGGCGCCTTTCTAGCCTGCCTGCCCGCCACGACTATTACGCACAAATCCTTCGTGGGCAAGTGGTGGGATACTACGATTAAACCACCACGGAGCGATCTTCGTGTCTTGTCTCACTGAGCCTCCGTGATATCAACTTCCTTTTCCGCCGTTCATATGGACGGCGCCCTCTGTAGTGTAATGGTGGACCTCTTATTACACTAATTTGTTTATCTCCACTTTCTACCTAACATTTCCAACATTTCACATATATAAACAATCTATTAATAATACTCGTTAGTATATCCACAAAAATCCCACCTCGTGTTTGCATTGGATTACTTGAGTACTTTAGGATAAACCTCATGCTGGTAAAATCAAATTCCAGCGATTGAGAAAAAGTTGAAATACACAGGTGGTTCATCTCCTGGCATTAGTCCCTGAACTCCAGTTGGGGACTGACCTGTACACAACTAAACGGATTTTCCACTTTTTTAAACATCTGTTTGTGTATATATATATATATATATATATATATATATATATATATATATATATATATATATTTATATTTATATATATATATATATATATATATATATATATATATATATATATATATAGATAGATATAGATATATAGATATATATATATATATATATATATATATATATATATATATATATATATATATATATTCTTTTGTGAGTGAGCTTGACGGTCGGTCTTTCCTTGTTTATTCCGGTATCGGAAGTGGTACAACAGTTCTGACAGACCTACTTGAGCGTTCATTTTCTTTTATGTGTACATTGTCTGTAAGCTAGCATATGAAATACAATGTACATAGGCATTTAATGAACTGTTATTCCGATAATGATTCACTAAGATGAACCAATGCTGCTCTCTCACGAAGGGCGAGAAATAAAGAGGGAATTCGATAATAACTATAATATTGTGGTCAACATAACAACTTATAAAATACAGCAAACTGTAAGTACCACAGATTAATTGGAAAAATATAACTCACAATGTGAAGAGAAGAGGATATATGAAAAGCGAACTAAAGAAAGATATAGTTTTCTGGCATTGGGACTTTGATAAGACAGAATGATAGAAATAATCAGGGATTGTTGGTTTAACGTTCATCTTATGCTGATGTGGATGTAGTTATTCAGAGCTTGGACCACCAGATATTATTTAGACGTATTTCTGAATTGTTAGCAAAGAAGAAAGCTTATTCCATACGTCTTCAAGATTGTCTGGGCAAAAACCAATACGACATATCGAGATAGAGGGGGAGTTTTAGTAGAAAACATGAGAATATGGAAGAAGTTTATCATGTCAGTTTGGATTATCTCACTGAATTTTCTTCATGTATCCCATTATCTTGATGAAACGAACTCAACCGTTTCAATCGCTAGATACATCGAGAGAGTGCGTTTGTTGTATCAGTCAGACGATTTCAGACAATTATTCATGTGCACTAACGTGTCTATCAAGATCTAAGTAGTAGATATATTTCATTTTCTTCACCATATATTTGCTATCAGGAATGCAGCGAAGTAGAGGAGAAGCAAGTCAAGGCCTGTGAAGTTTGTCCGGAAATTGGGCGTCTGCCAGCCGATCTGGCTCATCAGTGGGTGTCTCAGTCGATCATAAGTCCCATCCATACTTGCGAGAGGCAGGCTCTTTGAAGCAATCAAACAGTCATCCATTTAGAAGAACACATCAAGTTATTCATGCGCATGCACGATATTGTGGTGAGTCATGCAAGAATAGAGATTACATTGTATTTCATCATCATCACCACTTTATCCCGCATCTCCTCCCCCTCCTCCTCCTCCTCCTCTTTCATCTGCTTCTGCTCCTTCTCCTCCTCCTCAAAAAACTGTCATCTCATGACGTCAGGACACAAACAGAATAATTCAGCACTTCATTCCTATTAGTTAAAGTAAAACAAAGCACCTCAGTAAAAACAATCACCAAAATAAATAGACACTTTTTTCTTTATGATGATGATGAAATTATGGTGGATTCTTACTTTTCATCCTTCTCTCCCAACACATCACAACAACAATGCTAGAGGGTATAACCCGAGAAAATTACAGAGCAGTGAGATCACTTGCAATTGCAGGTGATATATATATATATATATATATATATATATATATATATATATATATATATATATATATATATATATATAAAGAAAAAAGAAAGAAGAAAGGGAGAGATACACACAGATTGAGCTTTTGGACTAATCATGTTTATCAATCACCCCACCAAATCACACACCCAAATGGTGATGAATATACAGCAGAATTTGATACTTGAGAACTATCAGCTCATTCTACCGCACCTGTACAGTGTCAGCATACATCAAGTGTATCGCTTGCCTCCCTTCGAACGCCTTGAGAAGTCCGTGTCGACTGTTGTAACATGAACAAATAACTGAAGACAGATTCCCCAATGCCTGCTCAGTCAGTTTCCTCGTAATCGTCCCACACGCAGCCCCCCAATTTGCAAGCACGAACTCAGATTGAATTTCAAAATGAATATTCCAAAAAAGCGCGCCAAACGCCCTGTCCCTGAACACATCCGTTACTTGCCTCTTCCCGTCGTCTGTTGTTGTCCGACTGACCATTTTAACTTATGTGTTCTCATGTTCCCTCCAATTCGCGTCCTCCTATTGGAGTAATTACAGTACCCTTATTGACGAAGCTTGCACGATTGCATGTTCACGCTGACCCTCATTATTAGAGGCGAGCAGTTGACAGTTTAGTAGAATGTGTGAAGTTTCAAGATTTATTTCACATCTCGTCCACTCTAAACCTTCAAAAGAAGAAAGTAATTTCCCCCCACTAATCATCTGTGAGGCCTTCCTCAGGGTTTGTTACCACAAAGCGTTTTGAGGACAGAATCTTGATAGTGCCCTGAACTATTTATGGCTAAACTTGAAAGTGTTGTTATTTTATTCAGGATCTGTTTGTTCTTGAAAATACAAAATCAAAACTGACGTTTTTGACACAATATAATCACGTCATGATCACAGTGCAATTTACCTCTCAGTTCTGGGAAGTCCATGTCTACCAACTAGCATCAATTCAGTATCACCACGATTTTGTTTTTTTTTTTCTTTACATCAAAATTGAGAAACATTCAGATCCAAACTGAAAACGTATTTGTTCCTTTCACGGTGAGGATTACTCTGCAATCTATAATGTTCAGGAAATGTTCCTTATCAAGTTTGTGTTTGCTTGTAAATTTGTTTGTGTATCATGTTTTGTAAATGTATTTTTCTTGAATCGCCATGAGCACCGAAAGGTGGACCTGTAGGGCACATGTCACAAGTTCGACGCCCACGAATCATGCAGCCCACGAGTTATACAGCCCACAAGTCATACAACCCGTGAGTTTGACATTAGGCAAATAAGGCCCACGAGTTTGACACTAATCAAACAAGGCCCACGAGTTTGACACTAAGCACACATGGCCCACGAGACCTACTATTAGTAACTTACTACTAACTACTACTCTTGGGCCGTTTTGCCTAGTGCCGAACTCGTTGGCCTTTTTTCTTAGTGTCAAACTCGTGGACCTTGTTTGCCCATAGTGTCGGACTCAGGATCCTTATTTGCCTAGTGTCGAACTCATGGGCTGTATGACCCGTGGGATGTAATGACTCATGGACTTTTTTAATGTCGGACTCGTGGGCCATATGACTCGTGAGTGTCGGTCTCGTGGGATGAACGCGACCTGTGCGCTATTTAAATGGCCACTATTATCATTATTGATGTATGAAATTGATTAGCTTATCCTCTCTTTAGCGAAAATCAAGAATTTCAACATCTTTATAATTTGTATTTCATTTTTCGGCTCAAAGAACTCAAAGTATGTAACAAGGGAAATGACTCAATGTGCATGAATTGTTATATCAGATACAGATAACAAGGTCAAAAGAAACATGAGATTGTCGAGCTTATCATTGTGGAACGGTATGGGCTAGGAACATTCCGCTCTGTTAGTTTCAAACAACGACCAAACATTGAAATCAAATGAAATTAAATAAAGGACAAGACAATATGACCATCCATTTTTTAATTTATTTTTAGAAAGGCAAAAGAAACCGAACACCAGTGACAAAATTAGATGCATTTTTGCAGTCGGCTGGACTCGTGTAGAGATATCGTTTTCCTTCCGGTAAACTAGTTCAAATGCACAACACCGTTCACGCGCGTGTGTAGACATAATAGTGGGTTGTCCAAATATAAAATTATATTCTCACTTCGTAGAGTCTGTCTGTATGTATGTATTAAACAGAAGTTGTGTGTGCTTACGCATGCAAGCTAGATAATATTACAGTGTCCCAAACTAGGCTTTAGTGTTTGTACTCTCCAACTTTCAAGACGCCAGTAGTCCCGTATCTTAGTGGCTTGTCTTCCAGTCTTAATAATGTTTAAGGATGTCTTGGTATACTGATATGATCTACATCAAAGAACGAAATAGAATGACGACGTTGGAAATTTGCCGCAAACTCGAATCTCGATCTTTGCTGGTGAATTAAGATGGGACATTGCACTCACTTCTTACCCTGCTGCTGATTCTATTAGATTCAAATAAGACAGAAATAGAATGTATTCAATACATAACCTGCGGTAGTCAATTGCCGAATAGGAGTACTGACAGTCATTTTTTTTTTCTTTTCTTTTTTAGTTGTGCATAGAGCATGACGACATTTGTACAGCGTGTCGACCAAACTGTACTACTGTGTTAAACTGAAAAAAAAAACCCCCAACAACTTTGGGTTTGTCGGCAAGTATTTAAATAAATATAAATTCAGTTCGAAGGATTATTCACATACCAGACTATCGAAATTGATAACCCCAGATTTTCTTGATGAATGCAAAGATCATACTCTCGCGGCTATACACAAACACGGATTATCTTTCAAGTTCTTTCACTACATGTTCCTTTTTTTTTTTTTAAGAACCTAGGACATGGTATTATTACTGTAATGATTACAGATTAAACGTCCAAAGCGTCTAATGTGAAAATTATCTCCGTGGTTTGTTGAATGTTTCGGCATCTTTTCTTACTGACGGTGTGTAGGGTTCCTAGATTATAGACAGCGGATATGTTACACAACGCAAGCAGAACAAGGTTTTGTTTGTGTTACTGTATGATTGTGTGTGTGTGTGTGTGTGTGTGTGCGTGTGTGTGTGTGTGTGTATGTGTGACATAATAATTCAAGTACGTCTCATTCGGGATACTTCTTTAGTTTCAAAAGAATACTCTTTTCCTCCATTTATAGCCCATCACGTTGCGAGTGTCTGAAGATCTCTTCCGTTCATATCCTAATGGAAGAGGGGAAACAAAGATAGGTATAGCCTTTAAAAGGCTTCCAGTATTGAATGTACGTGTATTTTGTTGTGAGGATGATTTTCCCTGAATAGGTTTCAAGATTCTCGAGACCGCCAACATGTTTTTCCTGTCACAAAGCATTCGATTTCAGAAATTAGATCATGAGAGGTGAGTGTGATAGAATGCCCATGCACTTTTACCATGCTCGGTTCCGGGTATTGATGGCCATTGCCTGCAGCAACTGTCGATAAATTGAAATTGGCAGCTGAAATAATGCTATAAGCATTGAAATTTAGAAAAAAAAAAAACACGGTAGGGATGACAATGTGGAAAATAGCAAATATAACGTTTTAGCTCCGAAACCCCTGGAAGCTTTTTGATACAGAAGATCACATATTTATAGATTTGCCTGAAGAGAAGGAGCCATGGGGTACGTATTCGTCCGGCACTGATGCATCGATCGTCTGATGCTAGACGACTTAAATAAATTGCGGTACTTAATGCGCAATCGTCTTCTTTCAGTACCGCCAAGAAAGAAGTGCTTTTCAGTCCAGCTGTCTGCTACGAACGTCCATTAATTTGCGCACTGAAGAAGCCAATCTTGACGGAGATCGTTGAGCGCGAACTGAACCTGCACTCAATTCTATAAAAGTTAGGCGAGCAAAAGGAATCTGATATTGATATTCAGAAGAGTTTCTTAAAATGTTTCAGGACGCGCGTAACATCAGAATGTTTCACCGAAGACATTGTAGCGTACAGTGTTACCATTATCGTGATCGATTCGGGAGCAGTGGCGGCAAAATATCGCAAGGCAAGAGGTCCACTGAACCAAGTGTGGGTGAAGTCACGTCTGTGCAGTGCAAGTAGTTTGAGTGCTTGCATGTATTAAGTGCAATTGCATGGACAAAACATTATACAGAATTATTTTCCTCCTAATTTTTTTTTCAGAGTTTGTGTATATATGCATGGATTTATCACCATAATTGACATGTTTTACCCCATTTTAGGCGCTTGTTTTGCTTGATAAAGAAAATCTTAGAATAAAATACATTCTTGTTATATAGAAGATAATAATGAAAAAGTCCTATGAACTAAAAAAAAAAAGAAAGTCCTATGAACAAAACAAAACAAAAGAAAAAAAAACACAAACAACCGAATGAATGTTCATAATACAGCCGTTTGTTGATCTAGTTAACGGGATCATGTCGTATAGCACTCGTTGCATGATTTTCGCAATGATTAAAGTCACGAGATAGTCTTAATGTCAGCCGATCACGATTTTGAAATGTTCGTGTTTGTATTTTTTATAAAACGACACGTAAGTGCCTTCTGGTCAGATGCAGGGAGTTTGACACCGAGAGAGAAACCATGCAATTCAAATACACCATGGTGAGAAAGACTCGAATATAGCTCAACCAGTGTAGAATGCAAATCCATCTATTCTTGTCCTTACTCTATAATAGCTCTAGAACTGACTTATACAGAAGACACCCGAACTAAGGAAGTGAATGGGCCTTGATTTTTCCGATTCCATTCCGGTCTTTGTCAATATTTCTGTCACCGATTCCTCCCCGATTTCCCCGTCGTGTCGATCGATATTGGTGATATCGAATTGCGATGCAATTTGTGGCCCCCGATGGTAGTTGATTACCTCTCGCGGAACGCTGGCTATGATAAAATACTAAAGGGCTCTCGATCGTCACCAATCACTCCCCGCTTCGAGTCGAAGGGTGGCGAAATAGGGGTTACTCGGCTCCGGTGAGCGAGGGCGTGCATGGTAGTTGACGTCAGGCCGGCTTAAAAACAGGGACGTATTCCAAGTTTTATAGCAACGTGGCCAGTAGAATGTCGCCTACAATCTTGTATTATTACCAACTATATAGTTCATTTCAGCGCTTCTACATTACGAGCGGAGGACCGAACGTATATCAGAGTATTGAAATTTTATGAGCAAGCCGAAAGATACGACAAGAAAAAATAAGACCTGACAACAACACATGAAGCACAAAAGACACAAAAACGACAGAGCAGCGGTGGCGATAATTGAGAGAGCGGTAACGGAAAGAAACGAGACGGATTGAAAGAGGGATATGAAAAGAATATAAAAGACACCCATACCAGATGTAGATGAGAGGAAAAGCATTTTCAAGATGGAAGGAAAAGATGCCATACATGTGATAGAGTATTCAAAGTAAGCAAAATGTGAAATTAACGAATTTACGCCGATTTAAGCACCCATGCATGCGCATTATAAGACTTTCAAATAATAATGATAATAATAATAATAATAATAATAATAATAATAATAATAATAATAATAATAATAATAATAATAATAACATTTTCCAGACTTTACCCAAGGTACAGAATTGTGAGTTTAAGACAGAAAGATTGTCCGTCTTATCCTCAGTCTTGGCAGCGTCCTGTTTGTTTGTTTTTATTGTAAAGTTAGAATAAAAACCACAAGGAAAAAAAAAAACCTTGGCATGATGGGATGACTTGTTGTGACATCAGCGCGGAATTCTCGTCGCGAACACAACGTATAGCGCGCGACACTAAATATCCCCTGGAGGAGATTCTCACCATTCGAGATTTCCGTGAAAATCTAACTCGCGATATCCTCGATATTCGTTCGATGACCCGAACGATGTTATCGGTCGAATGGAATGCAGAACCCAGGACGAGTGAGATAAAAATGGTCAGCGCGGATCGAGAGTGGACACAACTTATATACAAGGCAAGGCTCGCTTCTATGGCAGATCCTCAACTTTCAATAACTGCTATCACGTAAGCTGTAGAAATCAAGTGAAAGTTATTTTTAACTATGCCGGCGGCATTAACTTAATAAAAAATTGTCGCCTCCAATTTTCGTTTCTCTGAATAGAATCGACCACCTAAGCTTGCTGATAGTAAAGCTGGTAAATGGACACAAAACAAAAGTAAAATATAAAAAAGGAAGTAAAAAAGAAGAACAAAAGAAAAAGAAACCAGAGAAGTAAGAAGTAAGAATACACTGAACGAGAAGAATGCTAGTATGGCATTTTGTTAACAAATATTGCAAGTATTTTTTAACAAATATTGTAAGGCCCAACGCCAGTTTCTATTCAAGATGACTGTGCAGGGAAGAAACGTGCAAACAGAATGACAGCAGTCCTTTAGAATCGGACGTATACTACAGTTTTGGGATATGAATGCCTTTTTTTTCAGTAAAAATACAATGTAGTATAACCACGAGCGGAGGGGATGGTGTCATCAGGACGTAAGTTTCCCGTTAACCGTGACACATATTTTCACAAGAAATGTGCTTGCTTGTTTCATTCGATCGGCATGTTTTATGATTCCCAGAGAATACCATATTACCCAATATCATTTAAATGATTTTTCCATCTTTTGAAAGCCAAGAATGTGGAACTATACGTTGGCAAATTGATGTTGCATTTAAGACGAGGAAGAGGGTGTACGACTTGACACAAGCACCGTACAAGTCAAAGTAGAAATGAATCTTTGTCGAAAACACCATTTTGTTCTTTTCAGATCTTCCTTTCATATTCCGTTTTCCGCATTTGTTTCTTCCGTAACAATGATGGCGTGGAGTGAGTCTGGAGGTACGACGCAGTGATCCTGAATATTCTTCTACATGTGATTCGAAAAATGAATATTTATCATTGTTTATAGAAGAATTCTGAAAAACAGAAAATGCTCTTTGACTAAACTTGCTTCCACCGATCAGACAAACAAGCTCCTGTGAGAGATGAATGTTAAACAGCAATGTCGTCAATCTAAATCTTTAAGAGTCGTAACAGAGAACTTGCATTTATGATTTGGCTGGGCGGAAGAGACAAGTAGGCCTACGAAATAGCTAAACAGAGCTTCAATTTTCTTTTTTCTGCTACGTTTTGATTTGTTTTTCTCCCAATAAAGGTTTCGTTTCTAGGAATGCTTTTACGGACGACTATGGAAATGGTGTTTGCGTAAGCAAAAGTGCAGCCCTTTTTAGCTAAAAGCATTCTGCCGTATCTAGTTTGGGTTGGTCAGTCTGAGTCGAGTTTTATTGGTCTAGCTTAAAAGTTGTCAGAGCAAAAAACAAACAAACAAACAAACACGTCATCTGTTCCAAGAGTACAATACGGTGCACGGTGTACTGAATTTAGATCATCAATTAACGTTTGCGAACTTATTGTAAATTGCTAGATACGTCGGTTCCAACTGTTGTGTTTTGTTCTGATGTAATCTCTGTATCTTTGATTTGGGAAAACAAGGTTGATATGGCACGAGTTTTTCATTCCGACGATGCATCTTTGAGAAGACTATTCTCATTCAAGTGGAAAAAACCCCTTGCAAACAAACAAAAGTGCATGTCCATCAGTATGAAAACAAAAGTGGAGGCTAACCAGTTGTTAAAAGTTGTTGTTTGTTTTGTGTGTGGTCAGTTTTAGGTAACAAACACACACACACACACGCACACACACACACACACACACACACACACACACACACACACACATATATATATATATATATATATATATATATATATATATATGGTGTGTGTGTGTGTGTGTATATATATATATATATTATAAATGCATCTATATAATATTAGTGCGCTTGTACATTTATGTTGGTGTTTAGTGTGCATAACGCACTTTATAGACGAGCATATGGGATATATACATAACGAAATTAGGGAAGGAAAACATGAACAACAATATTACTACTGGTTACCCCTAACTACTACACGCTCACTGTGCACACATACCATACACATATAAGAAGAAAAAATATCAGCAAAGATGATTAATCACCATTTACTTGCACGCAAACAGTCAACAATGTTTATTAAGCTGCACGATGAATTTTCGTTTGTACGCAAAATACTACAAACCGGTTTATACACATATTCGTTTTTCAATGCTAAAATGTTTTCTTTCCTTTGTCCAACATACATCCAAAGGCAGAACTATAATAGCGTACTTTAAAGTGAATCGATATAAATTTCAAAAGTGACATTTTTTATGTGACGTCGAGATTACTATAGTAAGTGAAATAGATTCGAAGACGTTAATCTTAGAACATTTTGAAGATGAATTAAGTTATAAAAAAGAATAGAAAACCCTAAAATATCAAATACTCAAACGAGGTGATACAACACTCCGCATTTCTTCTCTGTACGTGTGGTATGGATGATATTAAGCTATCCCTACGAGGCACTGGGAATCTTCTTGAAATAAAGAATCCTTTCCAGAAGGTATCAAACCAGACACGTTTCGATGATCAGTATTAGACTTTGATGGATTTAACTGCGACGAAATGAGTATCTTCTCCCATACCAGTTAAAGTTTTTCGCCTAACGATGTTTAAATGCTGATAGTTTGCGGAAACAAAGTGGAAAATGTTACGCCCTTGAGCGAGGATAAGCGACGATGATACATATTTAATAGACACAAGTTATGGATTAACAATTGACGACGGATGAATAATTGACGTGCATTTCAGCGGGACCTATATAATCGTGATACCTTTCCCGCTATATTCCCTCTTCGAACATGTCTGTTTTAGGTTTTTATCTAAATCTTTGAAGAGGTAGTGCATGTGATGGAACATGCATAATGGAATTATTATGATAGCAGATTGTTTTGTTTTGTTTTGTTTTTCACTGTAATAGATGGATTACAACTCCACACTGCAGAAACGACCAAAAATTGCTGATGTGATCTTCAGAAAAATAGCTGAGTCCACTGACATCCAGCACAGCAAAATTAACATGACAAATGTAACAAAATATGAGTAAGTAGTGTAGGCATATTTTTTCATAAAATCTCTGTACAAGGTCTGTAGCCATTTCACAAGTAATGCGGTCATGATAAAGCTGCTGAAATGATTTACACTGATATGAGTATCCGTTTTGTATTTTAACACTGTTTCATGATGTCGTTTATCACCTCAGCATTTCCATGCTCATAATCGATTGTTAAGAGGCAGCACTATGCGAACACGTGTGTTATCCAGCCTTGACATATTATTACCATCTCTTCGAAGAATATCATGTAGTATCATCGCGTATTATCGTATCGAGTCGTGTCATTCGTCTCCTGAAAACATGAAGACTGGACTTTTAGCGAAAAAGAGCGTTATGTCATAAAGAGGTCACAACACATGGTTTCACGAGATTGTTGTTCGAGGAGCCTTTCCTGATGGCCACCATTCGCCGATGGCTGCACAACACTTTGACGAAGTTCCGCTTGAAGTTGTCGTTGAGGAAGGCATAGACGATAGGGTTGTTGCAGCTGTTGCTGAGGCCGATGAGTTGGACGGTTGCGAGCAGCAGCCGATTGCGCTCACTATCCGCCATAAAGGAGAATTCCCGCATGAGCACCACCACTTGGTAGGGCAGCCAGCAGGCGGCGAACAGCCCAAGAACCATTAGGATCATCTTGATGGCGCGCTTTTTGTAGCGGAGCGAGATGGCGTTGTTCAGTTCGGGATTCCTGGGTACAAAGTCGACCGAAGCTACCGGCTTGCGGATCCACAACTTATGAACCACCTGCAAGTAGAGCACGATCATGATAACCAGCGGTGTGACGTACAGCAAGACTACAAGGAGAAGGGTGTAGTGCTTCTGTTGCTGGCGAGTGTTCCAGCGCTCTCGACAAAAGCGATACTGAGTTCCCGTCAGTGGATCCACTTTAGTTTCCAGTTTTAGGACGAAGAGGAGCGGCGAGACGACTGTTGTAGACATGATCCAGAGGAAGCCGAGAAGAAAAACGGCGCGTCTCGGGGTCTGGATGACCCTCGACCGAAGAGGATGACAAATCGCCTGATGTCGCTCTATAGCTATCGCCATCATTGTTAGGATACTGGACACCACGCCGACGGAAGTGACGTAGTTGAGGGCCTTGCACATGAAGGGACCCAGGATCCAGTCGACGGTGACGACTTCGACCAGCGTGAACGGAATGCAAAAGACAGCGATCAGTAGATCGGACACGGCTAACGAGGCGAAGAAAATGTTTATGGCCGTCTGCATGTATTTCTTGCGAGTAACCACAAAGATGACCAGCAAATTCCCGCCGAGAGCGAGCACAAAGATTATCGTGTAACACGTGATCAGGAGAATGTCGGCTGTGGTCGAGAGATCATGGACCATACCATGAAAGTCATAATCATAGAAATCCAGAAAGTCTTTCGTGTCGGTCAGGTTCAACAACGAGAGTAAATAGTCCAGGCTTTTGTTCTTTAGTTCATCGTGAAAGGAATATGCCATCGCATCTTCCAGCTCCATGTTGTCAGATTTTGACTACCGCTATAATAAAAACTATAACGAAATGTCGCTCTGCAGCCAGTTCAAGCTTGAAACACAAACCACATTTCATGCAAAGCTGGTAAATTCAGAAACCATTTGCTTCTCGGCATGCGCTTACCTATCGTGATGAAGCCTCAGTGTGGCGTTGATCCGTGTTATTTCGGTGTGAATGTCAACCAAGTGCGGTCGAAGTAGAGCTTGTACATTGATATCCAGCACAGCTTACTCGCGACAGCAAAAAGAAAAATAAATAAAGAGACTCGAGTACATGTCAATAACCACAAAGATTTCAGAATATCAATAGTTGCCGGTTACAGTCTGTAGTGTGATGTCTTATTATTGACCACAGGTATATACTTTTTCCCCACCTATTGAAGAGTTTTGGGGATTTCCACTTTGTTCCGGTCTGGTGTTACTGACACACTGCACAGTTTCTTGACGGAACGGTGAGACTTAACGGCAAGATAGATTCACTTGGGGGCCGCATCGCTATATTCTGATGAATGACGCGTCGCTTTCCAGGGGACAGCAAGGGCACTTAGCAAGGATGAAATTTTGGAGCTACATGTAATTCGTAAAAAGGATACTAAAAGTACCCCTGAAGGAAGACGTGTGGCTGCCATGCATGCACATGATATGAACGAATCTTCATTATTATTTTCTGATGCGAAAGATGTGATCAAAAATCTAGGTGGATCGAGAAGTGCTTTAAGGGAAAACTGTAGGTAACTCACAATATATATGCTAGTGTCCTATCTGCAAGACATCGCTCACGCTGCTGAAGAACGTACACGAAGCAACATGCGTAAGACAAATGTGTAACAAGAGAGACATCTGATGTCGAAGTGATTGATAATGATGTAAGCTGACGCCCGAGTGTCTGAGATTGAGTGATGTCAACGAATCGCTCGGGAAGGAGACCTTCTGGCGGAACCAGCGGAATTGTCCTACTTACGACGAAACGATGCCGAGTGCCTTTTGTTCGATGAAAACATGGTTGGCGAAATACGGCGGCAAATTCTCGACTAATGCGCACTCTTTTACCACAAATCCGTGAGCTCCGGACGCCGAGTTTATAAAAGCGAGGGAAAACTCGCAGAGAGAGAGTTTGTCGCTTGCGCTGTCAGTTATGGAGGTGGTGCGCCTGTCGACGAGTAATGAGAAGGGGTGACTTGGACTGTCATTGGCTGGCTTCATGACACGGCTGAACACTTCGATCTCATATTCCTCAGTGGCTGATTGGTCCCGTCATGGAGGAGTGTCTGCCTTGTATCTGCAGAAGGATAGAGAGTGATAAGAATTAGACGTCATCGAAATTCAACACACAGAGCATGTGGATGGTATTCGCTTTATGAGATAAAAGAGAGCAAAACAATTTCCAGAATGCAAATCAACACTTCAATTTTAATGGCAGGATTGTAAACAGTTCTTGAATTTAGAGAATTTGGTCCTTCAGTCTTTTCTTTAGTTTCTCCCACCTTTCCCTCACATTCTTCCCGCCATCATCGTATTACATCATTTGTGATTTAAGCCGTGGAGTAATCATAAGTGGGTGATTTATTACAGTCATGCAGTGGTCACATTCATGTGTATCCAATAACCTATAAGGCCCCCACAGAGAAGAAAAAGACATCACCGTCATGACTGTGTGGGTCTCAGTGCAAATGTACTAATAGCGCTTGGTAATTATCATGGGGGATGGGGAGAGTGTAACCTGTTAGAGTTGATTACGACGTAATCTTATATTGACAAACTGGATCACTTCAAAACCTCACTCAAGACTCAAATTTTCCACCACTAACGGCATTCAATATTGCTAATTAGTCTGCGCCTTTGAATGTTTCTGCAACATGGGGCTAAACAAAATTATGCTGTGGATCATCATCGTTATCACCACCATCATCATCACCATCATTATCAGCTCGACAAATAATTTGCGTGATGGAACAAAAATAGCACAATTTGAATGCTGTGGGGTTTTTTTATGATTGCTGCGAAAAATGCAGTAGCAACGAATTTCCAATGGACAGAAAATACATAGCTGGGTATGAGGCACAGAGTGCGTGGTGTTTCCATTACGAATAAGTGTCGCTCAATAGTATTTATTGCCTCATAAGACAGCTGCCAGTCTGAATGAATGAAAGACACTGACGTTGGATAATTGCACTTTAAATAGACACACACACACACACACACACACACACACCCCCACACACACACACACACACACACATACACACACATACACACACACTTAAACGCACATGGTTACTCCAAGAACAAACAAAGCACGAAACGTGTCAAGCAAGTTTCCAGCTATATTTTGTTCACATATTTATAAAAACTTTCGGTAAGTATTTATAGCACCGATTGGATGTATAACATAATTGTTTTTATTCATGAAAATAAGCATTTACGTTAAAGGAGCAATAGGCATTATGCTATCTCTTCTTTAGATCCATCTGTCAAAAAAAAAAGATTTATTTTGTTATGCTTGTTTACGCCCTAACTTCTCCATAGTTTTGTATTCTTTCTCTCTCTTTTCAAGGACATCAAAACAGTATAATGTGATAAACGCTTGACGTAGAGAGGTGAACCCCCGAGAAAACACTCAGTTGTAGTATTTGTCGTCGTTAATTCAACAATCTAACAGGAATAGTTCTTGCATTATATGAGATGCACCCAAGTTTGAAATCAATTCAATAAACGTAGCAGAACGGCTTCCGTATATCTCCGCCGAGACAGTTGTTCATCTGAGATGAAAAAAAAAAATGAAGAGGTATCTAATATCATCGGACAATGAACCGACACATACAGGATGCATGTTCAAAGAAAGAGAGACGCAATGTCGAATGCTTATCAGCTTATGTGAAATCAGATGATATCAATATATAATCTAGATGTCATTAACTTTTTAAAGCCCGGAAATTGCAGACAGACATTGATTTATTGCATCATTCACCGTCAGTCCACATATGAATTTTTTAAACAAATAAATGAACAAACAAACAAATAAATAAACATATTAGAAGAGTTAATTCCACTTTTGTTGATTTAAGATATTTGAGATTAAAGCTGCTTAACTCTTTCTGTACCAATAAATCAAATGTGCACAAATTTCACATACGAACCTATGGGCAGGTAAATAATGTGGCACACAAAGAGTTAAAACAAAGAAATAATGAAAAAAGGATAAATGGGATATTTTTAATCATAACTTCATGAATATTCTGTTATATTGAATGGGTTAGTCAAATAGCGGTTAGTGATTGCCTAAACACAGTCACGTGATGGAGGAACATCTCCCATGGGAGGACATTTTTGTAATGTTCTCCCATGGGAAAACATTTTCACGTAACAAATGACGGAAGGACCCGCGCACAGTGAATTTGGCTCTGCGCGAGCGATCGAGCGCGTTGTGCTGGTAGTTGACGTCGACGTATTTGACGTATTTGACTAACCCATATAATATAAGAGATGGTGACTTTTGTTGTCGGGAACATGTACCACACGTTCCACCCTCAGGGTTTGAAATGCTATTTCGGGAGGCTATAAGTCCCTCCCCTCAATAGCATTTCAAACCCTTCGGGTGGAACATTCGGTATGTTCCCTCCCCCGCCAGTCATCATCTATATAATGTAACAAGTGAGACACCATTGAAGAGGTTTTATTTTGTTCTATCTAATGACAGACATACTTAAAAATATGCAAATATTTATGCTTGAGCCGTTTTGTGATCAAACTATATACATGCACACATACACACACACACACACACACACACACACACAATTACATGCATAATTTTATGAGTGTGTGTGTTTGTATATGCTTCTTGAATGTATTTTGTAGTGTATTAGAGTATTGTGAACCTGCATATCTACTAAAACCCGCTTGGTCAACATTTACCCCTGAAAGCACTGGTTTCATGCCCGCACGGGTCTCGACGTCAACGAGCCTTCAACTCGAAGAGAATGTATCGCCTAGCTCTGACTGACGGCGGGCTCTCCATGTAGGCGTGCTAAGTGGAAACACGACATCAATCACGATACTGACTTAGCTCGCGGGGAGGAGCATAATATGAACCTCCATATAATCATTCTCTTTCCTTGATTCACCTTGAACGACGAAGGTAAACAGACAAAGTGCAGTCTCAGCGTTTTCAAACTCCAGAATCATTCAAGCAGAGATTTACCGGCACTTGCAGGAGTATAAGAGTGGCCTGGATGCATAGTCAAGTATAATAAATATCTCTGTTTTTATCCTTGCACTGGCGAGCGTGTTTGCATGAGCGAGAACCTTGAAAATCTATATGGCTCAAAATCCTGCTGATGATGTAGGCTGAACCGCATGTTTTCTACTTTCGGAGCCTAAGAAAAACACAGTTGACGTCAATGATGATTTATTTTTGTCCTTTGGAATGAATCCTAAGAATCTTTTTACATTTTATACCACTTGGGGCGAGTCGGATTCACTCTATACTTACAGCACGTTCAGGAAAGACTCAATAACAACCATTTCACAGTTATTCCTGTCCTACAGCGGATATACCAAAACATGAGTCTTACATAACAGTCACGCGATAAATATAGTTTGTATTTATAACTTTGCTGTTTTCATTTACAGGAGTTCGTTACAATCACCATCCTAACTATGCTAGTATCGAAAGTACTAGTCTATTGCAAAAGAAATAGCATATAGTGATCCATGTTATTCCTTTCAGTAACAAAATCACGAAAATTCATCCGTGACCGCAAGCAAGTAGTTTACATAATATGCATAAGTGTATATGTATGCATGCATATCCAATTACTGTATTCATGTACATATCTACACCTTCTCACGGAAGAATCCAGGACCCTGCTACACTGTAAAAACATCGGTGTTAGATTTAACACCATGGGTGTTAAATCTAACACCGATCAAGTGTCAATAGAGGACCACACCGACAGGTGTTGAAAGTATTTTGTGATGGCGTTGATAAGTGTTCACCTGGCACTTCGTGGTGTTAATTTGACACTGTAACTGGTGATATTCTGACACTGCGTTGGTGTTAATTCAACATCGACACCACATGGTGTTGAGTTGATATTGCTGGTGTTAATTTCAATGGTATAACACCCGCCCAGCTTCAATAAGGGACCACACCAACTGGTGTTACTGTGGTGTAAATGTTTTCACACCTTCTTGTCCAAAATCAAGTACTTTATCGGAAAGTTCTTGATCGTTTTGTTAAAATTCAAAATCAACAAGAAAAACAGTAACCAAGTAACTAGTCAAAAAACATTTTCATACATTGAAGTGACACCAGGAGGTGTTAATCTAACACCAAAAATGAGCACCGAAAATTTAACACCAGCTCGGTGTTTCTTATTCAACACCGGACTTTTTGCAGTGTACATAAAACTTTAGATCAAACATAAGTAAGAAAATCAAACACAGTAGTCTCTGACTACTCAGTTCTGATTGACTGATGCCTGGCTTATGTATGATTTTCCAACATATCAAATTTTGATTGTATCTTTCTACGCAACAGGGCCCAGGTGTTTGAATAGAATCCCATCTGAAAACTTCTTCAGTCCTACAACCTCACAAATCACTTGTATCAGTGAGTGACACGAAGCCATGTTCTTCGTGACTGCCTGGGCGGATCGCAAATACATTTCACATGCCGGGGAAATTAGACAAAACGCGCGGAGCACAGGAATGAAACGAGACTCTACCTATACTCTCCATCCTCCTTTGCGGAACCGAGTTTTTCAGCTATGCGTGATTTCATTATGGCTTCGGAGCAAAAAGGTACTTAGTTTATTGACACATTTCTGTCACTTTGATGGCATGTAAACTCTGAAGGTTCCTACAATGCTGATCGAGCATGTGTAACTCTGAATCTAATTTAGTCCACAAGCAGCTAGCGACCATATACATACATATATAATGGGCTGAAATGTTAATAAAGAAATATTCATGACACTGCCATTGGTATGACGCCTTTTGGACATTGCTTTTATCATACAGGTATCTTCGCATCCATGGCACGCGAACAGAATGACATTGCATGTGACATGGGATACTGCAAACTGACGGTTACGCGTTATGTTGAGACAATACTCCAGTGGCATTTGAGACATCGTACATTTTATTTTGATTTCGACATTTCAGAAAAGGGGAATTTGATATAAATTTCAATAACATCGCTATAATGTAGATGTCCTCGAATAGCAATATCTGATGATGGAATCGGCCCGAGAAATGACTGACAAACTGTCGCATCCTCTGCGTCAGAAGAATCCGTGATCAAATTTTCTGAACTCTTGACATAAATGAGTAGCTGCTCCCTCTTAGTGGCCCCTGGGTTGATATCCTGACTACAAAACATGAATCTAGCCTGATGCACTCTCGAGAGAAAACAGTGAAGTCATACAAACACTTATTCCTGACGGCAAGGGAGTTGAAGATAGAATTTCGCTGCTGTTCTTTTAATGTGACTTCTCGAATATGTCCAAATTCTTACAGCGAAAAAAAAAAAGACCTACATATACTGATAATGCCAATTTCTACCAAGGGAAAAGAGGAGATCACACTTGTTTGATAGGGTTTGCAGATTGTTGACATTTTTAGAGCAAAACGACACGGGACTTCAAAATAAAGATAGAAAGTTCTCGTTTTAAAGAGCAGAATTTCATGAAAATGGCGTAGATTATAAAATATAAAAATAAAATAAAATAAAGCAGGAGCGCGAACGTTTGAAGACCGAGATAAACAAGAAAGACTGTCTTGTAGAGACGACGGCGGAAAGCTGAACTTCAAGAGATGTGAATATTTAGAATCTTTCTTAATTTTCCAGGCGGAAACTCGCAATCCACTGCCTGGCATGACTCTCACGGGATTAGACATCGCCACAAGGCTATCATCATCACGCATTTCTGTGCCGCGGCAAATCTTTGAGGAGACAAACACATGATTCCGGTGAAGACAGAGCTGAGAGCAAAGGGATGAGAGCTTGAGGATCTCACGATTATTTTGTCGTGTCTAGACCAAATAATACGTCCATTGCACAATTCTGGCGCGATTGTCTGGGCGTGCTTGCTTGCGTGTGTGTATGTGTGTGTATGAATATATATATATATATATTATGTGTGTGTGTGTGTGTGTGTGTGTGTGTGTGTGTGTGTGTGTGTGTGTATGTGTGTATGTTTTTCACATTCCAGCATGAAATCTTTTCTAGAATGGAGGAATAGAAAATATTCAAAATGATTACATATTCCTTTGTATAGTTGGCTCAGCAAACTGTAATATATATATTACTCCATGTTCAAGACGTTCCATGATTTGTGGCCGTTGGGAATAAACATCACTTTCTATTAACCTACAAATATTCAGGTAACGTGATCTGACAGAACGCTAAGAACAAATAGCTGATCCATTTAGACAAAACGAAATCACCCGCGGCCATATTCGATTGTTTCGTGGAACTTCATACTCCATACTTTCATCACTTCCCTGTAGTCATGGCATAAATCCGTCACCAACCTGGTGTTCATCAAGTACTGTATCAGACAACCAAGCTACACGCTAATGAAAAAAAAAAAAGAAGACAAAATGCATGGGGTCTACGAGATTAATCAGGACAGAAAGTTGAGGGTTGTTAACCTTCTTATCCAGTGAGAAGATAAGCACCCCAACAATGTTGCCAACTTTGGCCCACTTATGACTGTACAGCGTACACAGGGGCAGCATTATATCCAATGACGATGAACAATCAGCAGGTAATATATCACATGTCAAATCAAATGTCAAAAAATCAGGTATATATCATAACTCATGATACATTGTCCCGTACGTGTCACTTTTCATGATGATTGAACTCGTAGACCTCTCTCTCTCTATCTCTCCCTCCCTCTCTCTCAGAGTTGATTTAACTCAGTCGGGCTCGCGTCTGCCTCACAATCCATATACAAGCCGGGTTCGACTCCGGAGTCTGGCGGAACAATGCTGTGTGTATTAAAATCATTCCGTCCCTGTAGTAAAAGGCAAAGCACTCTGTCCCTCGGATAAGACATGAAATTGAGGTCCCGTGTATGAGAGTGTTACAACTAGCATGCACGTAGAAGATCCCACTTCATTTATTCATCGCTAAAAGCCCGGTGAGGTTGTCGCCTATATAATACATCCAACTGGACCCGATGGAAGTCAAGCAAATGTACCTGAATATGCGCTATTCAGCAATTTTAACAGATGGGAAAAATGAAGCAGGCAAACAAACAAGCAAAACGATACATAGCTTTCACACGTCACTTCAGTCTCGAGTGTTCCCCCACAAGCAATTCTTCCAAACACATTCTAGCTGTTTCTCTGCTTATCGCATAAAACTATAGTTACGTTGTACGTTCAGACGGTGATCCTTAACTTCGAGGATAAGCTCGTAGTTAAGTATGGGGCGCCAAGTGTCGCATGGTTGCTTTCGTCACGAAGCGACAATTTTGTGACGAAACTGTTTTTTTTTTTTGACATGTGACAATGTCAATTTCGTAAACGAAATGACAATCTCGTGAAAAAATTGTTATTTCGTTGACGAAAATTTGATATTTCGTCGACGAGATTTTCATTCAGTTGACAAAATTGTAATTTTCTGACGATATTGTTATTTCGTTACGAAATTGTCATTTCATGTGACACTTGGCGGCCCATACTTATACAAGTTTATCCTCGAAGTTAGTTCATCCTGGAAGTTAAGGATCACCGTCTTAACGCAACTTATAAAGAGAACTTCAGGTAACTTTAATCAGCAAAATGTACGTTATACATAAATACCTCTTTCACGCAGCAATATACTTACAATTATGCTTTTCTTCGTGAATGCGCTTATATCTCGATGCTATTCACTAGGACAGTAATGAAAAACCTCAACGCATGAATTTGTCATGAAAACTCCGACACCAACATCTAAAGGAATGTTTACAGAGCGCATTTCTTTTCTTGGAATATTATCACACCCTTCCACTTCTATGTGATATTTATGGGTATGTTTGTATTTTTCCTACACTTCAATAGTAGATGGAGACTCCAATGGCGGCGAGGGATTGAAGCTTCCAGTTCGTCATCGCATGAGGTCAACGAAACTTTTCCCCAGTAATCATTCCATGCCATTGCTAGGCACGTTCTTCCTCTCCGGGGTACCAATCCTGGAGTGAGCGGACGCCCATCATCCCCTATGAATAGGCCGCTTCCCTCCAGGTTGCCAAGTCCCTATTGACGTGTAGCACGTCTTAGATGTAGGACAATATTATTATGGTCTATAGTTGGACTGTGCAGGGTCCAGAGGCAGAGTGAAGAACCGAAAAGGAAGGGAGTTCCATAATCATATCCATAGTTACTCACCAATCGAACAGCATGATGACTGATAATTGATTGCAATGAACAAATTGATCAATATTATAAGACGGAAACGCACTGACGATGTCATAATCTCTCTTTTTGTTCTAAGAGTTAGCACTGATCTGTTGCGTATGCTACAACGGCTTAAATACGAAATCCCCTTCTCAAGTGACCAACTAGAGCTCACTTTCTACGCACAATGCCGTGCAGATAAGGATTTAAAAGGAAGAAAGAGAAAGAGAGTAAAGGCGAGAAACATCAGGGCAAAAAAAAAAAATCACGTGTTCTTGAGCATGGTAACGGTCAAAAATGACCTTTAAGTGACCGTAACCCTATCACCTGCTGCTTATGCAAAGTTTAAATTCGTTATGATAACGTTTCTCATTTGCAAATCTTTAATGGCGAGAGTGTGTGGCAAAGCACCGTCGGCCACAGCCTGGGAATGGGTAATCTAACTAGACTCTATTCTCCTCCGATTCTTCCCTTTCGTAATTTTAGTCGGCCGGTGGTAAAGATCTCTCGGGAGCGAGCAGGCAACTGAACGAAGATGCGGTAACTCTTCTAAGGCAGAGCGTCAACAGTGTACACGTCTGTACGAAAGAACAAACCAAAATGATAAAAAAAGAGGCTAAAAAAGCAGTTCGCTTGATTGGATTCCCTTCCTGATATAACCCAGACAGGAAAAGGCCATCAAAAAACTGACGTGGCTGGAAGTGAAGAAGTTTGGATGGACTCATGTGCAAGAATTGTTAGATGGAAACACGCCTAAGGTATATTCAGGGTTTGGCAGATCTGGTGACCCACCTGGTGCAGGATTTCGAAAAGAGGCAGGAATCCTGCATATTGACTATTTGTACTTTTGAATTCATGTTCTTCGAACAAAAAATTTCATTTTGACATCACCTGGTTTTCACGACTTGATGTTTGAGAAGTAACCAATTAATATTCAAAGTAACCTTTCATCAATCAATTATTATTGACTTGACAAAAACAGATAAATGGTCTCCTGTATTTTTCAAGTCGTACGGTTTCATCATGTCATGTCTGATCATTGTGGGTTTTTTTAAGATTCAGACATCATTATATCCATTCTTAACTACACCATGTAGTATAAAACTATTTCATGCATTAAACCGGATTATGACTGTTTAAGGGCTGTTTCCGATTCCTTTCCGGATTGTGATTATTAATCCGGATTGTGACTGAACTTTTTTTTAAGCATTTATCAAACGAAAGGTGAATTTATCATTTGAAAAGTATCAGAATCAAAACATAACTTTGAATAGAAAAATTCATAGATTAAGATGCCACCTATGAGCATTCCTTAAATCAGTATCAAATGAATTCAATATACAAACATAATCAATCATAAAGGGATTAAAAGAAAGGCAAACATGAACATGAGGTGTCCGTATGATAATCTCTATAAGGTTAACGTAAACAATGCATGGGAACACAACGCAGGTACCAGGCTTGGAAAGAATATAACAGATTAGATGAAAGAAACAATATAATAAAAAACTGAGACAGAAGAGAAGACATGAAGCACAAAACTTTGAATGTAATGGAAGTAGAAAAATAAAGGAAAAGATTGCTTTCTTACCAATAAATTCATATCTTTAATCATCTGCCATTTTCCCAGGGTCTTGATGGCAACATTTTTATTATCAATTTGGAGATCGCATCCGAACGAGTGGATTATCGATAACAAAAAGCTGCTGTTGGCGAACTTCAGCGGAAATACACATAAAGTTTTAAAGAAACAAAAAACGAAATTATCCTACAATAAGATCTCACCCCTGATCGTCTGGTGACTTTTGACTTCTCATGTACAACCCTTTGCAGAAAAAAAGAAATCACAAAAGAACACAGTTAACACTTTTGACGTTTTCCTGCTTGATCACACTTTACCAGCGATTTTTGATTTCCTGCATGTTAACAATACTATTTAGACAAACGAATGCACTATAATTATATGTGCTGTGTTTGGACAAGTTGATGTTCGTATACCTCTCCGCAAGTTTGTGTGATGTACTCGAGCACCACAGAATCAGGTCATATTTGTTAAGTTATGACATCGACCAGACGATCAATGTCTTGGCGCCTTTTGTTTTGCTGTGATTTTTATCATTTTTCTGGGGGGAAAAATCTCCCCGTAAGAATTACGACTCACGGTTTGGATTCATTATTACAACTTTCCTTACTAGGATTTCCGATCATTTTCTACTTAGGCCTAATACTGCATCTGCCTTGAATATAACATATATGGAGTGAACTTTAAAATCTTGCGCCATGGATGTAGCTGTTGTTCTTGTCTTCTTCTTCTTCTTTTTCTCAATGGAGGCATATCATTCAACGGAAATATTTTGCATCAGTCGGTTCTATAAATGACTAGGATAAACGACCAGAAAAAGATAAAACATAAGCAACATTAAAACGCTCCTGGCGGAAAAGCAAAGACAAGTTTGAAAAAAAAAAGGAATCGAACTGACCAAATCGTGAAGATCATCACACAGGATGCGATGGCATACAAGTGGCAGAAGGCGGGAATGGGTTTCGCATCAGACAGCCGACGAAACTAAATATTTAGCTCAAGTTGACGATTGAAGGACGATAAGTCCTCTTCACCAGAGACTGTGTCGTCCCCCTTCACTTATTTCCGATCATCAAGAAGTCAAGAGTAATAAAGCGCACGTCACCTTTTCGTATCCTTTTTTTTTTGTCTCTTTCCCGGGGAACGTGTTTTCAGCAATCCCGGGAGCACGCCACAGCGTTCAATTTATGCTGTCGTCGCGACCGTAAATGTAAACCGTGATTCCCGACATTCAGCAAACTCGGCTTGATCTGTATAGCAGCCGCCAAAAACCGTTCCACTCGCAATTTGAAATACTCGTTCCTCACTTCGTTGATATTTGGTTTATCATCATTGAGAAAAAGATCGGATTACCAACCAATTTAGATGCCTGATACGAATATACGACACGCTTGGACTTCTACTCAAAGAATACTTTGTATATTGGAGTCTCGTATTGCGATTAATGCTTGCTCTGAATATATTTGTTTAGAAAACGTTCTGAACAAAAGACCATGTTGTTAGTCGAGTTAGTACTCTTTTCTTCATTCTAGTTGAACGCGAATTCTCAACTGAATGGAAGCAGAACTACTGTTCAGCAAGATTCCAAAATCAGCATGCTAAGCAACCTCTTTGAGCGCCTGGTTTCCTCTTAGTAAAATTGCATTGTTACTACACATTGGTACATTGGCGTTTGTTGTTGAACTTCTGAAAACTAAATGTTGAATTTGGGTTCTTTAATATCATATACATGAAATTGCAGCCATTTTCCTTTTAAGTATAAAGCAAACTCATTAATTTCTCTGCATGAACAATGGATGAAGTATATTGGAATCACAAGTAACAAATATTATCATGATGTAAAACAACAAGTATCTACCAGGTCTATAGTAATTCATTTGTTATATTTCAAATTTGATGTATATGCTGGACAATAATATAGAAATCACTTAATATTGTTTTTCATGCTGCATAGAGTGTTCATTCTCACTGAGACTATTGTGCTGCGTGTTAGGAGAGCAGTTCAAAAATATAATAAGATACATTTTGCTCTTGTCCCTTTTGGGAGAAGTATTTTACTTTCCCGAATATGGCTCAACAAATCAACAACCACCGAATGTTACTGAAATGGAAAAAATGAAGGTAATATGACGCCATAAATCACAGCTAGCATAATGGCTAAACTGTCTTTACTTGTGGAGAAATTACACGAAGTAATTACGAAGCAATAGAAGAATAAGTAAAAATGCGGGTCACTGATACCCTTGTAGATCAGATAAACCCAACGATCATCATTAGATGAAGTAATGCAAAACTTTGATGGATAAAAGTGAACATTTATATCGTCTTTAGTATCATAGGTCGAACCTTACAAGACCTCGATTCACGACTGTATAATGCTCAATTGAGTACAAGACTGATTACAATACGTTTAGAATGTGTTTCACAAAATAACCCCTGTGTGTTGATTTCCGTAATTTAACGTCCTTGGTAATAAACATGATAAATAGGAATTACATCTTATATAGAACTTACTCAATGAAATTGGCTTTTCTCGACGTCACAATACATAGTGACACACCCTTCTATCTTTTAGAAGTGTTGATGCGCGTCTGCTGATTTGGATACCTTCCGCAAAAAGTAGCAAGATACTTAATCAAGTCCCGAGAGCATTAGGTCAATTGCATTTGCCAAGACAGGGGAATGTAATGGTACCCAATCACCGAGGGCGTAAATGTGACTTGGTAGAGATTTCCCTCCCGTGAGTAGACACCTTGCCTTTCCCATAGAAGACATCGTTTTCCCAACACACCTCGCTGCATCGTATTGACTACTGTACGTTTGACGAGACTAGCTCATTGCCTTAAAGGTTGGCTATGAAAGGTTAGTTACCCTATTTTTTGAGGGTTTTTAAGGTTTACATTAGCTTTCAAAAGCACTTTTTCACTGTACAATCATGCAATTGTCTTAAACCTTTGACAGCGGAACGTCACTTCTCTCAGATGAGATTCTCAGAATTTCACTTGTTTCTATAAAAATAATCATCTCAAATATCAAAATGTAAATATTTAATGATTTAATTTAATCTAGCTTTCGTCTGCTCTAGAAAAAACAGAATATACAAGTTAATAGAATATATCCATTTTTAGAGATCGAGATATTATTCTTATCTTTTAACATGTACTTTTAAAGTTATGATTAAATTTTTTCAAGACAAAAAAGTTGACATTCAATGATATTTATTTTCTTTTCCAAAGTCATACTATAGTGTGGATGTCCACTATAAATAATGCATCTTCGTTTTCGTTGTACAACAATAATTTCTTTAGGAGAACTTCAGCTTTGTTTCATAAAATAAATCAAAGGCCTTTGCATCAAGCAAAATCGAGCGGATTACATTCATATACGAGCAAAACCTTGGCAATTAAAACACATAATTGTTTAAGCCACTCAGTTGGAAATCATAATACGGACCTGCACCTATACTCACGGCCTTATTGCATTACATAATAATGACGCTTCATCCTTTTTTTTTAGTCGACATGCTTTGACCTCGTAATAATATCGGTAGCTATCGTACTTGCTGAAGCCCAAACAAATAAGTCAAATTATGTTTGCATGCTAAGTTATCAAATCATTATCATTATTTTTCTTTTCTGCTTGGGGGTGCCTTTCTTTATCTGCGGGTTTTTTTCTTGTTTTTGTTTTTGTTTTTTTTTTTTGTCGACAAAACCTATATTTTCGTAAGGCTGCGTTACAAAAGCAAAAGCAAAAAAAAAAAAAAAAAAGGAATAAGGAAACCATTCCGTCGATAAGTAGTCTTGGGACAATGTACCTAGAGAGTTGTTATTTGGAAAGGCGTCGGCTCGTCCTGAATTATTCTTTGGACAACGCAAGGAAGCTTCTTTGTCGTTTTACTATGTATCTTTTAAAAGGACCAGTGCCTTGGGAAATCAGCATCGTACTTGTAGATTTGACGAAAAATAGTTGGAAACGATTGAAAGAGGGGCAGAAAAACAGAAAAATCTCCGCCGTCAAGATACACAAATGAAATTTGGGGGTTTGTGCATTCGTGTTTATGATGCACAAGAGTTTAGTTTGTCTTTTTCGGCATGCGATTGGAGGGAAAAGCTTAAAGTGTGATCTTCTTTATAAGTCGGTTGAAAGCATGGGTAAGCTATGGCAAGGCGCTTTCTTGTTCACGTCGCACTGGATACTCCACTCATCTCCCAATAAATAGCAGGAATCCCTTTATAGTGGCTCTAATAGGTTTCAAATCCTTGACGTTCTTTTCCGCAAATCTATACGCCGCTCCCAGAATCCTCCGTAATGGCCCGAATGCATATTGCAAGATGGTTTGACCATCATCGCACCTAAGAAGAGAAGTAATGATTGTCAAGAAAAAAAAAGAAGAGGGAGAGAAAAAAAAAGGAAAAAGGGTGAAAGAAATAGATGATGAATGAAAAGGGAATTTAAAACAGATGAAAAAGGAAATTATAGATTAAGTGATTGCGATCGAAGAAATTCAAGATAACAGACAAAAATGCCCACGGACATAAGTTAATGAGATATTACACACGGATTCAATAGACGGATTTCTCAGAATGAATACGCATTCGTAAGTACAAAGACGATTCGTCCTAAGGTGCATTCGTTTGTGATTTGTCGTAATATTTATTGGTGTCATTCCATTTCAAATAACCATGCTTTTCTGATTCAATACAATCTAGGAAGAAATCTTTTCAGTCTACCAACTCGCCTTGCAGGTCCACGTCAGCTGGTATGAATTTTAAGACATACCAAGTTATCATTTTTTTTTTCAGTAAAATAACGTCACACATCGGATCCGAATGAGATAACCTCGGTCATACTCTCCACACGTAAAACACAAAATCTCATCTCTATCCTTTTTTTTTCCGTTTTCTCTCTTCCTATCCCTCACGGTGTGTAAGAGACATGAGGTCTTCTGAAGATCTCAGGGAATTATCAAAGAAGACAAATGCAAGCTGTTCAACGGATAAAGGAGTGCTGGGAAAAAATTGTCTGTGAGTTTGAAATGATATGTTATGATATCGAAGTGCTTTTTTCATGTTTTTTTTTCATGTAGTTTTATTAAGATGGACTGTTAAAGGGGAAGCTGTTGAACTTTTGGAGGATGCAGAAACCTTTATCTGCTCGGGAAGCTTCGAAAAGCATGTAAGGACAAAGGACAACGGAGTGTGTAAAGTCACGTAAAAAAAAAACAAAACAAACAAGCCATAGCAAAAAAAAAAAAGCACTGGTATACTTTTGAATAGATTATATGAAAGCACATGCAAATATTGTATAAGACAATACTGAACTTGTGTGTCTGTATGTGGTGGTGGATAGGTGTGTGTGTGTGTGTGTGTGTGTGTGTGGGTGTTTTTAATTATGCATGTTATAACGTACCAATCAGGTACTCACGTGAATGTGTGTGATGAGTGAAATATTGTTTCAAAACTTTGTTCAGATTCTTACATTTACAGTTTTGAATGTGTGTGTGTGTGTGTGTGTGTGTGTGTGTGTGTGTGTGTGTGTGTGTGAGTGTAAGTGGGTGTGAGGGCGAGAGAGGGAAACGCATAGTAATGAATGCGTCATCTCACTTTTCTTGAGAAGGATAAAAAAGGAGAAAGATTGACGCAATTTGACGTCAAACTTTCACTGTACGTAGACCGTGATTTGTGAAGACAAGATCAGGATTTCACGACTGAATGAATGACGGACAGACTGTTTGATTCTTTCTGCCACCTCATGACCTCCTTTGATTGTGTGACGTAACTCTTTGCCTTTAATAGCATAAGCGTTTTCTTAGCTAACTGTTTTCTACAAGGAATCCTTTTGCGAATCTATCATTGTGTCACAATGGATGATTTCTTTGTTAAGGATTGATGTGAAAGAAAGACATTCAAAGCAAACGATCCATGTGGAAATCAACCAAGTGATAACTGTGAATATCCTGATCTAAAAGTCTTACTCTTGTAAGACCCTAGGAAAGCCTAATAATACAATAGCACTTGTATATCGCATTCTGTCAAGCCAAAAACAAAACAAAACAAAACAAATATTACATTACGTATCTAGGAAAATAAACGTAATCATGAAGAGATCTATGAGGTACACACAAGTATTCATGCATTTCTTTATAATCTCTTGGCATTACAGTACATAACAAACTTTCTTTGAAATGTTATACTGATAGCGTTGGTAAAACTATTTCATGTACGAAAGGCGTCATTGATAGACTAAAGTCGTACGTTCCCAAACACTCACTATTTATACTGTATTCGTCTCTGATACTGTACCTTAACTACGGATTTTCACAGAGAAAATACCCCCGAAACAAAGTCTTTATTGTTACCATACAAGGCACTTCTGGTCATCCGTAATTCGGCTGCATGTTTTGATCATAAGATTATAGAAATTAAATTTCAGTTGGGACAATTCATACACAGTTCTAAAGATAACTTCCTCCATTTTTTTTTTTTTTTGTTCTATGCTTCTCCTTAACCAGACGCATACCATAAATATCCGATCAGGCTGTCACATGAATTTCATGTACCCTTGTTAAGAATTGTAGCTCAGCATTCTGAAAGTCCCATAGTATGTACATCGTAAGTGCACCATCAATGAATTCGTTAAAGAATAAATTGACATTGCTCTTCTTGCAATGCAACAGAATTAAATAAATTTCGCCGTTCTTTCCTCCCTTCTCTCTCTCTCCCTCTCTCTCGCGCTATATGCAGGGTGTTCCTAAAGAATGTTAACCGAAGTTCAAAGGTCAGATTTGTCAAGAATACATTGTTCATTCTTGTGAAATGTTTACTAAAATACAAAGTGGCTCATCAGCTTTAATTTGACATCTTGCTTTCGTCATCATTGTCACGGATCACAGAGTTAGGGTCCTTCGAAGGTGAAGGGTACAAAACCTACTTTTTGCAAATTTTGGTTTGTTAAGTACGACACCAACTTTTCTGTAAGATTTTTGGTTTCATCGTTCGTTTGTTTTTCACACCAAGTTTTGATGAAATGCCATCTCCTCTGTTAACTTTGTGCAAGGAAATGTAATGTTACATAACCAGTGTCTAGCTGCAAGCTCTGTTGATTTCATCCTTTCCTATATTCATTTCACTGAATAAAAATGATAGATGAATGGCACTGATTGCTACATTTTCATAGAGCAGGGTAACTAATTTAGTTGTAGGTATTAAATTGGGATAAGTGCAGTCTTGATGTAACAGGAGACAGCAAATGATATCTGATCATTGTGCAACTTACAGTTGAGCAAAGGACATTTGTGGTGACAACATCTCACCGGTAGCATAATGGATACAAGGAAGCATTCCGTTTGCGGTTCCCAGACAGAGATCCTCCATCCAGAGAGATTATCTGGGCGAATACCAACAATACGAAACAGGCGGAGGAGTAGGAGATGCTCAGAAAACATTGAGGCTGTCAGGAGACAACTGGAGGCCCATTCAAGAAACACAGCTACACACCGTAATGGTTTAGGAATAAGGCCAACAACTTTCCAGCGTATTGCTTGATTGGATCTTAACATGTATCCTTACTGTGATGCGCCTTGAACAAGGCTAATACCAATAAAGCGGTCCGCAGCAAGTTATCGCTCTCAGATCAAGACATGGCTTCCCAATCGTGGTCTTTTGCAACATTGTTGTGATGGTTTGGGTGCGATCTGCCAGGAATGGAGCGGAACATTTTGATTGTCATGATGTGGTGATTGGGTTGAGTCGTGACAAATTGGGACCTTGTCCGGGAAAATGAACAGACAAGCCGTTTTCTTTCGCATGTTCCATGCGGATTGTGGTGAGGACTCTCACGTCTGGTTGTACACGTGTGCTGTAAGTACGTAGTGTATAGCGTCGATGGTGTAATAGGCTCATGTCGTATCGGGCCTATGTACCTGCTTGCATGTAGGTTCTATTAGGCCTCATGCGTTTTGGTGAGGACTCTCACGTTTGGCTGTACACGTTTGTTTTAGTATGTAGACAAGTGTATAGCGTCGATGACAGGCTTATGTATTGGGCCTGCATTGTTTGCATGTTGGTTTTGACAGGCCACATGCGTTTTGGTGAAGATTTTCACGTTTGGTTGTGCACATTTATTGTGTATAACATTTATGCTGCGTAGGCTTTGGCAGTCATTGACTGTGTTTGTAGTTTTTAGACTACGTTTTGTGTGAAGGCCTGGTGCAGATTTTGGTGAGGATTCTCACGTTTGGTTGTGCACGTTGTGTATAACATTTATGCTGCGTAGGCTTTGGCAGTCATTGACTGTGTTAGTAGTTGTATAGGCTACATTTTGTGTGAGGGCCTGGTAGTGCAGATTTTGGTGAGGATTCTCACGTTTGGGACGTTTGTCGTTTTTGCATGAAGGTCTTGTGTAGACCGATTTGGGTGAGGATTCTCACGTTCAGTTGTGTGCGTATATAGTGCATAGCGTGGGTATTGCGCATTGGGCTCGCACGTGTTTTGTAGTCGCAGACGGTCGGTCTAGCGCGTCGTGTGTAGGGCTAGTGCAGTTTGTGAGTGTGCGTATGCTGGATGTGTATGTGTGGGGGCTTGCGTACACATTGGCTACGGGTCACGCCGAATTTTCAGGAAGATTAGCCTCGGTTAAAGGCTTTGATATATTTTCCTTGGTTTGCACAATCGTGCTATGTGGTCGTTTGTAGTGAGTGTGTATACTCACTCTATGTCCTTAGATCACATGCTAATGTGATGCCGTGGTGTTCTGATTGTATGCCTGATTCGAAGGCTTAGGGATTTTGATGTTTTCTGCTTATCGTAGAAAATTTTTGCCTGTTCTGCGCGTGTGACTGGGTTCATGCATACATGTGTACTCATATGCAGTTCATTTCTTTTGTTAAGGCTTTGTAGTTTTGTGAGGATTTGTGACTTCTTGCAAGTTTTGATTTTGATATTCCCACAATGGCTGATGTCGTGCAGAGCTTTGTTGATGAACCCACTCAGGAAGGTTTTAATAACCTGAGGAAGGCAGAACTGGTGGAAGTTGCTCGAATTTTAGAAATCCCGATCAAAACATCGGATCGAAAAGCAGAGATCAAGGACACAATTTCTGAGTTTTTTACCAATACTGGTATCTGGCCTGCCTCTTTGTCAGAGGATGAAGCAGGGACAGATGATGGTGAAATTATCACACCTTTGGTAACCCCTGCAGAAAGTGAATTGAAGAAAATTGAGATCCAGCTTCGGATGAAGCAGCTGGAAGTCGAGGCAAAGAAAATAGAACTCGAAATCAAGTCAATCGATGCAAAATCGAATGAACCTTCTTCCAGCAGTTCAGCAAAGTCATCAAAATTTGATGCATTAAGGCAATCTCAGTTGGTGCCGAAATTTCGTGAAGACCGGGTAGAAGAGTTTTTCCAGCACTTTGAAAAAGTGGCTGTGAGTTTAGAATGGCCCAAGGAAGTGTGGCCGACATTGATACAGAGCTCGCTGGTAGGGAAGGCCCAAGAGGTCTATGCGTCTCTCACTATCCAAGAGTGTTCTGACTATGAGAATTTGAAGAGTTCCGTGTTAAGGGCGTACGAGTTGGTGCCGGAAGCCCACAGGCAACTGTTTCGGAATTATAGGAGACGGGATGATCAGACATTTGTTGATTTTGTGCAACACAAGCAGACCCATTTCGAACACTGGTTAAGGTCGTCTGGTGTTGATGATTTCCACAAACTGAAAGAGTTGGTATTGTTAGAGGAGGTGAAGAGGTGTGTTCAGCCAGATCAGCGGCAGTACCTGGAGGAAAGGGAAGTGAATGGTGCCAGGAGAGCTGCTGTCCTCCTTGATGAGTATGTGCTTACGCACAAGGGTACTTTCAAACTTTCTTCAAGCAAGAAAGGAGGCCAGGGTGTGCCAAGAAAAGGAGCTGTTGCTCCGAGCATTCCCAAGCCCGATCTTGATCAAAAGCTGAACAAGGCTTGCTTCTATTGCAAGAAGGATGGACATGTGATGTCAGCTTGCTGGAAGTTGAAGAAGAAGCGAGAAAAAGAGGGGATTAGCAACCCCAAAGCATTGCCAGATGCTTTTGCTATCACTTGCACAGATCATCTGCCATCGTTTGAACGGGTGGCAGAGAATTACAAACCTTTCATATCTTCAGGGTATGTTAGTTTGACGCCTGATAGTGAGCAGGTTCAGGTTCACATTTTGAGGGATACAGGAGCATCACAGAGTCTCCTGTGTGCAAATACATTGCCCTTTTCGGTTGAATCTTCTGTGGATTCAGAAGTGTTTGTGAGGGGAGTTGAAGGTGGGAGTGTCCGAGTGCCTCTTCATAATATTGAATTGAAGAGCGATCTTGTCAGTGGCTCAGTTGTAGTAGGTATTTTGCCTACATTGCCAGTCGAAGGTGTCACCTTATTGCTCGGCAATGATATCGCTGGAGAGAAGGTTTTGCCTCACTTTCTCCCAAGTAAGACACCCGTGGTTGACGAAGCCACAGAGAAATTGGTTCAGGATATGCCTGATGTGTTTCCCTCATGTGCTGTTACCAGGTCAATGGCTCGTGAACTGGAGAAAGAGGAGCAAGAGGATATCTTGGCTGATACTTTCTTCTCTAGACTTGAAGAGTCTAGCAGTAGTGATGATGTACACATGGACCATGGTCAAATGTCAGAGATTTCTCGTCAGAGTCTGGTTGAATTGCAGGGCAAAGACCCTGAAATAGTGCGTCTTGCACAGTCACTTGTACCTGAGGATGAGGAAGTGAATGAAACTGTGAAGTTTTACAAGAGGGATGGTATCTTGATGAGGAGGTGGCGCCCTCCTGATGCCACAAGTGATGAGGATTTTCGAGATATTCATCAAGTAGTGGTACCAAAGATGTACCGGAAGGAGATCATATCTCTTGCCCATGAAGCACCATTGGCAGGTCATTTGGGGATCAACAAAACCCAAGAGAAGGTGTTTCGATATTTCTTCTGGCCAGGTTTGCGACATGACGTCGCAGAGTTTTGTCGGTCTTGCCATGTGTGTCAGGTAGTTGGCAAGCCAAACCAGAAGATTCCCCCTGCCCCTTTAAGGCCAATTCCGGCCTTCGAAGAACCGTTTAGTCGGGTCATTGTGGATTGTGTCGGTCCTCTTCCAAGGACAAAGTCGGGTAATCAGTATTTGCTGACGATGATGTGTGCATCTACCCGCTTCCCCGAGGCAATTCCATTACGGACGATTACTGCCAAGAATGTCAGTAAAGCTCTTGTGAAGTTCTTCACAATGGTAGGACTTCCAAAGTGTGTGCAGTCAGACCAAGGGTCTAATTTCACATCCAAAATCTTCCAACAGGTGATGAGTGAGTTAGGTGTAGAATGTAAGAACTCAAGTGCTTACCATCCACAGAGCCAGGGAGCTCTTGAACGCTTTCACCAAACCTTGAAGAATATGATGCGTGTGTATTGCAGTGAGCACGAGAAAGAGTGGGATGAGGGTATTCCTCTCCTCTTGTTTGCAGTTCGAGAATCGATCCAGGAATCTCTTGGATTCAGTCCTTTCGAGCTGGTCTTTGGACACTCAGTTCGTGGTCCCTTGAAGATCTTGCAAGAAAAGATCTTGGTTGAACCGGAGTCCAACCTATTGGACTATGTGTGTCAGTTCAAGGATAGACTTTCTTGTACTCGTGAATTAGCTGCAGGTCATCTGAAGGCAGCTCAGTCTAACATGAAGAGACTGTTTGATCGGAAGGTGAAAGAAAGGCATTTCGAGCCTGGTTCTAAGGTTCTTGTGTTGCTCCCTCTTCAAGGAGATGCCTTGAAGGCTAGATATGCAGGGCCGTATGTGGTTGAGAAAAGAGTGAGTGATGTCAATTACATCATCCTGACACCTGATAGGAGGAAGAGGAGAAGACTCTGTCATGTCAACATGCTAAAGGAGTATGTTGAAAATGTTGAAGAGGCTAAAGAAAAGCCTGTTGCTACAGTTGGAATCGGTTGTGAAGTGGATGGTGAAGACAGTGAGAGTGATGATGTGGAAATTCCGCAGTTGATGTTGAAGAATTCTGAGGTGTTAGCAAATCTTTCTGACACATTATCTCATCTTCCAGGAGTAGAGAGAGCTCAGGTGATGGATGTAGTCCATGAGTATGAACACCTCTTCAGTGATGTACCAGGTCGTACTAGTGTGGTGGTACATGATGTTGATGTGGGGGACTCCTCCCCTGTCAAGCAACACCCATATCGTGTGAATCCATTGAAAATGGATGTTCTGAGGAAGGAAGTTCAATATATGCTTGAACATGACCTTATTGAGCCCAGTAAGAGTGGATGGAGTTCTCCCTGTGTGTTGGTTCCAAAGCAGGATGGTTCTTTGCGTTTCTGTACGGATTACAGGTTGCTCAATTCGAAAACAAAGTCAGACTCGTACCCTTTGCCCCGCATCGATGATTGCATTGATCGCGTAGGGAATGCCAAATACGTCAGTAAGTTTGACCTTTTGAAGGGGTACTGGCAGGTTCCCCTCAGTGAAAGAGCGAAAGAACTGTCTGCATTCGTGACTCCTGACGGATTCTTCCAATACAAAGTGATGCCGTTCGGGATGAAGAACGCGCCCGCTACATTCCAGAGACTCATCAACACCGTCACGTCTGGCTTGGTGGGATGCGAGGCGTATCTCGACGACATCATAGTGTACAGCCATACATGGGAGGACCACCTTCTGAGAGTCAGAGCACTGTTTGACCGCTTGACCAGTGCCAACCTTACGGTGAACTTGAGGAAATGTGAGTTCGCCCGAGCAAAAGTCGTGTTCCTGGGTCATATTGTGGGACATGGTTCCGTCAAGCCTGTTGAAGCAAAGGTGGAGACGATCCTGAACTTTCCCCGCCCACAGAGTAAGCGAGAGCTGAGACGATTTCTGGGCATGACTGGCTACTATCGGAAGTTCTGCCATAATTTCGCTGATGCTGCAACACCGCTCACCAACATGTTGCGGAAAGATTCGCAGTTCGAGTGGTCAGATGACTGTCAAGTTGCTTTCAACCGGCTGAAGGCAATGCTAGCGAGTTCTCCGGTTCTTGCAGCGCCGAACTTCGACAAGCAGTTCATTCTTATGGTGGACGCGAGTGACACAGGAGGAGGAGGAGCCCTGATGCAGAAGGACGACAACGGAGTTGACCATCCCGTCGCGTACATGTCCAGAAAATTCAACAAACATCAGCGACGGTACTCCACTGTCGAGAAGGAGACGTTAGCGCTCGTCATGGCTCTTCGTCATTTTGACGTGTACCTGAACACTACAAGGTATCCAGTGCTGGTGTACACCGACCACAATCCGCTTGTGTTCCTGTCGCGAATGAGGAACAAAAATGGACGCCTAACCAGATGGGCGCTAGTGCTACAGGAGTACAACCTCGTGATACAGCACGTACGCGGAAAAGACAATGTCATTGCAGACGCTTTGTCCCGTGGATAAGATAGAAGTACGCGTATTTCCACGGATAGGACAAAAGGACACCAAATGTGCTTATTATCCATAGATAATAAGACTGGTAATGACTTGGAAACATGAACAATACGAGACAAAAGAAATGTGTTTCCATGCATTTGTAAGAAAATTATATTTCTCATGTTGAAGAAAGAGTGTTATTGATTGCTTTGAAATGATGACACAAACATTGTGTACACTGCTTTAATTTATTCTTTTTGTTCTTGTCTGCAGGGAAAAAGACAGCGTGTTTTCCAAATTGTCATGATTTTTGCACCAAAACAGGGCAAAATCATTTCAAGTGATATAGCATGAGTTTTGCTATGTTTTATGCTTTATATGCTGAAGAAAGGGGTTTTCAGTAATACAGCATATTTTGATACAGGGTATAATGTAGACGTTGTATTAATTGGAACTGCAAATTAAGTTGCATTGCTGTTTGCAGAAAGCACACACAAGCACACAAAAGCTGTTGTTGCATTTTTTTCAAATGCTTAATTTGCAAGAGTTGGAATTTGTGGCATCACAGAATTGACCAATTATACACATTTTCCATAGCATAGATATCGACTGAGTGAAATTATGACACTATGATATTCATAATGTTGTGAATGTGTAAGGTTCATGAGACCATACAGGTGTACAGACATAATCAGGTTATATTCATGTGATATCTTGTTTCAGAAACAGAGAGTATAGCAGGTGTTCATAATTGCATTGTTTTGCTGTACTCTAGTGTACTTACTGTACATGCATTTATTGTCTTGACGAACAAGGCTTTACAGTACTTGAACAGAAGTGTCAAGGAATTAGAAATGTAGAGATGTTTGTCATACCAAACAGTTGAGCAGAACACGTTGTTATATCAGCTTTTTAACAAAGTTGAGATTGCTACAAGCTCACCATGTAAAAATGGTTACTAAGTATAGTGAATGGAAGATTACTTCTATTATTGGTGACATACACAATAATCACAACAAAAATGTGTGAAGTTCATTATTCAAACTGCATGATTGTCAGTGTATGCAGGTTAGTTAGTGATATGTGTAGCGGTTTTTCTCAAGCATATGCACATCAAACTAAGAGAGAAGTTTGATATGTCCATACTTATGGTATATTGTTTCATGATACAAGTACAGTGTATTTTGTTCTGAACCAGCAGCATTTCTTAGACTTCGATTAGGTGTTGAAATGTTTGGCCATTTGATACTCATAAGCATTTCAGGAAAGCTAAAGAGAATACATGCTTCATGATTTATGACCAAACAGAAAAAAAAAAGAAGAAAAGAAAACAAGGAATGTTGTGGTTGTAAAGTTTTGCGCGTATACGCACATGCTTGTTCCGAGCAGGTAGTGGGTCTATATTTAGACAGTTAGCCTACGCTCAAGAAAGGTTTTGATAAGGCTCATAAGTCTGAGCTTGTTTATGTGAAGAATAGACTTTAGTGTATGAAAACACAACTGTGCATTTTTATGTATTGTGTTTCGGAACATGTTTGTAACGACTGTTTGCAGTTTGACTGGAAAGTTCTTCCATAACTTCCCGTCTTAAGGGGGGAGATGTGATGCGCCTTGAACAAGGCTAATACCAATAAAGCGGTCCGCAGCAAGTTATCGCTCTCAGATCAAGACATGGCTTCCCAATCGTGGTCTTTTGCAACATTGTTGTGATGGTTTGGGTGCGATCTGCCAGGAATGGAGCGGAACATTTTGATTGTCATGATGTGGTGATTGGGTTGAGTCGTGACATTACAAAGTACAAGAGCGTCATCAACTGCTGGAGAGGGATTTCCAGAGAAGGCTCAGCTTTTCGAGGAGGCTCCTGGGCAGGACTGAGGGCGATGCCAATTTCCTGCGAAACCTTGTTGTCGGCGACGAAGCCGCATTATGCATGGACCGGAAAGTGAACACCCACAATGTCGTGGAGTACGCGGCTGCAGGACATCCACCAGAGTTCTAATTACGACGTAAACATGAGCAGACAAAAATGGAGTATATTGGGCTGGCCTGTGTGTAAGTGGCCAAATAATTGGGCCATTCCTCTTCAACAGAAACATGAATTGTGGCATGTACCTAGATCTGATCAATGAGGACATTGTGCTCCACCTGGAAGAAAACTTTGAAAGAAAGGATCGAGGAATGTTCCGGCACCTTTGTTGGGTACATGATGGTGCTCCAGCTCACCGTCTTCGAGCTGTCCGTGAGAGGCAGAGCTATTTGACCATCATAACCCTTAATCATGAGGTGGAATGGCCTCCACGATCTCCGAACTTGACACCCTGTGACTTTTTCCACTGGGATACCCAAAGAGCAAGGTATACACATCCCCACCACATGATCTGGATGACTTGCAGGCACGTAGCCGGCATGAGATCGATGTTCTTCGTCATGATCCCGTAATGGTTAGAAGAGTAGTGCGAGACATGCAGCGTCGTTCACAGCTTTGTGTCGACAGGGGAAATGGACACGTCAAAGGTGTTGGTGCATAAAAGGTAAGAGCTGAATGATGTGCTCGCCAGAAATTGTAAATTACAGTCACTTGCGTAGCAAGTGACTGCATTTGCATAGCAAGTGACTGTAGCAAGGATATAGCATTTCCTTGAAACTTGGTGGGGAAAAAACTTGATGAAACCAAAACCTACAGAAAAGTTGGTTTCGTACCTTACAAACCAAAAACTTTGAAAGAGTAGGTTTTGTACCCTTCTCCTTCGAAGAACCCTAACTCTGTGGTCTGTGACAACAGCGACGCAAACAGGTCCTCCAATATAAAGATGATGAGCCTTTTTGTATTTTAGTAAACATTTCACAAGAATAAAGCTATATAAAATAATCGTATATGTTTTTAAGCATGACATCATTGTTTCTTCGCAGGTTGTGTTAGCATAATAACAGATCACATCACATATCCATTTTACTACCTACTCTACATGCTTCAAAGACTAAACCCCTGGCAACAAATATGTTTATCATGCATATGGATAAGCATTTGTCAGTGATTTTATGCACGTCTTGTATGGTTGCTTTATGTTGTGGTGTCCCGTCCTAGCTAATCTTCTCTGTCGACTCTTATCATTGATTCAGGATGCTAGGATTTTGTTTTGGGGTATGAAATGCTCACTTTTTTCTTTTATTTTTCGCTTTCCCGTTTTGTCTTTTTTTTAATATTTTGTTCTTTCCTCCCTTTCTTTCTCTCCTGTGCTTATATAGTTGTAAATTTTCGGGGAGACTCATACAACACAAGCACATCAGTCTTTTCAGTGGGCCTCTCCATTTCTTCACAGAATAAATAAGTTGTGTGTGCTCGTGTGTATGTGCGTATGTGTGTGTGTGTGTGTGTGCTTTAGTTGATTATAGGCAAAAGCATACTGTTATTCAGGTTTTTGTGTATTACGCAAATACGTGTCGAATATCAATCACCACTGTTGTACATTAAAGGTCTGAAATAGAGTTTGGCTCGAAATTAAAATAGCAGTTGCTTTTGGGCACATGATATACTTTGGTCCAATACGAAACATAGTGACAAGTGCCCTCGAAGCATTGTATAACCCACGTAAGAACGAAGAAGAAAATTGTCAAAACTTCATCAGTTGGGAATAAAACGACTGACATTAAGATAGAAAGAGTATTGGAGGAGTTTGGGATATGAATTCTTGGAATACTTTTTTTTTTGGGGGGGGGGGGTAGGGGTTAAGTAGTACACCACGGGAGACATAAACGCGTGTCTTGCCGATAGGATAAGTAAAAATTGTATTCTTATCTGATTTATGTCAGTGTCAACATTTTTCCCCGACGTTCTGAATTTCTCATCTCCGGTGTCCCTGTGTGGCCATGAATTTGAGTCCATGATGTTCTCACCCGACTCATTATTTGAAGTGGAAAAACAAGGACTCGTTCCTGAAACAAATGGACCAGATCCCAGACACAAAATGGGGCATCGATGGTGAACATCTCCAGGGTGCCATATAACGCTCGGCAAAAAGGAAGCAGATACATAACGGCATCTGAGTTATTCAATGCAGAAAGGATCATCCTCATATCCATTAGTGGGAGAATCGGAGATACACCTGAAGTTTCAGTAAAGGTATATAAAATGGTTACAGCTCGTTATTCCGAAGGTTCGTTATTCCGAAGGCTCTTCAGTCCGAAGATTCCTTATTCCGAAGGTTCGTTTTTCCGAATTTCATTTTCGGATGAACAAATCTTCGGAATAACGAACCTTCGGAATAACGCCACAAATGTTCGGATTAACGAACCCTTTTTCATTTTCGGATTAACGAACCTCTAGGTATAGGGAATTTGCGTGTTTCGGATTAACGAACCTTCGGAATAACGAACCTTCGGAATATCGAACCTTCGGAATAACGAACAGCACCCTATAAAATAAACATGTCGAAAAAAAAGGAATACATTTAGCAGGCACTGTTGGATTCAGACAAACTGGGAAGAGATAAATCTTATTTTGTGTTTCTCTATGATATGCTCTGATGCGTTTTTATTTACACAATGTGCACCTTCCTGTACTGATCATAACCAGTGGGATCCAGGTGGGGGCGCCACCAGGTGCGCGCCCCGCTTTATCATTTGCTAAAACGAAAGAAATAAAAAGAAAAAAAAAGTCGAGGGGGGGGGGGGCGTGTGTGCCCTCTTTTTACGGAATTCTTGGATCCGCCCCTGATAACCACTACTAAACAGCTACTACGAACGACAATAACAAACCCTTTTTTGTTAGGAAATAGCTATTTTCCAGTTGGGGCCACATAACTCCAAAATACAGCTTCAGAGATTATGCAATTATTGTATGTATAGGTCCCTGTCAAGTGTATAGGGGAAATCGGGACTGTTAATGAATCCAAATAATTAACCCTTATTATTTCAAAGGGTGGGTTGTTTCTTTCGCCTGTCAAAAATCTCTCGTGGTTCCTGGACACCTGTTACATCGTTCATCATAATATTATCAAGTGTCGGTGATATCACATTTCAAAAAAAGGATATGATTCCTGAACACAGACACATTATGATGCAAAATGAGCTGAGAAAGGTGGTTACATCCGATGATGAGAGAAAACAACTGTAATAAGTCATCCACCATTAGGCACACTGATTGATTATCATCGCAGTTCGTCGTTAGTTGTAAAGCATGTTGAATTCAATCTCCCTAGGACCACTATACATCAATACACCAGAGTTGTCTCTGCAAAAAAAGAGATATAAAAAAAGAGATATCAATGTATACATCTCCTTTGGATCTCGAAGCAAAAAGAAGTCAACACATTCATATACTGAGTAATATACATACTGTGATACATTGTGCACATTTGCTCATTCACCCCCAAACATATACATATATATGAATAAATGAGCATCAACACTTGAAAAAGAGCGAGTCGCTCGAAAATATGTGTGCAGAAATAAACCGTTGGTGAATACAGCATGAACTTTGTTCCAGTTTTATTATATATATATATATATATATATATATATATATATATATATATGCATATACATATATATATATATATATATACATGTGTATATCATGCGAACATCGGAGCAATATGTAGTCTTGTCGGACTGACAAAAAACTAGTATCACACTATATTTCGACAATTTACATTTTGTTGAGTAAACATCATTGTATATCCACGAACTTTAATCACAAGTGGACTAAGCTGAACTGAAAACTATTGCAGGTTCCCCTGTGCCATGCATTACTTGGCAATATAAAACATATCAATATAATAGAACATGAAAATCATGACAAATAAAAGTTATATCCCATTTCTACCAAGGATATGCCATTGTTTGTAAAAAAAAAAATGTATGAATCTTCTAAAATGAAGTATTTGTAGGTCTATTAACTCACTTAAACAAAAACGCTTCAATTTTGTAATTATGCAAGCGTTCATTACTTGCAGATCTAGCTCTACTCCTGTATATAACACTGGAGGATTATAATTTTTGTGGTGATCACTACATTATTCAAACATTCATATAACACTCCGTCATGTGCTATGGTATAGAAGGAGATGTCTGGTGCTTGATTTGAGAAAAGCGAAATGAATCAGCCTGGGTAATCAACTTGGACAGTGCAATCAGGATCTGAATTCTTTTATTTTCAATCTTTGTCTGTTTCTCCTCTGTCTGTCTGTCTGTCTGTCTTTCTGTTCTTCTCTTTCTTTCTTTTTTTCTCTGCCGATCGACTTCAGTTTCCTATATCATCTCCCTCCTCTGCTGCCTCTCTCTTCGCCCGCTGAACTTCTTGGGGAAAGTGGTGATATTTCCTTGTTCCGCTATTCTTTCTCTCTTTTTTTCTACGGTTTCACTGTGCATGCTTCTTCGCCTCCGGGGTACAATAAGTATCATAAATTCCCCGCATGAAAACTACTTTTATTATCTCGATCTACGAGGACTGAAGGAAAAAACAACAACAATAAGAGATTGAACATCAATTCGTATCTCCAAATCAGCACAAAAAAAAAAAAAGCCAGTAAGCTTATGATTCTTCTCTCTTTTTTTTTTTTCCATGGGACACCTAAGATATAAGGAGGGCGGATATTACAGTCTGTTTTGATTCGATCTTGCAAATGACTACTCGCTCTCATTGCTTTGATGGAGTGCTCGTGCAATTTTAGCCGCCAATTACCTCAGCTCCCTGCAATTTGATCTTCCGAATCATCCGCCCCCTATCTCTTCCCAAGTCCTGACAAAGTTCATCATCAGAGACTGCGATGCGAGGTTAGATCGCACCGAGATAGGGTGCGCTTGCGTCGAACTCGTGAGTGAGTCGCCAACGTGATGTTATACCTTTTTCAGTGCCATTGACAAGGTACGTGTTTTGGTCCAGCATCCTGCAGTCACATTATAGTAAACTGCACGACGAAGTACTGCATAAGAAAGCAGAATTCGTCCCAGTCGAGAGTCCAACGAATTTGAAAAGTTGATTCTTTATTACAGACAACAAAACAAAAGAAGAAGGTTGAAGTGAATTCATAAGGTCACATATACCGGTACACAAACACTCCTTACATAATAATTTGTGGACTGCCAATGAAATACCTTAAAGAGAAACTGCCATAGGCCCTACATGGGTATATATATACCCACAAAACGTGTAATCGGGCTCTAATGCTGATCGTAACATGTTGGTTTCGAATTATGAAGTTTAGTAGCTAAACTACCAGACGCCTATATTTTGTATTTCTTTATATGAAAATATTTTGATTGTTATGAAGTAGGTTACTGAGGTAAGTAGGAATATAATAATTGCCTGTAAATTCCCAATGTGGTGCATGCTTGACTGCATTAAGATTCAGGAGCCGAATTAATACGCGTGTCTTCACCGTTGCCGTTGGAGAGCTTCTGAAAGAAATTTCGACAAATCACCTATCACTAAAAAGCTTATAGTCTGGAATAAGAGACAAACACTCGAGAGCGAAACACTCTAGGGAATGTCACCTCCTGCCGAACAGTTATTTTGAAATTAATGCCCTAAACAGATTCAAAATATTTCATTTGCAGAATCTTTGACAATCTGCCCGAAGGTATATTTGTAATGCTCAATCAATCTTGCCTTTGTGTTTTTCTTCCTCTGACCATCTTTATTCCCATCGCTATTTTTCTTGAGCGTGTGAAGAAAATTCGTCACTTTACCTAGAGAGTCTTACCCGGGTGGAATTGGCGTGTTACAAATCCTCACATTTATTATTTACTACCATTATCATTATCATCACTACTGATCTTATTCTGAGTAGCATGCTCCGAGATGTCGACCCCTTGGGGCAGCTACTAAGTTCCTATAACTTTGGTTAAGCTTGCTCGGCATTGGTTAGAACAACTCAGTCCTTCTGAGGGCATCCACACAGTGATAATGCAGACGCTTTACACATTGAAAAACGATTTCACAGCGGACAGTGGAAAAGTATGGATGACAGTAGAAAATCACCAGTAAACATGAGATGACAATCAGCAAGACAAATCATAACAAACAAGGCAGAGTCATTTAGAGAAACCGTTCATAAAGAAGGACATGTTAAAGCAGTTGTCAAAGTACAAAGAATACGGAAGGTAACATGGAATGTTTGAGAACGGAAGACAAAGACAAAAATTAAAGAGGTGGGAACAGGACAAGACAATACTACAAAAAAAAATGACAGACAAAATAGAAATAAACAAATGAGCATTTTTTGTTGACATTTCGCTCCGCGCCAATTCAATTGATTACATTTGCATTTCTTAGAATGTTTTAATCATATCTCCTTCGGTTCTAAATAACCAAGTTCATTCGGTGCATATGCTAAAAGTCGCATGCACGGATTTTCCCCTCTCCTTCCACCCCCTCCCCCTATAAAGAACTAGAGCAATCATTCTGTGTCCGCTAAAGCAGAGAGGATATTCAAACGGGAAACATAGAGTATACTTGACAGGCCATAAAGTTAGCAATAATACTAACAGTGAAACAGACTTTATTGTTGGATCTCCCCTGCAAGCATGCAATGGACGTAATACTATGAAGGAACATATTAAGGCATGGGTCTTCATGGTGACAAAAGAACGAATCCCATGGCCTACTTTTAGCTGGAATACAAGGAGCACAAAATTTCTCCAAGTATTCACCACAACAATGTAACTCAAAATATACCACGGTGGAGCATAGCTCCATGGTATCACCGACAAAAATGCATTTTGCTAATCGCAACACAACAGCCCTCAGATACATATTATGAGTTACAGGTCATAATGCCTTCAAACGCGAAATGATTCTCCAGAGAGAGAGGGGGGGGGGGGGAGGGGGAGGGGGATAGATTCGCGAAGTACTACTTAGAAAGCAACGTCCCGATGTGGAGATATGACAGACGACACACATCCCTGGGGCAAACGACTTTTTGAAAGGTCTCGCTTTTCGAGTTCGCAGGCTGTACACCTATTTTTGCTGCTGATGTTCTAGTTATTACTGGTTTGTTTTGGGTCTTTTCTACTGCTGTTATTGTTATATAGTCTGTATTTTCCCCACGTGTGCATTCAGTACTTGTTATCAGACTATTTTTTTTTCGTGTTTTGCCATAAACATCTCTTTTTTATGTGGGATAATCCTAATACTGTGGTACCGAATTAATATGTCCAAGTTCAAACAAACTTGCTTACCTAACCTCCGACACTTGAGTACCTTGATTATGTGATACATTCTGCTATTTTGAAGTAGGGTCTTGTTAAGAATACATAGATAGTAGTATAGTTTTTGTTGTAAACACTGAACTTCATGCGTGACGACACCACTAGTGCAACGACCTACGCTATCGCATGCTACCATCTATGCCATGGCGTCATATTTCCTGCCTACATTATACCTCCGTGTTGAAAGTTACATTGGAAGATCACGTTTTATTTATTTAGTTATAGCTAATGATCCTCTTTAGAGTCATAAACACACACACACACACACACACACACGCGCGCGCGCGTAAACGCATTGCTTGATCTAGTCTGATCGCTCCGAGATGAGCGAAACAAATGAAGTGAAATATAATCATTGAAACGCAAAACATTGAATGGTAACGTACTTTAAATGATTTTCTCCTTATTGAAGCAACCTTATTAAAGACTATTGAATTGAATTGAATTGAGGTGAATTGAATTGATTTGATTTGAATTGAATTGATTTGATTTGAATTGAATGTACATGTAGTCTTTTCTGTTGGAACATTGATAACAAAGTTAAGAGAATGAGAAATAGTGTAGAGGTTTGTTTTGATGGCGCTATATTTAGCTCGTATTGAGAAGCAGTAATAATACAAATTTAGTATTAGATCTAAGAACAACAACAACAACAACAAAACCCATATGGAAGAACAGCTGCCAAATCTAGCATGTTATATCTACAGTTAATGAGACAAGAGGGGAGGCAGAACAATGTAGAAAGATAAAATTACGAATTGGCATGATCGTTCCTGGCAAGACTCTTTCATACGTGATGCAAGTAAAGTTTATAAGAATAGGAGATGAAAAAAAAAAATGAAATTATCATCGTCCCGAATTAAGATCATGGTCATAGAAAGACCCCCCAAACACACACACAAAAAAAGTTTTTTTTGTTTTTTTTTTCGAGGTGAGTTATTTTTTTTTTTAGGTTCTGATTCGCGCATGCCGCACATGTAGGTTTACACGTATTCACTTGTGTGAATGCGTGTGTGTACGTGTGTGTGTGCGTGCGTGCTTACACATAATATGTAGCCTATATATAGATAGAATAAAAGGAGGCACGGATTTATACATGGAAAAATAGAAAGAGACAGAAAGAAAAAAAAAGACACCGGTGCATATAAGTAATGTTCTCATGGGCCGAAAAACGTCAAAGACAGAGGAGAAAAGAGAAGGTATCTGCGTTTTGGCACGCTCTGAATTGTGAAATGTTGCCGCAAAGTCAGACAGACAGACATACAGACGGACCGATAGACACACAGACAGAGGGAGAAAGGGACATATCAATGTCCTTGTTCAACAAACCGCTCTTTGCCTGCCCCTGCCACACCATTCGTAAACCTAATATTTCAAAAGTGTGACGAGAAACTTCCTGACTTCCTGACGATGTGGAAATTACTTCTCAAGATCTGTCCCGCTGCCGCCCCAAATTATTTATGTGACGTCTATCTCCGAGGCTCGTCGCCGGCGGATACACTATCCGATTCCTAATGTCATGTGACTTAACATTAGTAGAACGTTCTCTTACTGTTTTAGAGTTTTTGTTCGTCGAAAACCAGAAAGTGATCACAATTACATCTCAAACACACACAAGAAGACTTTCGGTCGGTATTTTCGAGCGCGTATTTACGTGACAGTGATTTATAACCCCTTGACATTTCCCTTTTCCGAAAGCCTACATGTCATGTTCGGCTGGTGGAAGGCAGTTAAACATTCCTTGCAATAAAACAATAATGCTGTTACAAGAAATGACAAAATGGCGTTTTATGGCATTTCCGCTCGTGATATGCCACTACCAAATTTTAATGCGCTCTTGTTTAACTCTTTATCAGCAATATTCAAAGAAGCAATAAGGGAAATTTCCGTTTCTGAGATTGCTTCTATAAACGAGCGACTTCTTTATGATACATACTTGTGTACATACTTTCGGTCTTTTCTTTAGACCGAAAGCTCGGCAATCTTCTCGCTATATTTATATACATATATATATATATATATATATATATATATATATATATATATATATATATATATCCTAATATTGAGGGTGTCTGTCTGGTTTGTTGGGTGAAAGCCAATTAGGATTGTGTTGGGCAGGGTGTGATTGAGAATGTCACTGTCCTCTGCGCACAGTGTAACCAACCACTCGGGAGCGGGAACGAGGTCGAGAGTGAGCGGGGCGATAATACTCGCACGGAGGTGTGCTCCAGGTGGTCAAGAGGGTGCTAGGTGGGGCACGTGGCTTGAATACTACTGTTCGGTGGTGGTGGTGGTGGTGGTGGTGGTAGTGTGTGTGTATATATATATATATATATATATATATATATATATATGGGTGTGTGTGTGTGTGTGTGTGTGTGTGTGCTGTTATTGTTGTTGTTGTTGTTTTGGTGCAATGTTTTGTTTTGCTTTGTTTCTTATTCCTGACATCTCAAGTAGGGAGTGACCAGTGAAAGATAATGATATGAAAGTGTCAATGTATGTTGACACTGCTCATAGTATATAACGATTATTTGGATGATAGTGAATAATTATGCTATTGGGGTCAATGATGGGAGTAATTATAGAATTGATGAAGATGATGCAGACCAACTCGATGGAAATTAATGCTCAAATCGATTTATTCAGTTCAGTTAATCTTATATATATATATATATATATATATGAAACTTTTTCATGATACAAATATCGAAAGAAAACTTACTTCTCATACAAAATAAAATACATAACACAAATTCAATTGAATAATCGAAATCTACAATGAAAAATCAAAAGACATACATGAAAATATTACATTAAGTTAAAAACGCAATGTAGATATCTATGTCGATGGTTTCTTTTCTAGTAAATTATATAAAAGAACAAATTATAACATCAACCGTAACATTGTCTAAATTTACTGTATTTTATTTTGTAAGTAACTGAAACTTGTGGCAGGGACAGTTATCGGAATAAAATTTATACTTAGTGAGATGACCATCCTACATGCCAAGTTAAAAAAAGAAAAATATGTATGGTTAATTGAGGATCGAAAAAAAAAAAACACTAGAAAAACAACATAAGAGGGTGTAGAAAGGGATAGGGAGGGAAGAATTGCTTCTAAAGACTGAAACAGCAATCGGTCCGTGGAAGCAGATTTAAAGGTAATAATTACACTTTTTAAAGATTTTCCTATTGTAATGCTATAGGAGTATAGGAGCCTATCATAGCGTAGTCAGTACTTGTTTCTGTTTGAATTGTTTGTGACACAGATGCTTCCGTTTTGGTTTGGAAATGTGAACATGATATCCATACAGGAACAGAAAAATAGTTCACAGTGATGACCGAAAACAAAAGTGTTTCGTCAACGAAACGAGTAAGCAAAAAAAAAAGAACATTATTCCGAGAACGCCTTTAATCCACGCCCAGCACGGGTGTCTGGAAAACGTGGATTGCTCGTAGGACGAACTGTATTATGTTACCCAAGAAATCGAAAGAAATATTTGATGGTCCATTTTTGGCTTCCTCTCACAACAAGTGGTTGCTCTATCTGCATATCAGGCAAAGAAAACACTTCAGAAAGAGGAAACCCAATACAGAGCGAAAGGATAGCTAATTGGCTATAGCAAATTTCTTGCCCCTGTCAGTTGGGAGTTTTAGTGTGTCTTTTATGTTTCACGATACAAAGCTCCCGTTACACAGATTTGTTTGTCAACACTGTTAAAGACATAATTTACCATTTGCAGAAGAAACAAAAACCCAGCATTAGTGCTTTAAAATAGTTCTAAAATGTGAGTTAGGGATAGAAACAACCACAGTAAAAATTTGAATCCGTGTAATCGATGTTAAGTATTGTTAAATACACAAAATGTGAACAATGGTTATAAAAAAAAATTTTTGCACGCTAAATCATCTGCAGTTACAGTTTTTTGAGAATAACATTTATATCTCCTTATATTTTAGGCTTTATTGCAAAAATTTTATATGGCAGGATGTTTTGTGATACAACAGAGCTACACATATATGCATCAAATGTGATATCTTGAACATCTTTTAAATCACTGCTCCCAAAGGTAAAGAGGACTTTTAAGTACACAAACCCGTGCAATATTTATGCATACACAATTATAATTATACATATGATATGATAGCATTTCCACTTTTAAGTAAAAGTCATTGATTCCAAGCTCTGTTGGGTAAACTTGGATCGGCGAGTAGATACAGATAGATAGATAGATAGATAGATAGATAGATAGATAGATAGATAGATAGACAGACAGATAGATAGATAGATAGATAGATAGATAGATAGATAAAAATTTGAGAGATACATGAATAGGTAAATGGACAGCGGAATATATAGGTTGAAAAAAGATGATTGAATGCATGTATAGCATACAATCAGACAATCTTTAGACGGAAATGGCGGCAGCAGAAGGAGAGAAGGATAACAAGGAGCCTTTATAAAATAGAGACAGATGCCTTGGAAGACGAATGAATAGAAATAGAGGAACACGTAAAATGATTTAGAGTTAGAAATGTTTCCTTTACATTATACATAGATAAAGACAGATCCATGGATCGATAGGTAGAGAGATAAAAATGCCAATAGCTACAGAGGGAGAGCGAATTATTATTATTATTTTTTTTTATCGTGGGTGTATGTGCATGTGTGTGGTTATGTGCATGCAAGTCTCGGCGAGGGCGTGAGAGAGACATTTTCATTACAAATTTCATTTTCATTCCAGGACTCCCCTGAGGAGGGTTTACAGATTTTTCATCTTATTCAAGAAAATCTTTTCATAGGATGTCTTCTTATGGTTATTCCTTGTTTTTAGATTAGACTTCTTCTATCGCACACTGAGAGGAAAACAGCCGTTGCAAGTGAAATTGTCTAGTATCTGGCATACCTCGAGGCCCATGCACAAAATAAGCAAACAAGCAAAATGGAACAATACTCTGCATACTTCAACTCTTTTTATACCAGCATGGGATTTGCGCATGTACTAATTCATAGATTTTTGCTGCTTTTGCCAATTCTCTTCTTGTCCTACCCCCACCAGCGTCATCGCAATCTCGTTTATCGATCCAATCCGTGTACTTTCAAGCTATATGTGGTTTTTCCCGCCACATCCAAACAACCTGAAAGCAGGCTCATTCTCAGGAGATTGCCATTTTGAATATACTGATGTGACGTCACAAAGATGAAATACTTATTTTCCTCTTTTTTCATTCCGAATTTCATGTCTACATCTCAATACTTTTATTTTCTATAATGTTCAGGTAATTCAATAGACATGTCTGTCTGTACATGGATTCCGGTTGTGTTACCTTTATTGCTCTCGGGTTTTTTTTCTGCTAACAAAGTACATCTTATTTGTCCAAAGGAGAAGGACTGCATAGGTACGCTGGTAACGACAAACACAGATTTTGATTAAAAAAGCACACAATATGTCATCAACAACAACACCTTCCGGACTAACTGCCACTCAAATCCGTGAAGGGTATTCCAATGGTCATAATAATCATCATATTAATCTAACTATCCTTTTGCCGATCTAATTACAGGAACTGATATTTCTGTCTAAATATTACAAAGCTGTGAATTCGTAGTGATTCTTGAAAGACATAATTATAATTCTTAGGTTTTTCGTTGACTTCATTGTGTTTGTGTGGAATAAAATCTTTTAGACTTTTAAAATGTTGTCTAGAATTAACAATATCCGTCCTATCAAGTTTACTTAGAACATATTTGAAGCTTAGAAGCACGACTTGAGACCAGAATGAGAGAACATTAATTTGAGATATCAAAATGAGACACCCACCAGACACATCAGATACTTTCATCCTTTGGCGTCTAAGGAAAAAATAAAATAGGAAAAAAAAGCTCCTTGGGCAAACCACGAGTTGATTAAAAAAGAACCAAAGCCAAAACAAAAACAAAAACAAAAACAAAAGCAAGCTAGTCTAAAGTCCACAATTAATGGAAATTTGTTGTGATTGGCTGTTAATATTTTGACGTCACATCCCATTTTAATGAGTTTCTATCTAATGAAGATGACGAGGATTATAACTCACTTTTTTTTCGTAGACTTTGTGTATGCATGTGCTTTCATGAGTTGATGTGTGTGTGTGTGTGTGTGAGAGAGAGAGAGAGAGATTTCGAGAGGGTGTGTGTGTATGGATTTCAAGAGTTGCCTTTAACGGCAGATAAGATGAAATTACAGTGTCTTTTTACGCTTGGACTCTCGTCGCATTTCATCTGTGTCTTTGGCTGTGCCTGTTTGTGACAGCCGACGGACAGACTGTGGGCTATAGTGGTGTCTCGTCTCAGGCACTGACCAAAAGTACCGCCTAAAGCTTGACCGACGAGTGCTCCTCAAAGGCCCTGCTCCTCGTACTCGCATGGTCAATGGGACGCAATCATCACTCGGTTAGGTTTACGGAGCACCCATTCACACCTAGAAACTATTCGGTGCACCTCGACCAACAGAAACGACAACTTTGCGCTTCATTTGCCAGGAGCACCTTTACGTAGGTAAATCCAAGTTTGTCTGTTTTTCAGCAAATCCCATTTGTATGAACAAAATGTCTAAGTAGTGAAATATGTATTTCTTATTCCATGTCAATGTATTCAAGATGGGTGATTATTTGGCAAATAGTTGGAAAATATTCGAGAAATCTTGCTGCATCAAGGGCGGTTGACATGAGCAACGTTCCAGTTTTATCTATCTGCCATTTTATGTCGAGGGTGCAAAAATACGTGACATCAAATCAGGCACGGTCTTTTCCTTTTGAAACACCTTTGAATGATGACCTCGTCACGCCTATATGAAGACGTACAATGTAATTATTACAGCTTGATTCAAATAATACGAAAACGAAACACATGTAAACATAACTTTACTCTGCGGCAGAAGAGCTGTGGTTGTTGGTGGCTGAACAGATTCAATGTTCAGTAACAAGAAACACACGTAAGCAAGGGCACTGAGGAATGGGAGCCAAGGCTTATGATGGGTAAACAGATTTGGTGTTGAATAACACGATACACACGCAGAAATGGATATGAAGACAGGTAGCCGTGTATGTTGATGGGCAAACTGTTAAGTGTTAAACGGTGTTTAGTAATATAAACACATAACACGTAGACAAGGGCACTGAGGAATAGGAGCCACGGCTATTGGATTGGTAAACAGCTTCGGTTTTAAACAACACAATACACAGGCGGAAAAGGATCTGAAGAAAGGGAGCCGTGGATGTTCATGGGTGTACCGTTTCGTGTTAAATGGTGTTAAGTAACGCAAACACGTAGACAAAGGCACTGAGGATTAGGAGCCGTGGCTTATGATGGGTAAACAGATTTGGTGTTGAATAAAACAATACACACACAAAAACGGATCTGAAGACAGGGAGCCGTGGATGTTGATGAATAAAATGTTTGGTGTTAAATGGTATAGGCGGGGTATGGGTTAATGGGTAAATTATATAGATTATTCATAGAATTAGAATTACTGCTAGCAGAAAACTGTTGCCTGCCTGGCCTTCATCCAAAAGACATCATAGTTAAGAGAATATAGGTCAGTTGGATAATGATATGGAAGGTTTACAGTCATCAGTAAGAATCAAAGACGCAGTTCAGTTCGTCTACGAGCACTGAACTATATCCTTCATGAAAACATTGAGTGCACGTCCATTCTACTTTGTCACACACAAATGTGAAAAAGATAACATTGGCGTAAAGTCCTACAAAAAAACAAAACAAAATACTAGAGCTCTGAAAAGAAAACGTTAACACAAAAATTAGACAAATGCAAAGAAGTAGACAGAAATCAAGATGGTCAATGTCACTTCACTCCCCTCGACCCCCCCCCCAAAAAAAAAAAATAGAGGGAAAGTATAAGTAAGTGTATTTGTAAATAATACATCTATCTACACGGCATACATAAACAAGATAATTATAAGGAAGAAGGAAATGTGAAAAAAAAAAAACACACGCGCAAACCGCAAACAGATCAATAACTAATCAATGATATCACACTAATCACTGTTACAGGGTTCTGTTTGTTTTGACAGTGACCGACACATCTATGTGTGTGTGTGTGTGTGTGTGTGTGTGTGTGTGTGTGTGGGTGTGTGTGTGTGTGTAGCAATCTTATTCATGTATTTAAATATCCTAACATTCAGCTGCCAAACATTAAGCCCCCGTTCCACTATGCCGTTCTCGCTACGATTTGACAATTTTCTCAGGTCGGGAAGGATCGGTAAAACCTGAGCCGATCTGGACACAGTACGATGTTAGAACGCTCTAAGTACGCTGCAGTTACGACTACCAAGTGCTTGCTACGCTCTTACTACGATGATCGGGAATGAGACATTGCGATCTCTGCCTCTGCCGGTACGCTTTAGAACGATGTAGCTACGCTGTTAGTGCGATGTTGCCGATGTTATCCGATCAATGCACGCTGTATCTACGCTCTGAACGATCTATACGATCTTATCACGCTCTTACCCCGTTCAGAGAGCTGAAAAGTGCCCGATGTGCCCCGATGTACCCCGATTCGACTGTGGGTCAGCAGTCAGTCAACTTATTAGCATGCAGAACCGAAGAAATATACTGTGGACCTCGAAGATTCATTCTTCTTTTTTTTTACTTTTGATTTTCAAAGTTGTTGTTGCTTCGTTATTCTCACTACTCTTTCTTCATCAGCGAGCCCGTGCTTCTGTGCCTCCAGTGCCCTGGTTATGAGCCACCATTTCCCTCTCCTCTCCCCTCCCCCCCCCCCTTGTCCACCTCGGACTTACTACCTTCTTCACTACTATATCTTTCTATCCTCTCATCAATTTTTTCCTTACAAGAGAGCCGCCATGTGTTTGTTAATGTGCGTCCGTATGTGTGCATGTATGTGTGTATTACTCTGTCTTTTTTTTTTGCTACCGCTTAGGGAAATTTGTTGTTGTTGTTTTTTTGCAATTATATATTTTTCTCTATGAGGGGACTGCATTCTAATACTACAAGCTCTGCTTTTTAGCAGTCCCCTCCATTTCCAGCAATATTTTGTATGCATTTACCACAGTGACGTAACTGTTATTTGTATCTCTGTTGATAATTTGCCTGTATCTCTTTTACAATGTTGTTCTGTTCATCGCATTGTGGTACTGATTTCATGACGTCTGTGTATATGAGCGTTTCTTTATATTCTTTATTATTTGTTTGTTGGAAGTGAAATAAATCAACTTGAACTTGAACTTGAAGAGCCTCCTCAACTCACGGTTCTTTTGCAGCAATGCATTGTATAAACAAAGACGTGCTGATTTTTCGAAGGATTTTTCTTGATGTCCTTGCTTTTATAGTCCGTTTTCCTCCAGTTGTAGATGATTTCATATTCTTCAAAATTCTGCTATGTCCTCTTCCTCCTCTTTCAGCATCACGTGCAGTCTCTCTTTCTTCGCCTTTTGGGTAGCTGCTTCGCTGCTTTCTTCTCTTCTTTTTCTTCATCTCTTCTTCTTCCTCGAAAATTACAGCTAAAATTACTTCCCGTTCTTGTGCCGATGTTACTACGCTCAGAAAGACCTTGCTACGCTCTTCCCGTTGCGTTTACGTCGTCATTACGCTCTCCCCGCTGCGTTTACGCTGTCACTACGCTCTCCCCGCTTGCCGTACGATTAAAAATATGTCAATTTTGATCGGGGAGATCGGGAAGAAATTTTGAACCGGTTCAAAATTTCTTCCCGACCTGAAAAACTGCCCGCTCCGAGATCGGGAAGAAATTTTGAACCGGTTCAAAATTTCTTCCCGACCTGAAAAACTGCCCGCTCCAACCCCGACCTCCACACGCTGCTGCTACGATGCTTCCGATCCCCGTACGCTTTTGCCGCTCTCTCCCGATCTGCTAGATCGGGACAGATCGGGGTCCAAATCGTGATAGTGGAACGGGGGGCTTTACATTTCATTAACGCGGGAAACTGAATTTAACATGTTGCCATGGTGACGGATTTACGCTCTTTTAGGTCATGGAAGATCGGAGTTTGTTTTTTGTTTGTTTGTTCTTTTTTTTTTTTTAGAAGCTGTTGCTTTTGCAGGATCTAAGTTGTTAGTATTTTATTATGATTACAAAAGCCAGGAAGTGGTCCGTTTTTGACCAGGGAGTTTTGATATGATATGATATAATATGATATGATATGATATGATATGATATGAAATAAACTTAACTTAAATCAATCACACAAGGCAGCTAATTCGGTTGACAACTGCTGAAAAGGTTGCTGTATTCAATTATTAATGGTCGACGAGTCATGTGGTATTAGGGAATGCCGCAGCACGGCGAAAAATCGAAGCCGTTCGGGTAATCCAGACGGTTTGACGACCCATGCATGACTTCTTCGCCTTGGCTCACCGATTTTTACTTCTGATCGTTATTGTGCGGGTGTTTGGGCATGCGACTCGTGGCGGGGGGGGGGGGATGTTGACAGGAACTCACTCTCATTGTTTTATCCTCTAACGCTGAGGAGTGCAGTTTAATAAAACATTAGCCGTTACATTCTATGCCTGCTTTTTTCACTTCTACGCCTACAATGATTAAGCACAAATGTAGGGTGGAGACGGCAGGGAGATGAAGAGATATTCTCATATAGCCTCGAGGAGGAAATATGATGATGTATTCGCGATTCATAAGGAGGGTTAGAGGGCTCTTCAGAGGGAATGTCTTTCAGGAAAACGGCAAAGAATGCCCCGGGAAGAGTGAAAAACATATACGTTGACGCAAATTCCTCAACAGCAAATTGTTAAATAATGCCTTAAAGGCGACGAGAGAAGATAAACTCCCATTGTCATGGAATGATACAGTATACTACGAGTCTCAAAATTAGGGTCTGAATTATAGACTGTTAGCAAAGAGTTCCGGTCAGTCGTTCCACAAGAGCAGCAGTTTGCTCAGCAGTTGGCCACAGCAGTTTGCTTATAGTTTGGGTTTCTTGGACAATCTGATGAAGTCCAACAATCCAAGGAACCACTCATTCCAACACAGTTGTTGAATATATATGTATATATATATATATATATATATATATATATATATATATATATATCACACTAGCAAGCGCAAGTTTGCAGTATGCACAGTTACACATCGCCGATACATGCTGTGTAACAGAATAAAGAACCCACATCACGTTAAACCGAGGATTTCTTTGTTCTTTATTGCAACAACGTGTCCATCTGAACAGATTGCATACGAATCCATCACACCCATTGTTCAAGAAAATTTTAGAAGATAGTAAATACATTGTACCCCACTGCAGTGAATATTGCAAGACCACAGGACAATATTAAAGTGGGAAATTGAAATACTTCTATCCAAGCGAAATTACGATACCTTCTACCGTTCTGGACTGGATTATTGAGAAAATAGTATTTGCATATTATTGATACACTTATCAAAATGCTGGTGACTAATATATACAAAGTGAAAACGGACATCTATGTATTGTTTCTTCAATTATGAAATGCAGATCTATCTTTTCCGGCAACTTTTTGAATGGTGTGTGACATATTGTCGGAGCCGGGCGTCTCTGATTTTTTGTCACTGATAAATGACGTTATATAAATGCTGTTTCATCATCATTATCATCATCATCATCATCATCATCAATGCATGGATATAATCCTTGAGCCGCAACGCGTGCTTTGAGGCGTACATACAAAATGATGGACTAACGAACGTCAATACTGAGTGTCTTGACTGTGGATGATATATAATCTAACCTAAGTGCCTAATCTCACAGCAGCAAAGTAACTTAAATGATATTTTAGGTACGGTACAATACTGTAAAGCAATACTCAGTATCTATCACATTTTTTTTTTTTGGGGGGGGGAGGGGGTAGTTACGAGCGTGTCGCCAAATCATTGTTTAACAAGGAAGGACAGGATTGCTTTCCCCTATCTCTCCACACAATGCGGCCCAACTGCTAATAGAGGGTCTGAAATTATTAGAATATATCCTGTATCCATTTTTTTTAATGTTTGCCCAAGCTCCCGATTTTAAAATAAAATTCTGTTTTTGTCAAAAATTGTATATAATTCACATACACGGAACTTCTTGCTATGTGGAATGCAAAAGTTTCATGAAAATCTGTCCCATCGTGTATCACCAAAAGGAATAATTATAGGATAAACTTCGTCGTATTTTTAGATAGTTGGCAGTTGGTTTCAGGAGGTCAAAGACTGCGTGCAAAAATACGGAAGACGAAAGTACGAATTTGGCTACCCCGCATCAAAGTATTTTGTCATCTTGACCCTATATAGTATACATCATAAGTGCCTCCTGTCACATCGGAGATGGGTGGGGTGGAAGAGCCGAAACATGCGGAAACAAAAAAAGAAGAAGAAAGTTGACAACATTGTTTGTAGATCTACTATGGATTCTCCGAAAAATTAAAACCATGCATGGTGGGGGCTCGTGTTCTGCGCTATTTCGTATTATTGAAGATTTAGGAGATGCTAGAAGTTTATTTATGCTTCTTTGCGAAGTTATATTCTCAGTTTATAGCACCGGCATTTAAAATATGCTATGACGACAAAACCCAGAGTTACAGTACTCAGATGAATAGTACAAAAGTCAGTGGGACATAGAACGACATTATATAATTTTAAGAACGCTCAGAAATGTGACATTTTCAAACATAAGCAAGTGCGTCATCTATCTTTTTTTTATCTAAACGTTGTTGTATCAGAGTATTTTAAATGCATATTATTAACAGACAATGAACTAAAATGAACGGCAGATTAACATAGTGATCTAAAGGGCACTAAAGTTTAGTGGCATTATATCTATTTCATTTACATGATTATTGTCATGAGGGAAACAAAAATGAACTAGGCCTATAGAAGGAAAGAAAGACAAGAACGCATGAAACATTTGCCCTGTGCTTTAGAGAGCAAATAAATAGTGGTCAGCTGGTGGTTGCGAGGTCTTTCGTGAAATGGCAGTCACAGAATAGAAGGTAACCAAAAATGACAGTTGAGTACAGTTAAAGTATCGATACTAATGAAGCAATGCTGATATTATTGGGCAGAGAATCACAAGCATGTGACCCATGGCATGTTGTCATATGAATTTATGAACGACAAAGGATAGTTACAGTACAATATCCCGAGCAAAACCCTCAGCATATATAGTGACATGTCATTGCATACATAGCAAATACCTTGAATATTGGGCATATCTTAAAGATCCAGTTTACATGTCAATATGTACATTTCTTTTTTTCTGCGACATTCTCCATTATTTTGTTTGATCACAAGCTACAATAATGGCTGCCAGTGAAAATGTCTTTGGCAGCTACCAGATTCGAATGATTGACTCATGGTAAGTGATAACAACAATTATTTTCTCTGTTTGTATATGATCATGATTTTACTTCCAACTATTACAACCAAAATGCCATGAAAAAACAAAACAAAACAAAGAGACAAACAAACAAACATACTCCGTATGGAAGACATCTGTCGAAAAACTGGACTCAGTTCAGTGCTTCAGCTTTTCTTCTTTCGCACTTCCCGAATAATTGATATCAAATTTTCTAATAAACCAATTGCAGAAGTTTTGTGTAAAAGTTTGCTCGTGTGCTGATACCTATATTTGCAAAACATGAAGTAGCCTAAGGAACAAAATAAATAGTGGTTATTCCGTCAGAATGAGGGCCTTGTTGGTCATCAGACTAGAAGTATGTCGTTGTATATTAACAGTGCCGTCACATTTTGACTATACGTAATGCTCAGTGGTAAAGAAGGTCGAGTTGAATGGGTTCCACAGAGGAATTTCCTTTTACGCATACGCTTTTGCATGAAACATGATGCGCAGTAAAGAGTCAAGAGAAGAAAAGTTTCATTACTGAAAGGGCAAAGGAGAGCAACCTATTAATTCTACAAACAAATGCATTCAGAAAAAAAAGTGTATGAATCATAAAACATGATAATTATGGTGAAAAAAGAGGGATGAAGGGTGTGGGTATTTTTTCTCTCTTTTGTGGTTTGAAAGTGATCAAACTTACCCCCTCTTCCATGGACCAGCCATTTCCGTTATTGTTGTCCGGAGAGCAAGATATGTAATATGGCTGTTTCTTTGTCAAATCATTCGGTTCATTTCCAAGTCTATAAAGCAATGTCACAGTTCACAGCTGCAGTCTGGATACAATAATCTACTCGCTTCAGTTCCTCACAAACCTCTCTTCTCGCTGACGCATTGATTTCAAACTTTACAATAAGCATCTCATATAGTGCTGCATCTGATGAAAAAAAGACGAAAGTAAAGAAGAACAGAGAAAAAAGTATCAACATCGGCAAATCCGAAGATGTCAGTTTATTTTTCTTTTCTTTTTTTTCTTCCGTGAATCAATTTCCGCATCTGCAGACGACGAGCGCGTATTTCAGAATGAACAAATCCGCCGAAAGCCGCGTCCATGGAAACGAGTAGTGCGGGAGTGCGCGCGAAGGAACAACTATCATACCCGCTCCGCTCACACGTGCACAGGGAATTCATTGTACTCTGAACTCGCAGCCACCCTCAGTGTTCTATTCCTCTGCAGATTTTACAGCCTCTTCTTGGAAAGGGTCTTTATGTTTCTTGCGTTTTCCATGTGAGTAGTAGTTGGATTAGAAATTTTATATTTGCTGTAATATTTTGCGATGCAGATATTTCCGTTCTGTTGCTGATAGCTACAACAAATTTCAATGTAATTTTTTTACATAGATAATGATATAATATTAGAATTGTCTTTAAACAAACAATACAAAACAGACCGCCGTTTAGTCATGAAGGAGGGAAATTTGTTTTTCTTCGTAATTAATATTGTTTCAAACATACAATTATGTTGCATTGTCAATCACTGCTTTGTTATTCCAATATGACTCTCTGTGCAACCCGTTACTTCCACATATTGCCTTCAAGCTATACACTGCTATAGGACATAAAATTAGGTATTTTTGGAAAGGGAGGGAAAATGTTCCAAAGAAGCAAATGTAGTATTTGATAGTACAGTTAAACCCGTCTATAGCATCCCCGTCTATAGCGGCCACCTGCTGTATGCGACCACTAAACACAATTCTCCCAAGAGAAAAGTGATGTTAACGACCCTTTCTGTATATAGCGGTCACCTGTCTACAACAGCCACTTTTTTTCGTCTTCTTTGGGTGGCCGCAGTAGACAGGTTTGATAGTACCTGATGCCGGTAAAGGGTGCATGCTTACTTGCGGAGACAGGACGAGAAAGCAAGCATTGTTGTTCTGATGTTCCAAGGAGGACGACATTTGAACTCTCACTGTTCGTCAGTGTGCGTCGCAAAACCTATAGGGGGCTCTTGCAACTAAGTTTAACATAATTATACCGCTGCAAGAAAGTACTTGAGAAAAATCGTCATCACAATATTCTTTCCCTAAAGAAGACAGGGAGATTAACATATGAAGGGTTTTCCCCAAAGTTATGTAGCCTATGGCTTGCATAAACAGAGTCATGAGGGACTTTTGTCATGTCCTCTTTAGAGGAAGTGCAAAATAATAGAACATCAAATTTTACCCTAGTGTGTGTGTGTGTGGGGGGGGGGGGCATAAACAGACTTGTTGCTACATATTTCCCGTTTCCACAATTGCATGACATCTGTCCAAACTAAACCTTGAGTAATACTTGCCACGTCTTTAATGTTGAAGATTTAAGGATATTTTTTATGTAGGCCTACTCAAATATTTAGGTGCTTTTGTATTATAATAGTAAGTTTTGAAACAAGTATTCCCTGCTCTTTTATACCACGTACTACGTGGGTTAAACTGTACTTTGTTTCATGTGAGGGATCATCAGTGCATCCATGCAACGGGGTCATTCCACGAGACCGACACCCACGAGTCATACGGCCCACGAGTTCGACATTGAAAAAGGTTCATGAGTCATACAACCAACGAGTCCGACACGAGGTAAAATAGCAGTCCCGACGCAGCCTCACGACGAATTGAACAATTAATTGAGACAGCTGTCTCGCGCATGTGTAGAACACCATTTTTAGCCTAATAGCGTCATCTTTAGCGTTCTCGTTAGATTTAGATCTCGCAATTTAAGGCTCGCTAAAGAGGCCTATGAGTCCAACACTAGGCAAACAAGGCCAACGAGTTTGACGCTAGACAAAAAAGGCCCTGGAGACCGACAATGCGCACAATAAACCCCATGATGTAGCGAGAGTCGAACTCGTGGGCCTTGTTTGCCTAGTTTCAGACTCATGGGCCTCTTTTGCCTATAGTGTCGAGGCCATGGGCTGTATGACTCGTGGGCACATGATTCGTGGGTGTTGAACTCGTGACGTGCTCCCTATATATGACAACAACCAACAAAGGCATCCGAACTCACAACTTCAGAGCCATTGCTTTACAACTCTCTCATGGGCTCGCTGAAAAGATTCATCTGATTGGAATGTCAAGTGGATAGGAAATTTGGTACCAGAAAAAAAAAATGAACACAAACAAGACATCCCACTTCAAAAGAGGAAAAAGGAAGGAATCCATCTCCCATATGCACAAGTCGGCAATCAGTGCCCGCGTGGTCAGTATAAATCACCACATCAACCGAAGAAAGTGTTCCATCCTAGCCAGAGACTCTGTCAAAACTTCACGTTGGATAAGGGAAGCCATTCACATTCACAAACAACAAGGAAAAACTTCATTTCCTTTCCTCATACGATCCCATTCTCTCAGATCGGCGTGCACCAGCTACGTCGTCTAGTGGGAAAACATCTCTCTCACAGCGTTCGATCAGAAGAAGCATACAGATCCAGTAGGCGAAAGTCTCATCTAACAGGTAAATTGCAACTAATTGTGACAAAATTAACTTTTATCCAATCTCTTATTTGCTTATACGCAGAAAACAAAAAGTTGACAAATTTAGTTTTTGTTTGATAATTTAGCAGCTGTAAATGACCCTTCCCCCACTAAGTCATTCTTGTTAAGTTATCATTATCATATATTTGTCACATGAGTGATAATCTGGGTACTTACGTGTATTACAAATCAATATAAGTCATCATACGTTAGCGTTGCAGAGTAGTTTCTTTTTAAAAACGTGGGGGATTGCACGCTCAACGCCATGATTATGTTGACGCTGTTGAGTGTGTGATGTTGCTCTTTGCTGCTCGATGAAATTGCGCCATCTCTTGGCAGGCGCATGACCAATCTAACCCGATAGACGTAAAAAAGCAACCGAGAATTAATAGGGCCTAAAATCAAAAGTATGATGTCGGCACAAGTTATGTATGATGTCTTTCCCGTTATCGCTAATCTTCCAGGGGACCCAAAATTTTGCTATTGCCGAAGCTTAGAGACGCTTTAGGTAAATGCTCTGTCCAAGAGTGTGAGTATGGGGCGGAATTCGAGCTCGGGTTTATGACTACCTCCCTTTTTCCAGTCATCATCATCATCATCATCATAATAATAATAATAATATTAAAAATAGTAATAATAATAATAATTAACGGTACTTAAATAGCGCACAACACGTAATGCATAATGTCCCTATGCGCTCAAGAAAAGGGAAGACAATACAAGAATATAAAATGGCAATTTCAGTGTCATGTCGGTATAATCCCATGCTACATTTTACCTTGTAAGTGGTTGGGGTACTTGTACCCGTCAATGACTTTTTAGGATCGTAAAGGGGTATTTTAGATCTTCTATGGGGGAACTGATATTCTATAATTTTGACGTCATTGCATTAAGATTCTTCATGAGTCTACAGGACAGAGAACTTCAACGTGATCAGGTGAAACATTAAGATTTCGTTTTCACTTGCCAGGCTCTGGCAAAAGAAGAAACACGCACAAACCAAAAACATTGGAATCATCTTGAAAATATGTACTGACTCTCATCAACAATTCGCGAAACAATATATGCGACCTTCCAAGAACCGATATGCATGGACAGATTTCACTAAGAGACGTTGTTGGCATGTTGTAGCCAGAGTATGAAGGGAGCATTGACGATTTTTTGTTTATTGTGTTGTGACTTAAGGTAATCATGTTTTGTCATTACGATCATGATGGAGCACATACGGAGGAGATAGGACCGTCACTGTTGATGTGCTTTCATTTTTTGTTTTTTGGAAGAATTCTAACTTCTTCTGCTTATCCATCCTTTATCGCTTCTCTTTATTCATCTGATATTGTTCTTGAGTCACAACTAATTGTATTTTGTCTTACAGGGAATCTACGGATTCATCTATAAGTTTTCTATTCGTATATTCCTCCACCGCTTCCTCCACACTTCCTTTCGTGCTTAATTGTTGTTTGTTCAATGGATTCTTATTACAATTAATCCGCCTAAAACTGGGCAAGTTTTTCCCTTTTTTAACTGTCATGACATTTACTTTCTCACGTGTTTGCCTGTGGTAAATGCATTGTTCGTGCAAGTTTGTACGTGTCTGCTTGTGCCTTGTAAAATAGCATTGTTCGTGTATGGTTTATCAAAGTGAATTTGATGCAAAACCATCAAAAGAACAAACAAATTGATAACTGTTAACACGTACAGAATATCGCATTCTAACGGGTATTATCAATCAAATTCGTTTGCTCATTTTGTGCATTATCAGAAGGTACTTGTTTCACAGCCTAAGGGCTACATTTGACGTTCTAATTTCCAACACCTCTAGGCCAAATGTTGCCATTAACGGATGTCTGATACGGTTATATCTTACTGCACAATGCATTACCATGGTGATTACCGAGTCTGCTATATACAGTTTAGTGCATACGCCTATAATCACTAAGCCCGACCTGCTTCCTACCTTTCCCCTGAGAAATAAAGATATCTCCTTTTCGTTTTCTCTCTTTTGTTACGGAAAACTGCAAATTGCAAATTACCTGCTGAAAATTCTAAGGCAAGACAAAGGAAAAAACCCCAACAACAACACAGGAATACACTTTTTCCATCTCGAGGCTAATCTTTGTCAAAAACTTGACAAAGTTTGATTGATTAAAGCAATATTCCATGGCAAGGGTCTATTTTTTTTTTCCGTCCGCTGGAATATTCCGATCAAAGACCGTACAGGAAGATCCTAATCTCATGGCTCTGTTTGCTGTATAGCACGTCCCATCCATCATTATGCTGATTAAGACTATATATACCGATGGAAAAGAATCTCGTAATCGTATATTGTAGGGAACGGAGAGCAGTTTTGAATTATTGATTATTTTTCTTCTCGCTCTTGTGTAAGCAAACTTTTCGAAGTACGTTTGGATGTTTAGGGTTGTTTTTATTTTCGTTCTTTTAACAAATAAAAGTATTAATGTAAAAGCTGATAATGGATTTTTTATATACTACTATAATAACAATACAGATATAAGAGAACGAAAGAGAAGTATATCCCATAGTATACATCTTTCGTGTCTAATGGTGGAGTATTTTTTGTGTGTTGTTATTGTTGTTGATAAGATTTTGGCAAAAGATAATAAATCTCCTACATACAATCCTAATACGCTTAGAGCATCGGGAAAGACATACTTGAGTGATAGACTCGTGCCAACTTGTAATCAATAGAATAATAAAACTGAGAATGACTTGAGGCATGCAACCTGTTCTCACCGAAGAGCCATTTGAGCTTAAGCTAGAATCTCACCAACGGAGACGTCTCCGCGACGTCTCTAACTTATCAGTCGCAGCAGTCGTGGAGACGTCTCCAACATAAAAATATCTTGCGGTCTCACCAAGGAGACGTCTCTGAGACGAGTTATGGCAGGTGTCAAAAAATTCAAATATGAGGGAGCCGTTGCAGGATCACCTGACTTGATCTAGGCAGGATGTCAGCACGCAGATGGGTCACGTGGTTTCTAAAGTAGATCAAACATCGTCAAATAGAGTCGCGGAGACGTCTCCGCGACCTCTCACCATTTTTTCTGGTCTCCAGCAGGTCTCGGCGACGTCTCTGAGACGTCTCGGAGACATCGCGGAGACGTCTCAGCAGTCGCGGATATGATTAGTCTCCGCGACGTCTCCGCAACTGATGGAGACGTCTCAGAGACGTCGCGGAGACTTCGCGAAAAATCGAACATGTTTCAATTTCTTGCCACTAATCGGAGACTGTAATTTTCAGGAGACGTCGCGGAGACGTCTCTGTAACTAGCAAAATCTGGAGTCGCGAACTAGTCGCGAACTAGCTTCAAGCCCGGTGAGATACCCCCTTTAGTGCATTCCTGCTTATTATTGCAAAAACATGTTAATGTAAACATAACGTTCAACACATTGTACTGTATTGCATTATGTTCCTCAAAAGGTCCTTGCAACTGTATAGGTGCGTTTTTTTTTTTTTTTTTTTTTTTTTAACACCCAGCTTTACACCTTAATGATTCTGTATTGTCCTTAACGGTCTTGATCAAAGGCTACGACAAAATCTGTGTAAATTATGTTATGTGCTTGATTTTTCTCTCTTTCGCACCTTTTCTCTGTATGGCTCAGCAATTAATTTGATGATTTTTATGGTGCTCTTGAAAGGTTTAGTGGGTTTTTCATTTGGTTAGATTACATGTACATGTATATCATGGCCCAAATGCAACTCCTCCATTCTCCCTCTTTTTGCCCAATTCTGCATTCGGTCACTCGGTAAATTACTATTTCAGCTTATAACTCTTTTCAGGAAATGATTACAAATTGTAATATGCATTTCGTTATTTCATTTGAAGTAATATTTACATGAACCAATGCACTTTATTATATCAAGTATCACATAATGTAGAAGAAATAACTATGATACTTCTTGTGAATTCGTCCATTGTCGATATTTCCATCCAGGGAGTTCGGTAAGTTTGTATAAACAAACTTTTAAGAGAAGCTGGGTCGCAAACTTGCAAAAAGACGCTGAACAGCTAAAACTGTTTCATGAATAAATAAAGTTTATAGCAGAGGCTGACTTCTGGTGGGATTTGTGAGGAGATGCACACTTCTTTGATTGTATTGTCCATACGTAATGGGACCCATCTATTTCCCGTAATCTCTGACACTGCCTTGGTGGACAAAACATATCGGTTGGAGGTATAATGTGAAATATGATAACAAATTTACACAAAAGGAACCTAGGAGTTGAATAAGTTTGCCATCAAGTCAAAGAAACGTAAATTTTTTCTGCACACTGTCGATGTCATTGATGCAAATTTCAGCTCGAGGTATTAGGTTTTGTTTGTAATCAAGCCAGGTAGCAGAGGCCGTTGACCACAAGCTCCGCCTACACCGTTATTAATCATTTTCGTTTTCTTCTGGATCGATGCATAGAAAAAGGGGGTTTCTGTCTTTATAAGAGTGGCAGTTTTTGGGGTAGACTCAACTTTAACTTTCTGTCAGACAAGGAATGGTCATTCAGGCCTCCGGGAACATTCACCAAATCGAGTGGTTTATTGCGGTCAGATTTTGTGTAAGTTGATTAGAGCTTCTATCACTGTCTGACAGATAGCTCCAAGCTTTAAGATATGTGAAACTGTATATTTCAGAATTTTTATATATAAATGTATAATATATGTATATATATATATATATTTCAACATGCGGTTACCTTAAGCTTTGCATTCTTGTTACTTGCGTTTCAGGGAGCAAGTCATGAAGCAATCTGCACGATCGTTACCCTATTACTATTATTTGGTTTGTCGCACGCAGACTTCGAAAAAACAAACAAACAAACAAACAAACAAACAAAACAATAATTCTCCGGATTGAAGGGGGAAATCTGCTTGTATATCATTATGTATATATCTATCTATTCATGTTGGTATGTGTTCAAACATGATGTTTAGACGACAGAGAATGCCGATTATTTGTAAGACAAGTTGAACACATTGTTTCAAGGACCTATGTGAAGAACCTGTTGTTTCTGTTCCTTTCTTAACTATAGCAGCCATGACCATGTAATTTTAAAAATATAATGAACAATGTTACATAGGGTTGATGACTGCCTGAAGTTTCTAAACAAGCCTTTGACTGCCTTGACGTTGGATTTTTCAGTCACTTCAACGGTGACTTTTGAATAGTTCAAAAGGATGCATCAAACGGAAAGAAGGTGTTCAAAAATATTGTAGACCTTGTCATTTGATTTCCAGAGTTGCAAATAGATTCTTAAATTCCTTGCATATTGTTTTGTATAGAGTTTTCTTTATCATGAATACTCTACGGGGTAATGTTAGTCTTTTTGTTCAAGTTTAAGATTGCCCTCAAGTTCAAGGCATGCCCTAAGAGACGTGATTTAGGTACATCATGGTGATTGCTCACTGTTTGAGTCCAGTTCGGTAGATCAGTTGGAGCCTACAAGACGACACTCGAGACGTTAGACTGTGTACATGTTTCACCGCGTGGAAATCCATGGCGTCGCATCGCGAGAGTTACCTTGTCCTATACCTCCTGTGGCTCGTTTTAGGTAAGTTGACAAAAACTCATACTTGTCTCTCTTTCATGACAGCTAGCATACATCTTATGATACATCGTGCACTTGTTTCATATCCTTACAAGCTCAATCTTTTCAATTGATATGGATATGGAATGATTAAACTATATACAAACGCATTTGTTCCCACCGATTATTCAAATAACTGTTTCACTATTTCATTCATTCCTTCAGATCACCATAAATGAAGAGTTTTATCGCAGATCGAGCTAACTCCATTCTTGTTAAGTTGAGGTATTTGTGATTAGAGCTGCTAAAAACAGAGAAGATAATTAGAAAATACATTTTTTAATCAATCATCTAGAATATTCCTAGTTATGTTACACGTAAGGTATTACTGGAAAGGTTTAATTTTGCTCTTTCTGATGATTGACTTACTTTGTAATGTTTAAAAATGGCGCTTAGCTCATTTTGCAACAAAAATTCTTCAAATACTGTATTCATTCTAACTGACGATGTCTGGTTGAAATACAATTTACACTGAAAACATTACATTTACATAACGACACAGTTATAATAACAACATTAATGTGCATGTAGAAGGTTCAGATATTATACATCGCTTATCCAGCACCTAAATTTCGACTGTCACGCCTTTCAATGTTCATTTTAGCAAGACTGTCAACATCTTCTCCTTGATGTAGAAGATTTTACAAAAATTGCCATGATGAAGCTAATGCGAATTCCTTTTTCAGATGATAATAAAATTCATATTGGTACAGCTAAAATACTTACTCAGTACAAACAAGGCACCGTGTTCTTTGCAAGTGTTTTCATATGGATATTCTTGAAAATCATTGTCTTCCTTCCATGTCTTCCTTCCATCGAATGATTTTGAATATAAGAGAGCCTTATCCACCTGTCCTTACCTTACGCTATTATCCTGTAACATATTTTTTAACCATGTTTTAACCATGTTTTTAACCATATTTCTTCAAAATTATTTACTGAAAAACGTATGCCTATACCATTCGACGTTTATGTTATAGAACGAAAATCGACAGTACCCCATTTCGTTCAGTTTTATTTCTGCATTCCATTGCTAAGACTATGATACAAAAGAAGACAAAGCGTCAACATTGTTGTGAACAAAATTAACATACATTATTATGTAGTACATACAAGATAAAACTTCGAAAGTAAAGACACAAAACAATGTAGTGTTAAATGTATATACACGGAGAAGGGGAACATTTTAGAGTAAAGTTTGCAAAAAATATAATAAAGCCATGATTAACAGCACAAATAAACTAAATATTTAAACGAGACTATTTTCATTTAAAAGATATCCAAGAAACATAAAAGGTAGTAGAAGGCAAATTTGTAAGGAAATTAAGAACAAAGATAATAGCACAATAAGAGGAACAAAACGAAATTGTTATGATATCAAATTGAAACATGATTTGAATAACGCTAAAACCACTTAAAAAGATATTAATGAAGTACTAAATACGAAAAAAGGAAAGCGAACAGTAAGTGAACTATCAAACTGAAACATGCTTCGAATGATGCAAAAACCACTCAAAAGATATTAATGAAATACTAAGAAAAAAGGAAAATTAATAATAAGTGAACTTGAGTCTGAAAAGTAAGCTATCAGAAATGATACAAAAATAGATAATTTTTTATGATAATTTTTAGTACGATTGGAAATGAGATTCATGATAATGTACATCAATGTAGATCTGAATATGAATCTTTTAAAACATATTTGCATGGAAATGTAACCGATCCATTAATTTCCAATCCTTCAATAATTTCAGATGTTTTAGAATATAGTTTCAGCATTTGATTTAAATAAATCAAAAGGGTATGACAGATTTGACACAAAGGTTAAACGAACTTCTATTGATGCTACTATGCCTCCTTTATTCGATTTGTTTACAATCTGTAAAAAGAAAAATATGTAAAATAGTTTGATTTTATCAGCGTTATTATATTGGTATATTGTGTGGGGTAATTTCTCAATTGTTCAAGAGAAAAGCATTGACTTTCACAGTTTTTTGTTTGTTTGTTTTTAGATAAAAGAAGGGATTGGATGGAGTACGCATTACATAAGTGTATAGTTGGTGATTCACCACACAGTATAGGCCTACCTACCTGGAGAATAAGTGTTGGATATAAATATTGGTTGGACCATCATTTTCCCAAACAATATTCCAATAAGACATGGTAAAGCATTGCATTTTAAATCATGAAATCGTGAGAAAATTGTGAGAAAGAAGTTTTTCGGTCTGTGGGAGAGCTCTTCTATTTTTGTTGTTGTTGTTGTTGTTGTTTTTTGGATAGACTAGTGAATATTGTTAATATGATCATTCTAGGTTAAGTTGATATTATCCTAGAATTGTAAGAATTTATAGTAGATCTCAGATCAAAAACAAATTAGCACAAATATCAAAATGTTTATTTATCATTAGCTTGAGAATATGCCGAAACAAACAAAAGTTATTCTAGTACCATAGGAACATTCAATTACATGCAAACCACTGCGAAACTTTACCGATTTCTATATATAACGTATTCAACAGCGTTTCACAGTTATTATTGTTATAATTATTATTATTATTATTTTCATTTTATTTCAACAGGCCAGCCCTTGCAGTTAAGAAAAAAGCTCTACCAAGGAGCCCTGCACAATGAAACGACACGAGACATATATTCAATTGCACAATATCACAATCAAATCAAAAGTAGACATATAAACTAGAAAACAAAAATAGAGTATGTAACAAAGATACACAACAATAAAAAATATAAGGAAGAGACAGAGAGAAATATGATACGCGAGTTCAAAAATAACAACAAAACAGTTAAATGATGTGCCAGTTTCCAGTGTCACAGAAATAAATATAATGCACTCTGTTTTTCCTAAAATGTCACTATCAGGTTCAAAATTTGAGAGACAAAATTCTACTCCGCTTTTTTAAATAGAGGAAAATAGTTCAAAACTTCCGTTACTATGAGGTAAATTATTATTAATTATTGACCCTTGATGATGTAATGATCCCTTATGGTATTCCAGTTCTCATGTTCTACAGTTCTCATGAGAGTTGATGTAATATACAGTTAGTGCCATTAGCACAAAGTATGTTTCGGGGAATTCTTGAGGAATTTATCGTTTATCAAAACTGTAAAAAAAATCTTCATAGTCATAATAATAACATTGATGTATGGAACTTATAAGGCGCCAAATCCATCCAATGAATGAACGCTCAAATCGCAACCATGTGCAAGATACGAATTTCAGACAGGAACAGAAAACGACTAAGTGAAACAGTAGAGGACATATATAAATAATGATAATCAATTTTTGTAAACAAAATTAAACAAATACTTGTTGATATCATTCTTAAATGCTCCAACAGAATTACGTTTCTTAATGATTTGAGGGAGTGAGTTCCATAAAGAAGACCCGGCACAAGCAAAAGTTCGTCCCCCCCCCCCCACTTTGTGTGAAACCTAAGGATGACAAGGAGACCAGAGTTCAAACAACGTAGATATTGAGAGAGAATATATTGATTGACGAGGCCGATGTTATAGAACACATTTCCTTGCTTGCCACAATTTGCCGATATTTACGTGTTAAGATACTTATTTTCAGGTCTCGTGGCGCCTATTGATGTCCGTCTCTCAGCGTCACGTTTTGAGGAAGGACCAAAGAACTCGACGGGAGTGCTCCAGCTTCGCGAGTCTCAGAATGATGTCTGGCACACCCCTTGTCTGATGGCGTCTTTCTCGTGGCACGCCCTGCCACGGTTGGTGCAAGTAGTCTGCCGACAAATCGGCTACCCTGGCGCCGTCTATGCTACCTTAGTTCATTCAGGAAATATAAATAATCCCCTGGGCGACATCCTTTGCAGAGGGAGCGAAGCGACAGTAGATGACTGTCGGTTCATCGGTTGGGAACCCATAGAGCGCGAAGAGGAGTTTAGCTATAATTGTGGTCTAGAACGTGAGCTTTGGATTAACTGTGATGACGGTAGGTTTACGAAGGCTCCATGTGCTTGTCATATTATTGCTCGTATATAGATTCAAAGATTTTCTGTGGTCATTGTTTCGTTATCCGCAAGGTTCGTTATTTCGAAACACACAAATCCCCTTAATCCAAACACTTTGGCGTTATTCCAAAGGCTCGTCAAACAGAAAACGATGAATAAAGTTCGTTATTTCAAAGATTCGTTGTTCTAAAACAGACAATTCAAATAACGAACCTTATTTCACTTTCGGATAATCGAACCTTCTGAGTAACGAACCTTGTTTCGTTCTGGGATTAACCAATCTTCGAAATAACGAACCTGTATTCCGTTCTCGGTATAACGTGTAAAGAACCTTCTTTTTTTTTTTTAATCGAAATTACGAACCTTCGGAACATTAAATAACGCACACTCGGAAAAACTAACTGTAACCGTCGTGGTAGCAACGTGGTGTAGTAGACAGTAGTAGGAATAGGAATAGGAATAGGAATAGGAATAGTGTATAGTAGGATCTTGAAGAACGGACTACTCGGTCAGATCGGTTGGCGGATGGGGAGGGCGGCGACCAGCCGAAGATGCTATGTTTTCGTATAGATACACAGAGGTGTCGCATAGTCTATGAACACAATCGGTTACAAAAGACGACTAGTACTGGCTCCTATTGAATTGGGAAAAAATAGACCACTGTAAAGCACGATGCAATAAGTGCAGATGATCTTCATAAATGAAGGCGTGTTGTTTCCACGACATAATTAACCATCTAATAAAAGATACCAAACAAAACGCAGAATGGGCCTGAGATTTTAATACTATATACAATGATATACTAATGTGTAAAAAACAAACAAACAACACGTTTGTTTAGGTAAAAACAAGTTGAGTTTTATGATTATAAGCTTATAAGCAAACAACCCACGTGAAATGACGAGTCGCACAACATTTTTATCAATGAGATGATCTTCAGCGGCAACTATCAGAGAAATTCAAAAAGGACAAGCAAAATATGTTAAAGAACCCGTTTAAAATCAAATTCTAAAAAAAGAAGGAGGGGTGAGGAAGACCATAGATTTGACATGTTGCAACCTCCAATGATGCATCGTGGCGTTTGGCTAACTTGAGACTGCTTCTAGCTTTGGCTGGAATGCCGGACAAAAGAGAGAAATAAGTATTAAAAAAAAAGAATTTCTTTGCCCTTTTTTATTCTGTCGCCTTTCATCGCCTATTTATAAACACAGGTGTAAACAGCGTCATCAGCAGCCCGTGCTGGTACCAGACTTGCGGGTTCTTCTATAGTGGATTTGATAAAGGCCCCAGCACTTGCCACTGCGATCTCGACTGCCCGCTCTTCGACGATTGCTGCTACGACTTCGACAATGAGACATCGCTCGATGGTCATCGGTTTCTTTACGGCGACCCCGTACCACACCCAACTCCTATTGACATAGTGGAAAGAATGGAATGTGTGGATTTGCGTGTCACCTCAGGCCTACACCCGTCCTACTGGCTGGTGACAAGCTGCCCACCCGCTTTCGGCATCCAAGAGGTATGTTGATATGTTATGATTATAACTTTAGAAAGGCAAGTATATTTCATTTATTTAGTCATATTTATACACAATATATATATATATATATATATATATATATATATATGTATATATATATTTATTTATTTATATATATATATATATATTATGAAGTGTGAGATAAACATTGCTAGAAAGTTTTGCTCCCATTATTCAAACTTAACAGGATTTACAAAGAGAACATTCATTTATTGTCGATATAACACAATGTGCTATGACACAAGTGCAAAATAACACGATGACAATCATAGTGAAAAATGTCAAATAAGGAGATCATATGAATGAAAATTCTTCTGAGATATTAGAGTTGCAGAAATAGAATATGATTATATCATGTGATATTAAATGTATGATACAAGTATATTATAAAATCTAACGTTCTCGTAAAAGAATAGAGTATGTAATTTGTAATCGTATTACACCTATGATCTTAAGAGTTACATGTATGCTGCTGATATGCTGCTCTCTCTCTCTCTATATATATATATGATTATAATGTTACAGATGTCTCACTTTTTCAGTATTTCTTTATGTTATAGGCATGCAGATATCCACATTTATCGAAATATACAAATAGAAATAAAAAACAAATCATAACCTAGTCTACCTCGACAAGTTCATGAAGGGTCACATGCTTCAACCATAATGATTATACTATGAATGTCCAGGACGTCTCTCTGTCCACACAGTTGCAGAAAAAACAACAACAATCAGTTCGAATTGATGACGGAACTTTAAATGTCTGCTTTGACTTGAAAATTGCAAGACTGCCGGTCGGATCAACCACCGATTCATGACAAATAAGGATTTTTTTTTCTTTCCGAGATCCGAGCGTTGACAACAGCGACCCATTAATTTCAGTTTCTTAATCCTTTTGTGTCATCGACACGTATTCTTCAATTATATATATATTTTTTTTCGAGCTCGTGTGGGTAGATCACGCAGCATAACCACAGAGTTGATGAGGGATCTCCAGTCGACCACTTGTTTTATTGAGCTGAACTTGCTGAATTATAAAGTTTATTTAACAGTTTTACTATGAACTTTATTTAACAGTTTTATTCCAATGCTCCAAAATCCCATCAATGTTCGAATAAAAAAATGAAATGCCCAGCAAAAAGTATCTTTCACTCATAGGTCGTACGTAGCTGTGAGATGACCAATGAAACAGACTCCGCTGCCAGTCACCCAGTCTACAGTGGAGATGGAGTTCATTTCTTAAATGCAGACTGCGCGTTGTGCAACGGGTATACCGACGTGACCCAGTGGGATCATCATTCAGTCGCGGGAGGTTTGTCGAATACTTCAGAGATTGAGCTGATTGTCTACACACCACCTGATTCAACACTTGTACTTCCGAACCCCGTTATTCCCAGGGCGTGCCATGAGAACATAATCTCTGATTGCGATCCTCTTTATGAGAACATTTACCCTAATATTGGCGAGGCATGTAGAAAAAACTGGGCTCTCGTCATGATAGACAACGTGATTTTCCGCAACCGTTTTTGTGCAATTTGTAACGGATACATCACTGAAGGGAGAGATGATGACATTTGTGTCAAGATGATTGGTCTTTCCTTTATCTTCCAAAACTTCCCCTGGTCTCCGCAGTCGCCTGAAGTAGATCCTTTCCAAACGGGTTGTTTTGAAGGATCTGTCAGGGTTGACGGATGGTGTACGCTCGTATTGGGTAATTGGTCCTCGTGTGACTACATTACTACACAGATTAATTTCCTAGACGACAATCCTCAGAAAGATTGGCAGTGTGTCGACAACAACATTCGCCTGTTTCAGAATATGGAGGGCTTAATCGCTGTAAATCTCGACATCATCTTGTGGTCAGACCATCATTCCGTCACTGTTGAGTTCTCTGAGGAGACTGATGTCGGAGCAGCAATTGACCATCACTTGTCAGATGTTGACACAACTGGCTGCATGACAAAATATGTCGAAGTCAAGAGTACGTGTACTACTAGTACTATCGAGAAAATCTGTTACTATGACTGGATCGTAGGAGAGCCAACCGACTTCGAAAAAATTTCTGGAAGGGGGTCGGCGTTTGCATACATGAACGACCTCCTACTACTTGTACACTTTTACACAAATATCACGACTTATGAACTCGCAGACGACGGATCTTCGTTCACTAAAATTTCACAACTGGGCATTTGTGGAACTATCACGAATAAATCCACTTGCGCTACGGAGGTGGTATTAGATTCATCCCAATTTGAACTTGTAAACTTCAATGGCTCCCGGTACGTTCGCTTTCTTGGACAACTCTTTCATCCACGTGATTATTTTATCTTCTCCAACGGATCGATCGAGCTCTGTATCCGCTCGTTGGAAGTTCTGAAACTTTTCGGTGAAGGCGGGTCCAAGCTCCTCGTTCTGATTGAGCGAGTAGGATTTGGCATTTCTTCTGGATGTTTCTTGCTGACCTTTATGACTTATTGCGCGTATCGACAGTTGCGGAATCTCCACGGAATGGTTGTGATGAACCTGGTGCTCGCGCTTCTGCTTTCTCACATTCTGATAGAGTTTGTCGCAGATTTTGTCACTGATTGGTCAGAGGTCTGCATCGTCATCGCCGCTCTGTCTCACTATTTCTGGTTAGCCGCTTTCTTCTGGAAGACGGTTGTTGCGTATGACCTCTTCGTCACTCTATCTGCAAAACCAGCCACGGCCCTGGCAGCGAACAGGAAAAAGACCAAGAAGCTCTTGGCCTACTCGACCTTTGCTTGGGGTGTCCCATTGCTCATAGTCGGCACGTCTCTTGCTCTCCAGTTCCTCCCTCTCGTTCAGCAGATGCAGATTTATGGTGACGCGGGGAGAATGTGCTGGATCACCCCTACAATGGCAAATGTCATCGCTTTTGGAATTCCATCCACCGTGTGCCTCCTCGTCAACGGAATTCTTTTCGTCCTGACCGCTAGAAATATCTTGAGAGTTCGTCAACAAGTCACTCATGCGAGTCCAGAAAGCGTCAAGACCCGAAACAGGACAGTGGACTTGCTAATTCACGTAAAGGTAAGTGCTGTCGTACCATAATAATGATAATAATAATGACAATGCTAACAATAACAATAAAGTCTAGTAATTTATTCAGGTAGCCTCTTCAGTGTTGCCACTGCTCAACCAGAGGGTCCTGCCATTATTACCCATTTATACACCTGGGTCGAGAGGGACATGGTGGGTAAAAACATCTCGTCCAAGAACGTAAGCACTGGGTGGGAATCGAACTCGGGTCCTCCGATTGGGAGTCGGGAGTCGTATCCACTATACCACAGCGCTCCCACATCACCGATTTCACTTTGATTTGTTTGATACTGTGTGGTGAATCAAGGTCTAAGCATGAATATTGGTCCAGATCAATAAAATATTCAAGAAAATCATTTACATCGATGTTATTTTTCTGTATTCGTAAGTTACTATGGTATTCGTTATAAACTTCTTTCCATGCATGCATTAACAGATATCCTTCCTCCTTGGCTTCACGTGGGTGTCCGGATTTGCTGCTAGTTTATTCAAAACAGATGCATTCTGGTATGTGTTCATCGCCTTGAACTCTCTCCAAGGGATAGTTGTCTTCTCTACCTTCGGCCTCAAGCCTGTTCGAGATGTTTGTTCTAAGCCCAAGGTCGACCAGAACGCTGCTGCTGTCCCAGCGATCAACAACGATGCTGTCCCAGCGATCAACAACGCCGCTGTCCCAGCTAACAACAACGCTGCTGCCCCAGCGCACAACGCGTTGTCACACCATTAAACACAGGTTCATCCCTTGAGTAGTCCTTTCTCGAAACTTACTTTGAAAATAGTCGAATAAAGGTGATCAGAATGAAAAAAAAAAGTTTTCAGAAACTAAGACTAACAATCGTAAAACAAATATGTATCTTGTACAGACACCAATACATCTTTGATGAATGACTGGGCATGATAGTAGAAAAAAGGGGGATAACAATGACTCATGTCGACATCTGTAATAATACCGTATTTCGATTTCATCGGCGCTTAGCCTAGTCACTGTTTTTTCAGAGGATTCTGCGAATTTTCATATTTCACTAAGGACTTGTATCCATTGTTCCATCATGATCAAAAGGGACCTAGCGGGTAGGGCATCTCCTTGAAGGTATACTGTTTGGAGGATTCCGACCTTGGGTGTTTTATTTTTGTCCACCGTACAAAAGTCGTCCGGTGCACCCAATTCTTCATGATATCTGTCGGCATGTTAAATCTTTGTTTTGAGCTCACCTGCGCCAAAGACTCAAGTGAGCTATTGCGATCACTCATTGTCGATGTCCATCGTGCGTCATGTGTCGTGCTTCATGAGTCGTCCTCGGTGCAGATCGTTTGCCCTTTGCCGATCGTTTACTAGACCAAACAGTTAACAAGAGGCCGTCGAGGAAGAGGCAGATTTATCCGTCAAGGCGAGTTTCTACATTCTGTTTTTTTTTTCAAACTGCAGAGGTTATTTTTTCTAAAAACAATGCACTTGGCAGGTGTTTTTACCAGTGTATTAGAATAATTGGACACCATGCCCCCCCCCCTTGAAAGCCCTCAAAAGCTGTCTCTGTCTTACCTCCTCCCTTCCAGTTTTCCTTTGTTCTCAGGTAATAATCTGCAAGATTGCGTGTGGAAGGTGAACTTGCGATATTCAGGTGAGTGTGAGCCCGAGGATCTCTTGCGGTAGTGTCAATGCGGTCATTGCACTGTACATTGTCTAGCTAAGGGGGGGGGGGGGGTGTTATGCAAACGGAGTTGTATATGAATGTACACATTGTGCTTGATTTTATGTTTTTGTGTGATGGTGTATGAATAAGAATAAAAGTCCTTTCATTATTTATGAAAAGTATTTCCTGTGTTGGCGTCCGAGTTGATATGAACGGGGCTTTGTCGCACTGTATAGACTGAAACATTTCGACAGTTTTGTTCTCATTTAGAGAAAAAAATGCTCTCACCTTGCTCTCAGATTACATCACGGTATGTATCATGAGTGCATTTGTTAGAAGAAAAAAAAGAAGAAATACGTACCTGCGTGGGTCACGAAATGGAATCGCGGGACATGGACACAAAAGTGCGCGCAAGCACACACTCACACATACGCACACACACAACCAAATGATAATAACAATAGTCGTATATATATATATATATATACATATATATTATACAAGTGGGGGAAGAGTGCTTGTGTGCGTGTATAAAAGTATGACGAATGTGGTAAATAACTAATTGGACATCTAATAATTAACCTTGCTCACTATAGTGTGAAACATTTAATCTAAAACAGTATAGAGCATTCCATACATTTCATAATATATGAAGTACACGTGGTGTGAACGTTCCTCGAATGAAACTTAAATGACAAGCTCTAACATTTACAATTGAATCATTATACACCGGCACATATTGACTAACACACTTCGAAAACTAACACTATCATAAAGACAAAATAGTACATCGAAATTCTAACTTTGTGAAGAAACAAGCACAATTACGTCATCATTTTGTACGTTAGCTGTGATGGGAATTGTTTGAAAGATCCTACAAACATCTTCGGCGAGCAAAACAAGAATGGCACGAGGACACGAACACAACATTACAGTACCAAAACGTTCCATTAACGGAAACAAAATGAACATATTTAATGTTCATTTTTAAACATTATTAATGTTTCCAGGTTAGCATGCCTGTACAGTGACGGGGCATTAAACTGCACATTACTTGAATATGAGACCACTCTGAAGCAAATAATTTTCACACAAGAATAGATATATAATGTACTCTTAAATGAATCCCACGAGAATTGGAACAATCAAACCCCCAGCATTCCCACTGGTCAGTTACTAGCCATCCCCTTTAAACTTTTCATGCAATGTCTTTCATTAATCATAATAAGTAACATGGAAACATGCAAGTTTTATGTCTAGACTATGTAAAGATGTTTACAAACACGTTTAATTAAAAGCTTTCATGTAAGTCTGAAAGCGTTCCGTGCCTCCTATGAATCCCTGTTTACCAATGGGAGCAGTGATTTTAAAAATGTTTGAGTTATCACATGCTATGCATATGTGTTAATCAATTGTATCACAAAACGTCCTGCCACATGGAAATATAAAGCCTGAAATATGAGGAGATATTACAATTGTACTATGTTTCTCAATTAAGCATATATCTGTCGACGGTTTATTTTAGAAACAATTTCAGTATAACTATTGTTACAATTATGTATATTTAACTCAACTTAACTAATACTTAACATCCATTATACGGATTAACACTTTTACATCGGCTGTTAGGCAAATAAACGAAAACGACCTGTTGGTTTAAAAAAAATGTCATAGATGCCAAAATATACCTTTGAAAACAAGGACAAGAATTGGGGAAATACAATACAACAAAATGGTGAACCCGCTTGGGGTGTTCAAAAAAATCAAATGAGTCGTTCTGCAAGACAGGAATGTTTACATTCAAAGGTACCCTCTTGAATTGTTTGATTGATTGATTGATTGATTGATTGATTAATTGGTTGATTGATTGATTGATTGATTGTTTGGTTGGTTGATTGGAGCAGGTTTGAAGTGCAAATATGATGATAGAAACAAGATCCAATAAAATACAAATAGTGAATGGTCACGAGTGCAATGGTACAAGATTTCGCACAAGGTGAAAGATAGAGGTGCTCTATTCAACGAGGCCGAGTTGAAAAGTGCGCCTCATCTTTCACCGAGTGCGAAATCTGGTTCCATTACACGAGTAAAGATCACACACTATTTGTTTTATACAACACCTCGAACGTCAACAGATTTGGTACTCACAGATTCTTGAATTTAGTACAGAAATGGCAACCGTTTTCCGTGAAAGACGAATGAGTAGCCTCACAGTCGCAGTCACCGTGTATGCAGTATTTATTGTACGTATGCGAAACGAAGTTGTTTAAAAATTGAGTGACAAAAGTACGCGCTTGTAAGCGCGCTTGTAATTGTTGATTGCGCGCGGCACATGTTTGTTTATTGTGACATCAGAGCGCGTGCAATAGTATACAAATGACGCACAGGTCTGAGTGCGTCAGTCGGAATTGTGTGCATAAGGTAACTATGGAATGCTTAACCCACGAGGCGAAGCCGAGTGGGTTTAGGCTAAATTCCATAGTTACCGCATGCACACTATATTCCGACTGACGCACGAAAAGACATGTGCGTCATTTGATTTATAGAATGGGTAATTTTCTTGTCAAAAACCCAGTTTTCTATCGTGTTACCCGATGACAAAATTACTGGATGCATTTCCTTTTGGCTTTCCGTAAAGGGCATGCATACCCGTACTTACCGTTTTTACTGGATGCATGGCCAGCCATGCATAGTTTTTATTATATCCCTCACAAAATGCATCTCGTCCTCTGATTGGTCGAGAGCACTGTAAACAACAAAACATAATTCTACCATACAAGTGCGCGAAACTATACCACGCTGGTGATTTTCGCGCCTTTTTTGCTTCGCGTCGCGACGCGAAATATTTCACGTGTAAATGAAGGGGTATCGCGGCGCCTTAGATCACTGCACTTCGCGAGAACCACAAGGCACGCATACACTCAATGCGACACGGGTTACGTTAGAGAACTCTTATAAAGCCCTCATTCTACGTTACAACAGAGTAGGCGATATCGTAGATCTATAATTAGACAACAATAAGCAAGCTAGGGTTCTTCGACGTACCGTAGGCCTTTGGGGGAGTTCATGCTTCGCCGTTTGAAAGTCGGTCTCGCACTAGTCGCAGTTCACTATTTAAACTCGAGCGACCCACCCAAAAGATGTTGACAAACGAAACTGCAGTAGATAATAGGCCTACTCTAAAGTTATATAGCGCTAGTTAAGCCTAACGTTAGTTCTACCTGTCTAACAGTAGGCCCTATTTCCCGTAATCTCATTCCTAATAATTATTTTTTAGAGTGTCTAACGAGTAAGTTAGAGTCTAACTTGTTCACTGTTTACGTTAGAACACCGTACGAATCACACGAATTTACAGTGGCACTCGATGCTTTAATTGCTAGAATTTTTCCAGTGCCTAATCTAACCTTATACGCTGTTACTGAATGCTACCCAAATTTACAATGTATATTTGCATTTTAACAGGAAATGATAGTCCATATTCATGTACAGACATGACAGCTAGGTAGAAAGACGACAGAAAACACAATCAACTGCAGCTCACAGTCACATCGTTGATGCTCGAGCACGCACATCATCACCGCACTGGCGCGCAACCGAACGTACAACGGTACAAATCATGTTGACAGATCGGATAGGCGTATTGCATGTATGAAGCGCGTAGTGAGTTTGCAGTTTGCGCATGTTTACCAGTACGTTGTACAGCAATGCACCGAGTACACTTCAGCGGCTGAGCGCGCAGTTGTCTCTTCATAGTACGCGTACGCGCTGCCCTCCTGCTGAGCTGCTTTCCCGAGCGTGAATGACTAGTCAATCTTCTTGAAAAGTAAAGCAAGATGCCCTTAAAAAAGAGGTAAATAACATAATACCAGCAGCCGAATACTCTTAAATTCATTGGGAGGGATATAAAACAAATATACCAGGCCAATTTTTCGAGGCACCGGTTGAAACTATGTGCCTTCGGTGACTTCAGTCGCACTATTTTCTTCGGGGCTGCGCCCCTCAGAAAATAGTGCTACTGAAGTCACCTCATGCGCATAGTTTCAACCAGAGCCTCTCAGGCCTGGTATATTTGTATACTGGATGCATGGCCAAGCTGAGTGCGCGAACGCTTGCTTTAGTGCGCGAACCTTTGTTACAAGTACGCGTACTCTTGCTAAGTGCGCGATAACATGTTTACCACTGTGACTCAGCGTGCAGCCAGTAAAAATGAACACATAGCTCTCGACCAATCAGATCGCAGGATTCTCGCTACCCATTCTATAAAACATTTTATAAAATGGGTTCAAGAATGTAGCCAATAGGAAGCTCTGAAATGAGACACACCTCCTTCCTTTACTTCAGTACTATTGCACTGCCTGTAATCCTATGGTAGATTGCCGATCGTCTGTGCGCGCGGCGGCTCCTTTGATGAATTGCATGCATACGCGTACGCGCTGTCAATCCTGTAAACAACTTCTAGTTCGGGCTGCCGGCCGGCCGGCCTGTCTTCCCTTAGTCTTGTGCATAACATATGTGGCGTGTACGTATACTGTACTATACTATACATATACGTACACTTTGTACAGTACAGTAGACCAAGCGTTATGGGACCGGACGCGTACATGGAGTCACTTTGAAGAGCAAATCCAACGATTTAGCAGGTTAATTCTCACGCCGTTTTCAGAGTATGTTGTCTAGTAGGCCTATATGAGGAGTCTATATCAAGTCTTTAAGGAAAAGGGTGCATATTCTATGTAAAATAAGTAAGTTTTCATGTGGGTGTCCGGAAACCCAACCCCCCATTATACTTATACTGTATGTGCGGGACTTCCGCGAGTGCGACGTGCGTAAAAGTTTGGGACGAACATCTTCGGACGTCTTGACCCACAAAGGTACGTGAAAAACGCTGAAAAATGATGTTAGTTTTCGAATTTTCGACCCATTTTATAAAACAAATGATGCACAGGATTATTTCGTGGCGTTAGTGTAGGCGTAGCTCACTCTCGGGTATTTACAATGTAGTGCAACATGCACTCGGCTTCGCCTCGTGCATGTTTCACAATTGTAAATACCCTCGAGTGCATTACGCCTACACTAATGCACTCTATCCTGTGCATCATTTGTATATTGGTCAAACAAAATTGCACCGCTGACAGCCAGAGAGCGTGCAATGGAACTTTTCACTAAATGTCACGTGATGGGCAATCGATCAATCGGATAGCTACATTCTAAATAGGTGTTGTATAAATTCAGGTATTCACTTCTGTTGTCTATTTCTCACGTTTCCTCATTGTACAGGCAGTACAGGTATGTCCATTTCTTGACTATCAGGGAAATGTTGCCATGTTACGTATACTAGTAATCGGGAGGAACATAAAATGTGAAGTTTGACAAGCTATGCATCATGGGACCGCTTGCGGGGAATGACTGTCTGTAATGATGGGAGCAACCACTCTTCTAGATAAGGCCCAAAAGTTAGTTCATTCATTTGCTGCTGTTATGAAAATTATAGTCTGGAAGACGTTTTAAATGAAAGACACGCTTTATAAATAGCAGTTTATGGGCCCATTGTGTTTTCAAACGTACACTTGACAGTAACTGCAAATTCGTCATAAAATACGGCAATCACAGCAATTGGATTTTTATGCTGATCACCACAAAACACTTATTTTGGATGTCGGGCCATCTTACCACAGATTCTTGTTAAGGGGAATCTAGCTGTCTGCCATGCTGCACTTGGAAAGTACTGCGCTGCAGGTGATCTACAAAGTCGAACAACGGGTAACGAAAAATGAAAATGATTTAATCTGGGAGTTCAACCCATCACTCATTATTGTAGCGATGTAGCCTCAGGGTAAATCTCGGTGTCACAAGCTTTGAAACACAAGAGAGATGCACATGCAGGTAATGTACATAATATCAACACGAACATTCTACCAACTTTATGACCATGCTATGATGTCCTTGCTTGTTACATTTTCGTCACGTCGGGATATTTTGAGTTTAGCCTCCGTGCATTCACTCACTGTTCACTCTCCAAAATGCATGTGTATCTCTGCTCATTTCTGCTATATGATAGGAAATATATATATATATATATATATATATATATATAAGCCTATATATATCCAGAGAGGTATCGTCCCACCTCCATGGTCAATCTTATTATTACTTCTTTACTAACCAACAACAAGCCCCAAGTCAAAAGGCGCACCAATCGCCCACGTACACTCTGGAAGTGATGAAGGATTTTGCCAGCCTGTGTGCACAAGAGGAGGACATTCAATTAAATTCTGTTCGTTTTGAAAAGATGAAAGTGCCACTAATTTCAGTGGCATCTCGCTGAGTCGATTTCGCAATTCTTAGAATAAGTCAAAATCAAATTTGTTATTAAGTATAGAATGCTATTAGAAAGAATGCAAATAAATTGATTTCCATAGGAAAGGGTCCCACGACCTTTCAGTGATTACACCGACTTGCATAAAATTGTAAAATTTTGTGAAGATCTCTTACAGTTTAATTGACAATGTTAAGATAATCCTTCATTTTTTCTTACACTTAATGTAAAACTCAACAGAAAATACATCATCACATTCTCTCTGAAAACTACATTGTGTATTTTCATAGCGTTACATTTGAAAACATGGTTTTGTGTTTTAACACTGATTAGTCTTAAGTCCTATTTTCTTTCATGCAATATCTTATTCTTCCAATTTCAGTTTTTCTTTTGAACAAGAGTTGAGCTGATTGTTTTGCCCTACTTCATAAAGTGAAAATTCGCGGCAGTCACTTGTGCTCATGCTCCCTGGTTGACTTATATAGGGCCTATAGGGTTAAATAGATTCAATGCTCCTAACAAAGCAGAAAGCACAACAGCCGCGGTTTCCTTTTTCCAGCTCCATGATGGTCGGTTAAAACAACAAAGTATGTACTATCAACGAGATATTACTGACCTGAAGACCAAAAATGCAGAGGGCAATGCAATTTAGCGTGCCTAAGATGCCTTCGGGATCATGAGGTACAGTGCTGTGGTATACTTTGATTATCTTGCCCGTCTTGATGAGGTGGGCAGGGGTGAAGAAGGCGCAGTCGATGTAGCCGGCAGCTCCCCCAGTGCAGTTGGTGAGCTCTCCGTTCACCCCAACCAGCGGTCCTCCCGGACCCTGATAACCACTATACTCATCGTCGGTCAGAATTGCATCATGAGAAGAAAAAAAAAAATTGGACACTTGAAAAACTAAAATCGGAATTTAAACCCCCCCCCCCCCAAAAAAAAATGACAGAATTTTAACGTTTCACATAATTTACACTATAACAGTGATATCAGGAAAATCTGAGGGCCGTAATGCTGCGTCATCGCCACACCAGCTTTACATTGACCTATGCACAAATCTTCAGTGATAAAAAACAAAAACAAAAAACACACAAAAAACATACAAATTCGGTTCGTCAACCCACGTGGGTGGAGAAGTTTCTAGACAGGGAATTCGCACACTGGAGCTCAAGAAATAAAGTTGGCTCATGTCGCTTCATCTCAAACGTTCGGTGATGATGTAGCCTTACTATTGATTAGTGTCCAAGAAATGACACTTGTGCTGTTGATAACCAAAGCTTTGGCCATCGTATCAAATTTTCATACTCATGTAGAAACCCGGTAAATAATAGGTGCAGGAGTATTAGTGATTGTAGTTGTTAGCTGATTCTGATTCTATTCGTAGATGTATTTATTAAAGACATTTTCAAATGATATGGTGTCGCACTTTAATGTCAAAATGTACTTTTAGTGTCACCTACCGAGGGCATCCAGGTACGGGTAGGAAGAAGGTGACCATTACGTGAACAAGAATACACAACGCAGCTACCGGCAGCTCTATGTATTGAAGTATATCACGGAACATCAGGAAACACGAATTCTGCAAAGATTCAATGTGAAGAATATGGAGAGATTTCGAAATTCGTCGCTAACTAGATGTGCCTGATTAGGTATGTACATTTTAACACAAACAACAACAACAAATAAAAAGATAACAAATTCAGTGAAAGATAATGATTACGATATAATACTGTTATGACCACAGTAACGCGAGGAAATGAGTATTGTGATGACTGTAGGCCTAAGGCTTACGTTCATTACATAATGTTACAGGTAAAAAGTGAACGCGATCAACCTGAACAAACGAACCGTTGCTAGCAGATTAGGTGAATATTTTTATCCAGAATCACCCTCCTCCTTTTACTTACAAATCCATTTTTTCACAATTCTTATTTCATTTTGATTTCATTCATAGTTATACATCCCACTTGAATGTTAATAAGTAAATATATATATATATATATATATATATATATATATACCAAACATAATAATTACCTCCTGTCAATGGGGTTTACTTGAACATTCCACTTGAATATTCAGATGTACATGAAATGTACATAATAAATGAATATACTCAACACAATATCTTCTGTCAAGGAGTGTGAATAATATGAAATCTTTTATAAAAATCACGAATACCCCTTTCCGCAAATCTAAACATAAATCTCAATCATTTTTTGAAATCGTTTTATTCATTTTATCAGACATATCCCCCTCCCATACACACAGTCTCTACATCTTTTCTACTGAAACATGCAGAGGGGGTTTTCATTATGCAAACAAGAGGTAAGTTTAGCTGCGAACATGCACTCACCGTTCTGTCTTACTTCCTTCGTGCTTGGAGCCATCTGGGAAGATGTAACACGAAGCTACAATAAAGTACGTGATACCAAATCGCTGCAGGACACCCGGTATCCGAAGAGTTAGTAGGTCGTTGAGCTATGGAACACAAAGCCGGAAGAAAAAAAAAATCAGGCTTTATTTTGCTGCAATTTATTTTTAGTCATTTGACGCTTACAAGCTTAGTGAGATAGTATAGTTTTTCATTTACGCGTAGTATTTATTTTACACGGCTACTTTCTTCAGTCGTCCTGAAAAAGAATAACACAAAGAAATGAAAATTGCAGATTTCTTCATCTGAGAGGAATATTGAGAGACGTACTATCTAGGTGCTGACACTCGTTACAGAAAATTAAACCATAGAATTTGTTTATATTTGTTCACAATCGCATCATTCTTAGTTTTGTTTTGCGGTTTACTTCATATTTTTGGTTCGGACTAACAGATATCTTCATAATTATAATCGGCATGCGTCATGAACATGATGAAAAAAAATGTTTCGAGTGAAGTTTGCTGGTAAATGTTACAGCGTATAGAGCTAACGTGTGCCTGAAGTCTATAGAAATTTGGGTGTATGTTGGCATATTGGCCGGCTGCTTGTTGAGGTACGCTGTCCCATTTGTAATTTTTTTTCGGACAAGTCCAAAATTTTAAATGGATTATGCACCAACGTTCTGATAAACAGGGGTGCAGAATTATAACGAGGGATTGGGGTGCATGGTCCCAGAACATGCCATGATTTATCACATTTTCATAGAGTGCCTTTTTGTAGTGGGCGAGTTGTTGTAGGGAGGCATTGAATAGGAAGAAAGTTTGCAAGTTGGAGATAGACTCAAACTAGTTTCTTAGATCTAATCTAGAAACTGACCCAACAGTGCGCTCCCGCGCCGGTACGTGCATCAAGGCTGCATGCATGACATAGCTAATCCCACTTTAATCTAAACCAAAGAAAATGAGTTAGTTCTTAGTCTACATCTAGATTAAGTGGACTTAGATCTAGTACTTTAATAGGCTCAATTAGACTTGGAGTATGTACAATTCCACGGTATCTGTGACACAAGTCCAAGTAAAACTGGATGAGGCTGTAGTGAGGGCGAGGGCGAGAGTAACTCTCTGAGACTAATATACTAGTAGAAGATTATCTGGTTACTAGAAGATCCGTTAGTCGAAGAAGACATAGAATATCTAGAAGCAGATCGTCTGAAATTTAGACAAGGGCATTTCATGATTGCTCATTCATGATAAACATAACAAGCCTCACCAAGTTTCGCTTATGTGTTCTACTATATTGCTGCGTTCACTCAATCCACACATAGAATTAAGGCAAACTTGTCCGTTAAAGGACTATTTTGACTAAAGATCAAAAACGTGCAAGAACTCTTGCTCAGCGCTGCAGAACTTCAAGGAAAAAACACATACATTCTGACTCCCTAGCAGTTTACATGGAAACTCACGTTGAATGCAGACACCTACAGGATGAACAGGATTAGACTTCTTTTGACGATATTCTTAAAAACTGCGAAGAAAGAACAATTCTTCGAGAGAAGAATGTTGAAGGCAGGGTGGATGGATGTACCCATGACGAACACAACCTTTGATAAAGAAGAAAGTAACCAGTGTGGAAAATAAATGTTTGTTGCTCTTTGCCTTCATAATTGGCACGAGATTACAAACAAACAAACAAACAAACGTCGTTTTGAGATGTAATATCGCAATGTTTCAAAAGTATTAAGAATATGATATTACACCTGAAATATCAAGAATTATATTGCATTTCCGATGTCATTTTGATATTCCAAAAAGTGCAATATTTTTCAAAGGAATTTTCCTTCTCTTACTCCTCGTTTATTTACCACACATTAATCTCTGTCAGTATTTGAGTTTAGCATTCAGTGCTCACTATTGACTCCTTCTTCTTGTTCTCTCCTAAATTCTTTTATCGAAGACACTTACCAAGGAAACAATAAGAAATGAATAACTCAGAACATCATAAATTTACTGAATTTGTGATGGTGATGATGCTTTCGTGGAATGCAGTTAATTGAGAAAGAAAATCAGAAAAACACTCATGAACGACTGAGACAGTGCTACGTACTTGAGAGGTAGGCTTCATACCTGCAAAAATACCAAGCTGGAATATTCCGATCAAAGACCGTACAGGGAGCTCCTAATCTCATGGCTCTGTTTTCTGTATATTACGTCCCATCCATCATTATGCTGATTAAGACTATATACCGAAGGAAAGGAATCTTGTAATCGTATTTTGTTGGGAACGGAGGGCAGTTTTTAATTATTGATTATTTTTCTTCTCGTTCTTGTGTAAGCAAACTTTTTAAAGTACGTTTGGATGTTAAGGGTTGCTTTTATTTTCGTTCCTTTAACAAATACAAGTATGAATGTAAAAGCTGATAATGGATTTTTTTCCTGCTCCTGTAATAATACAGATATAAGAGAAAGAAAGAGAAGTACATTCCATAGTATACAGCTTTCAGATTTTTGTGTTGTTGTTGTTGTTATTGTTGTTGATAAGATCGTGGCAAAAGATAATATATCTCCTATACACAATCGATAATACGCTAAGAGCGACATAAAGGAAAGACATACTTGAGTGATAGACTCGTGCCAACTTGTAAACAATAGAATAATAAAAATGAGAATGACTTGAGGTATGCAAGCTGTTCTTGCCGAAGAGCCATTTGAACTTTTGCATTTCCTGCTTATTGTTGCAAATACATGTTAATGTAAGCATAACGTACATCACATTGTACTGTATTAAATTATGTTCCTTAAGAGGTTATTGCAACTGTATAGTTGCGATTTTTTGACACCCAGCTTTCCACCTTCATAATTCTGTCTTGTCCTTAACGGTCTTGATCAAAGGCTATGACAAAATCTGTATGTGCTTACTTTTTCTATCTTTCGCACCTTTTCTCTGTCTGTCGAGCAATTAATTTGATGATTCTTATGGTACTCTTGAAAGGTTTACTGGGTTTTTCATTTGTTTAGATTAAATGTACGTTATGTACATGTATGCAGGGCCCAAATGCAGCTCTTCCGTTCTCCCTCTTTTTGCCCAATTCTGCATACGGTCAATCAGTAAATTACTATTTCAGCCTATAACTCTTGTCAGGAAATGATTACAAATTGTAATATGGATTTCGTTATTCCATCTGAAGTAATATTTATATGAACCAATTATGACATCAAGTATAATGTATATGACATAACGTAGAAGAAATAACTGTGATACTTCTTGTGATCATGAATTCGTTCATTGTCGATATTTCCATACAGGGAGTTCAGTGAGTTTGTACAAAGAAACTTTTTAGAGAAGCTGGGTCGCAAACTGGCAAAAGATGCTGAACAGCTAAAACTGTTTCATGAATAAATAAACTTCAGCAGAGGCGGACTTTTGACGGGATTTTTAAGGAGATGCACACTTCTTTGATTGTATTATATACGTAATGGGTCCCATCTATTTCCCCTAATCTCTGACACTGCCTTGGTGGACGGTTGGAAGTATAATGTGGAATATAATAACAAATTTACACCAAAGGAACCCTGGAGTTGTATAGATTTACCACTAAATAAAAGAAACATAGAATTTTTCTCGACATTGTCGATGTCACAGATGCAAAATTCAGCTTGAGGTATTAGGTTTTGTTTGTAATCAAGCCAGAGAGCAGAAGCCGTTGACCGCAAGCTCCGCCTACACCGTTATTAATCATTTTTGTTTTCTTCTGGATCGATGCATAGAAAAAGGGGGTTTCTGTCTTTATAAGAGTGGCAGTTTTTGGGGTAGACTCTACTTTAACTTTCTGTCAGACAAGGAATGGTCATTCAGGCCTCCGGGAACATTCACCAAATCGAGTGGTTTATTGCGGTCAGATTTTGTGTAAGTTGATTAAAGCTTCTATCACTGTCTGACAAATAGCTCCAAGCTTTAAGATATGTGAAACTGTATATTTCAGAATTTATATATATATATATATATATATATATATATATATATATATATATATTTCAACCTGCAGTTACCTTAAGCTTTGCATTCTTGTTACTTGCGTTTCCGGGAGCAAGTCATGAAGCAATCAGCACAGTCGTTGCCATAGGGCTATTTATTTGGTTACTCGCACGCAGACTTCGTGTTCAAACATGATTTTTAGACGACAGAGAATGCCGATTATTTGTAAGACAAGTTGAACACATTTTTTCAAGGACACACCCAAATCCATCTACTATTTACCTCTTGAATAATTGTGAAGAACCTGTTGTTTCTGTTCCTTTCTTAACTATAGCAGTCATGACCATGTAATTTTACAAATATAATGAACAATGTTACATTGGGTTGATGACTGCCTGAAGTTTCTAAACAAGCCTTTGACTGCCTTGACGTTGGATCTTTCAGTCACTACAACAGTGACTTTTGAATAGTTCAAAAGGATGCGTCAAACAGAAAGAAGGTGTTAAAATATTGTAGACCTTGTTATTTGATTTCAAGAGTTGCAAATAGATTCTTGAATTCTATCCATAATGTTTTGTATTGAGTTTCTTTGTTATATCTTATAAATACTAGTACTCTATATCGGGTAATGTTAGTCTTTTGGTCCAGAAGGCTAAATTTGCCATCAAGTTCAAGGTATGCCATAAGAGACGTGATTTAGGTACATCATGATGATTGCTCACTGATTGAGTCCAGTTTGGTAGATCAGTTGGAGCCTCCAAGATAACATTCGAGACGTTAGACTGCGCACATGCTTCACCGCGTGGAAATCCATGGCGTCGCATCGCGAGAGTTACCTTGTCCTATACCTCCTGTGGCTCGTTTTAGGTAAGTTGACAAAAACTCACACTTGTCTCTCTTTCATGACAACATACACCTTATGATACATAATGCGCTTGTTTGATATCCGTACAAGCTCAATCTTTGCAATTGATATAGATATGATTAAACTCCAAAGACGTTCCCACCGAGTATTGAAATAACTGTTCCACCATTTCATTAATTCCTTGAGATCACTATAAATGAAGAGTTTTATCGCAAAACGAGCTAAATCAATTCTTGTTAGGCTGAGATATTTGTGATTAAAGCTGCTAAAAAACAAAGAAAATAAGAAAATACAGGATATCTTTAATTATAACTTCCATGACTTCCTTGTTATGTAACAAGGGAGGTTTTACTGGAAAGGTTTAATTTTGCTGTATCTAATAATGGACTTACTTTGAAATGTTTAAAATGGCGCTTGGCTGATTTTGCGATAAAACTCTTCAAATACTGTATTCATTCTAACTGACGATGTCTGATTGAAATACAATTTACACTGAATGCATTACATTCGCATAACAACACAGTTATGATTACAACATTGATGTGCATACAGAAGGTTCAGATACTATACATCGCTTATCCAGCATCTAAATCTCGACTGTCACACCTTTCAATGTCCATTTTAGCAAGACTGTCAACATATTTTCCTTGATGTAGACGATTTTACAAAAATTGCCATGATGAAGCTAATGCGAATTCCTTTTTCAGATGATAATAAAATTCATATTGGTACAGCTGAAATCCTTACTCAGTAGAAACAAAGCACCGTGTTCTTTGCAAGTGTTTTCATATGGATATGCTTGAAAATTATTATGTCCTCCATCGAATGATTTTGAATATAAGAGGGCCCTATTCCCCTGTACTTACCTTACGCGATTAACCTATAACAGATTAAAAAAAACAAACAAACAAACATGTGCGCTGGATATTTCTTCAAAACTATTTGTTGAAAAACGTATGCCTACCATATTCGTCGTTTATGTTTAAAATTGATAGCATCCCCTTTAGTTCAGTTTAATTTCTGTACTCCATTGCTAAGACTATGATACAAAAGATGACAAAGCGTCAACATTGTTGTGAGAAAAATTAACATACATTATTATGTACTACATACAATACATGACATGACAATACATGTCATGTTGAACGTACACTGAGAAAGGGGACATTTTAGAACAAATTTTACAAAAAGAAAGATATATATATAAAGCCATGGTGAATAACACAAATAGAAAATATGTAAACGAAATTATTCTTAATTTCACAAATATCTAAGCCTCAAGTAGAAGAAGGTAAATTTATAAAGAGATTAGAAACAAAGCTAAAAGTACAATAAAGGTAGCAAAACGAAATAGTTATAATATCAAATTGAAACATGCTTTGAATGATGCAAAAACTGCTCAAAAAGATATTAATGAAGTACTAAATTGAAGAAAAAAAAAAAGGAAATCAACAATCAGTGAACTTGGGTCTAAAAAGAAATCTATCACAAATAAAATAGAAATAGGTATTTTTTCTGATAACTTTTAGTACGATTGGAAATGAGATTCATAATAATCTACATCCATGTAATTCTAAATATAATTCTTGTAAAACATATTTGAGTGAAAATGTCATCGATTCATTATTTTTCAATCCTGTAACAATTTCAGATGTTTTAGAATAGTTTCAGCATTTGATGCTAATAAATTGAAAGGGTATGATAGATTTGACACAATGGTTGAACTAACTTCTATTGATGCTACTATGCCTCCTTTATTCGATATATTTTTATGCTTCCATTGAACAGGGCATTTTCCAATTGCATTAACAATTGCAAAAAGGATACCAATTTCTAAGAATGGCTATGAAACGTTTGAAATAATTGAAGACATCTGGGGGGTTTTTCTCGATTTTTTGGGTAAAGTGTTAGAAAAAAAAATGTGTGACAACTTTCATAAAGTCCATTATCGGAGATGAATTGGTTTTAGAAGAGGGTTCAGTACTTTATATGTAATGATGGATTTTGTGGACTATCTTGCCGAAGCTTCTAAAGACATATCGATGCAGCAGCTAATTGGACTTTCATTTTTTTTTCGAAATCTTTTAATTGTATTGATCATTCGATTTTACTTAATAAACTTTGTTTTATGACATAAAGAGAACAATACTATAATGGTTTCAGAGTTTTAAGTGGTAGGAAGCATCATGTTCGTAAAAATGCTTTTTTTTTTTCAAAATTTAAAATATTTCAAAAGGAGTGTCTCACTGTTCAAATCTTAAATCACTGATATTTTTCATGCATATCAGTGATGTACCATACGTCAGGAATATTTCACCGATAAGTTTATGAATTTGCTGATAACACCCACCTGCTTATACCAAGAAAAAAATGTTGCAATTATTAATCAGGTTTTTAATACTGAAATGCGAGAAGTGCGGTTAGTTTTTTTTTTTCAGCAAATAAACTACAAATTAATCATACATAGACAAATAATGTAATAATTAAGTCTTAAAATTGAAATACTGATGCATATCTAATAACGTCACGATAAATTATATAAAAATTGAAAGGGTTAAAGGGAGTAATTTCTTGTGCCTCGGTGTATTTATTGTAGTTTGATTGGGAAAGATTATTTAACCACATTTCTTTTGAAATATCAATAACATTGGAGTATATATGACCACTGAAAATTTTTGCCAAAAAAAAATCTGTAAAATAGTCTGATTTTTATCAGAGTTATTGGTATATTTTGTGGGGTAATATCTCAATTGTTCAAGCGAAAAGCGTAGAGATCATTGACTTTCACTGTTTTTCTTAGATAAAAGAAAGGATCGGAAGGAGTACACATTATAAAAAAGTAGTTTGTGATTCATCACTCAGTAGGCCTACCTACCTGGAGAATAAAAGTTGGTTTAAATATTGGTTTGACCGTCATTTTCCGAAACAATATTGCAGTAAGACATGGTTAATCATTGCATTTTAAATCATGAAATCGTGAGAAAATTGTGAGAAATAATTTTTCGGTCTGTGGGAGAGCTCTTCTGTTTTTGTTGTTGTTTGTTGGTTTTTTGATCGACTAGTGAATATTGATATGATCTTTCTAAGTTAAGTTGATATCATTTTGGACTTGTAAGAATTTATAGTAGATCTCAGATCAAAAACAAATTAGCACAAATATCAAAATGTTCATTATCATTAGCTTGAGAATATACTGATACAAACAAAAGTTATTCTAGTACCGTAGGAACATTCAATTACATACAAACTACTGCAAAACTTTATCGATTTCTATGTATAACGTATTCAATAGCGTTTCACAGTTATTTTGTTATTATTATTATTATTATTTTCATTTTATTTCAACAGGCCAGCCCTTGCAGTTAAGAAAAAAGCTGTATGTAACAAAGATAAACAACAATAAAAATATAAGGAAGAGACGGAGAGAAATATGATACGCGAGTTCAAAAATATCAACAAAACAGTTAAATGATGTGCCAGTTTCCAGTGTCACAGAAATAAATATAGCGCACTCTGTTTATCCTAAAATGTCACTGTCAGGTTAAAAAATTGAGAGACAAAATTCTACTCCGCTTTTTTAAATAGAGGAAAATAGTTCAAAACTTCCATTACTATGAGGTAAATTATTATTAATAATTGACCCTTGATGATGTAATGATCCCTTATGGTATTCCAGTTCTCATGTTCTACAGTTCTCATGGGAGTTGATGTAATATACACTTTGTGCCATTAGCACAAAGTATGAGTCGGGGAATTCTTGAGGAATTTATCGTTTATCAGAACTGTGAAAAACAAAACAAAAAAACAATGATAACCAGATTTCCGGTTGTCATTCCCTGGAGCATAGTCTGAACAAGCTCTTCATAGTCATAATAATAACATTGATGTATGGAACTTATAAGGCGCCAAATCCATCCAATGAATGAACGCTCAAATCGCAACCATGTGCAAGATATGAATTTCACACAGGAACAGAAAACGACTAAGTGAAACAGTAGAGGACATGCATAAATAATGATAATCAATTTTTGTAAACCAAATTAAACAAATACTTTTTGATATCATTCTTAAATACTTCACAAGAATTACGTTTCTTAATGATTTGAGGGAGCGAGTTCATTAAAGAAGACCCGGCGCAAGCAAAAGTTCGTTCCCCCACTTTGTGTGAAACCTAAGGATGACAAAAAGACCAAAGTTCTAAGAACGTAGATATTGAGAGAGAATATATTGATTGACGAGGCCGATATTATAGATCATGAACGACATTTCCTTGTTTGCCAAAATTTGCCAATATTCACAGTATTAATATACGTATTTTCAGGTCTTGTGGCGCCCATTGATGTCCGTCTCTCAGCGTCACGTTTTGAGGAAGGACCAAAGAACTCGACGGGAGTGCTCCAGCTTCGCGAGTCTCAGAATGATGTCTGGCACACCCCTTGTCTGATTGCGTCTTTCTCGTGGCACGCCCTGCCACGGTTGGTGCAAGTTGTCTGCCGACAAATCGGCTACTCTGGCGCCGTCTATGCTACCTTAGTTCATTCAGGAAATATAAATAATCCCCTGGGCGACATCCTTTGCAGAGGGAGCGAAGCGACAGTAGATGACTGTCGGTTCATCGGTTGGGAACCCATAGAGCGCGAAGGGGAAAATAGCTATGATTGTGGTCCAGAACGTGAGCTTTGGATTAACTGTGATGACGGTAGGTGCACAAAGGCTCCATGCTTGTCATATTATTGCTCGTGTATAGATTCAAAGATTTTCTGTGGTCATTGTTTTGTTATCCGCAAAGTTCGTTATTTCGAAACACACAAATCCCCTTAATCCAAACATTTTGGCGTTATTCCAAAGGCTCGTCAAACAGAAAACGATGAATAAAGTTCGTTATTTCTAACTAAGATTCGTTATTCTAAAACAGACAATGCAAATAACGAACCTTATTTCATTTTCGGATAATTGATTTTTCTGAGTAACGAACCTTGTTTCGTTCTCGGATTAATCAATCTTCAAAATAACGAACCTGTATTCCGTTCTCGGTATAACATGTAACGAAACTTTTTTTTATTTTTTTAAAATCGAAATTACGAACCTTCGGAACATTAAATAACGCACACTCGGAAAAACTAACTGTAACCGTAGTGGTAGCAACGTGGTGTTGTAGACAATAGCAGGAATAGGAATAGGAATAATGTATAGTAGGATCTTGAAGAACGGACTACTCGGTCAGATCGGTTGGCGGATGGGGAGGGCCGCGACCCGCCGAAGATGCTATGTTTTCGTATACGATACACAGAGGTGCCGCATAGTCTATGAACACAATCGGTTAAAAAAAGACGACTTGTCCTGTCTCCTATCTGAATTGGAAAAAAATGGACCACTGTAAAGCACGATGCAATAAGTGCAGATGATCTTCATAAATGAAGGCGCGGTGTTTCCACGACACAATTAATCATCTAATAAAAGATACCAAACAAAACGCAGAATGGGCCTGAGATTTTAATACTACAATGATATACTAATGTGTAAAGAAACGTTTGTTTAGGTAAAAACAAGTTGAGTTTTATGATTATAAGCTTATAAGCAAACAATCCACGTGGTATGACGAGTCGCACAACATGTTATCACTGAGACGATCTTCAGGGGCAACTATCAGAGAAATCAAAAAAGGACCTGCAAAAACATTTGAAATACCTGCAACTGTATTTCCTGTAATAGAAAAGACATGGTAGTAGTGACATGGTGAGAAACTAAAAAATGTTCGAAATTCTTAGTGTCAAATCACTTAATTATCGCTTGTTTACTCATACCATACATCATTTTATTCAGTTAGTTCCCACATTGCCGTTTGGCTAACTTAAGATTGCTTCTAGCTTTGGTTGGAATGCCGAAAAAAAAGAGAGAAAGAAGTAACAAAAAAGAATATTTTCTTTGCCTTTTTTTTTTATTCTGTCGTCTTTCATCGCCTATTTATAAGCACAGGTGCAAACAGCGTCATTAGCAGCCCGTGCTGGTACCAGACTTGCGGGTTCTTCTATAGTGGATTTGCTGAAGGCCCCAGCACTTGCCACTGCGATCTCGACTGCCCGCTCTTCGGCGATTGCTGCTACGACTTCGACAATGGGACATCGCTCGATGGTCATCGGTTTCTTTACGGAGACCCCGTACCACACCCAACTCCTACTGACATAGTGGAAAGAATGGAATGTGTGGATTTGCGTATCACCTCAGGCCTACACCCGTCCTACTGGCTGGTGACAAGCTGCCCACCCGCTTTCGGCATCCAAGAGGTATATATATATATATATATATATACACATGTATATATATATATATATATATATATATATATATACATGTATATACATCTTATGAAGTGTGAGATAAACATTGCTAGAAAGTTTTGCTCCCATTATTCAAACTTAACAGGATTTACATAGAGAACATTCATTTATTGTCGATATGACACAATGTGCTATGACACAAGTAGAAAATAACACGATGACAATCATAGTGAAAAATTGTCAAGGAGATCTGAATGAAAATTCTTCTGATATATAAGAATTGCAGAAATAGAATATGATTATATTGTGTGATATCTAACGTATGATAATTATTATAATCTAACGTTTTCGTAAGAGAATATACTATGTAATTTGTAATCGTATTACACCTATGATCTTAAGAATTACATGTATGCTGCTGATAGGCTGCTATACATATAATTATAATATTACAGATGTCTCACTTTTTCAGGATTTCTTTATGTTATAGGCATGTAGATATCCACATCTATCGAAATATAAAAATAGAAATTCAAAAATCATAACCTAGTCTACCTCGAGAAGTTTATGGAGGGTCACATGCTTAAACCATATTATACTATGAATATCCAAGACGTCTCTCTCTGTCCACACAGTTGCAGGAAAAACAACAACAACAACCAGTTCGAATTGTTGACGAAACTTTAAATGTCTGCTTTGACTTGAACATTGCAAGACTGCCGATCGGATAAACCATCGATTCATGACAAATGAGAGGTCTTTTTTTTTTCTTTCCGAGATCCGAGCGTTGACAACAGCGACCCATCAATTTCAGTTTCTTAATCCTTTTGTGTCATCGACACGTATTCTTCAACTGTATAAATGTATATGTATATATATATATATATATATATATATATATATATATTTCGAGCACGTGTGGGTAGATCACGCAGCATAACCACAAAGTTTTATTGAGCTAAACTTGTTGTATTATGAACTTTATTGAACAGTTTTTACTATGAACTTCATTTAACAGTTTTATTCCGATGCACCAAAATTCCATCAATGTTAAAAAAAAAAGAAATGCCCAGCAGAAAGTATCTTTTACTCATAGGTCGTACGTAGCTGTGAGATGACTAATGCAACAGACTCCGCTGCCAGTCATCCAGTCTACAGTGGAGATGGAGTTCATTTCTTAAATGCCGACTGCGCGCTGTGCAACGGATATACCGACGTGACACCGTGGGATCATCATTCAGTCGCGGGAGGTTTGTCGAATACTTCAGAGATTGAGCTGATTGTCTACACACCACCTGAGTCAACACTTGTACGTCCGAACCCCGTTATTCCCAGGGCGTGCCATGAGAACATCATCTCTGATTGCGATCCTCTTTATGAGAACATTTACCCTAATATTGGCGAGGCATGTAGAAAAAACTGGGCTCTTGTCATGATAGACAACGTGATTTTCCGCAACCGTTTTTGTGCAATTTGTAACGGATACATCACTGAAGGGAGAGATGATGACATTTGTGTCAAGATGATTGGTCTTTACTTTATTTTCCAAAACTTCCCTTGGTCTCCGCAGTCGCATGATGTAGATCCTTTTCAAACGAGTTGTTGGGAAGGATCTGTCAGGGTTGACGGATGGTGTACGCGCGTATTGGGCGATTGGTCCTCGTGTGACCACATCACTACACAGATTAGTTTCCTAGACGACAATCCTCAGACAGACTGGCAGTGTGTGGATAACACCATGCACCTCTTTCAGTACATGGAGGGCTTAATCCCCATAAATCTCGACATCATCTTGTGGTCAGACCATCATTCCGTCACTGTTGAGTTCTCCGAGGAGACTGATGTCGGAGCAGCAATTGACAATCACTTGTCAGATGTTGACACAACTGGCTGCATGACAAAATATGTCGAAGTCAAGAGTACGTGTACTACTAGTACTACCGAGAAAATCTGTTACTATGACTGGATCGTAGGAGAGCCAACCGACTTCGAAAAAATTTCCGGAAGGGGGTCGGCGTTTGCATACAAGAACGACCTCCTACTACTTGTACACTTTTATACAAATATCACGACTTATGAACTCGCAGATGATGGAGCTTCGTTCACTAAAATCTCACAGCTGGGCATTTGTGGAACTATCACGAATAAATCCACTTGCGCTACGGAGGTGGTATTAGATTCATCCCAATTTGAACTTGTAAACTTCAATGGCTCCCGGTACGTTCGCTTTCTTGGACAACTCTTTCATCCACGTGATTATTTTATCTTCTCCAACGGATCGATCGAGCTCTGTATCCGCTCGTTGGAAGTTCTGAAACTTTTCGGCGAAGGCGGGTCCAAGCTCCTCGTTCTGATTGAGCGAGTGGGATTTGGCATTTCTTCTGGATGTTTCTTGATGACTTTTATGACTTATTGCGCGTATCGACAGTTGCGGAATCTCCACGGAATGGTTGTGATGAACCTGGTACTCGCGCTTCTGCTTTCTCACGTTCTGATAGAGTTTGTTGCAGATTTTGTCACTGATCGGTCCAAGGTCTGCATCGTCATCGCCGCTCTGTCTCACTATTTCTGGTTAGCCGCTTTCTTCTGGAAGACGGTTGTTGCGTATGACCTCTTCGTCACTCTGTCTGCAAAACCAGCCACGGCCCTGGCAGCGAACAGGAAAAAGACCAAGAAGCTCTTGGCCTACTCGACCTTTGCTTGGGGTGTCCCACTGCTTATAGTCGGCACGTCTCTTGCTCTCCAGTTCCTCCCTCTCGTTCAGCAGATGCAGATTTATGGTGACGCGGGGAGAATGTGCTGGATTACCCCTACAATGGCAAATGTCATCGCTTTTGGAATTCCATCCACCGTGTGCCTCCTCGTAAACGGAATTCTTTTCGTCCTGACCGCTAGAAATATCTTGAGAGTTCGTCAACAAGTCATTCATGCGAGTCCAGAAAGCGTCAAGACCCGAAACAGGACAGTGGACTTGGTAATTCACGTAAAGGTAAGTGTTGTCGTACCATAATAATGATAATGATAATAATGACAATGCTAACAATAACAATAAAGTCTAGTTATTTATTCAGGTAGCCTCTTCAGTGTTGCCACTGCTCAACCAGAGGGTCCTGCCATTATTACCCATTTATACATCTGGGTCGAGAGGGACATGGTGGGTAAAAACATCTCGTCCAAGAACGTAAGCACTGGGCGGGAATCGAACTCGGGTCCTCCGATTGGGAGTCGGGAGTCGTATCCACTATGCCACAGCGCTCCCACATCACCGATTTCTCTTTAGTTTGTTTGATATTTTGTGGTGAATCAAGGTCTAAGCATGAATATTGGTCCAGATCAATAAAGTGCTCAAGAAAGTCATTTACATCGATGTTACTTTTCTGTATTTGTAAGTTACTATGGTATTCGTTATAAACCTCTTTCCATGCATTCATATATCAGATATCCTTCCTCCTTGGATTCACGTGGGTGTCCGGATTTGCTGCTAGTTTATTCAGAACAGATGCATTCTGGTATGTGTTCATCGCCCTGAACTCTCTCCAAGGGATAGTTGTCTTCTCTACCTTCGGCCTCAAGCGTGTTCGAGATGTTTGTTCTAAGCCCAAGGTCGACCAGAACGCTACTGCTGTCCCAGCGATCAACAACGCCGCTGTCCCAGCTAACAACAACGCCGCTGTCCCAGCTAACAACAACGCTGCTGTCCCAGCGCACAACAACTCGTTGTCACACCATTAAACACAGGTTCATCGCTTGAGTAGTGCTTTCTCGAAACTTACTTTGAAAATTGTTAGCCGAATAAGGTGATCAGAATGAAAAAAAAAAGTTTTCAGAAACTAAGACTAACTACAGTCAAACAAATATATATCTTGTACAGACACCGATACATCTTTGATGAGTGACTGGGCATAGAAAAAAGGGGATAACAATGACTCATGTCGACGTCTGTAAAAATACTGTATTTCGATTTCATCTTCTTCTTCTTCTTAGCCTAGTCACTGTTTTTTTCAGAGGATTCTGCGAATTTTTATATCACACTACCGGCTTGTATCCACTGTTCCACCATGATCAAAAGGGACCTAGCGGTTAAGGCATTTCCTTGAAGGTATACTGTTCGGAGGATTCCGACCTTGGGTATTTCGTCCACCGTACAAAAGTCGTCCGGCGCACCCAATTCTTCATGATATCTGTCGGCATGCTAAATCTTTGTTTTTAACTCGCCTGAGCCAAAGGCTCAAGTGAGCTATTGCGATCGCTCATCGTCCGGTGTCCGTCGTGCATCGTGCGTCATGAGTCGTCCTTCGCGCAGATCGTTTGCCCTTTGCCGATCGTTTACCCGACAATGCAGTTTACAAGAGGCCGTCGAAGAAGAGGCAGATTTATCGGTCAAGGCGGGTTTTTACATTCTGATTTTTTTTTTAACTGCAGAGGTAAATTTTCTAAAACAGTGTACTTGGCAGGTGTTTTACCAGTGAATTAGAATAATTGGACACCCCCCCCCCCAAGGCCCTCAACAGCTGTCTCCGTCTTGCCTCCTCATCCAGTTTTCCTTTGTTCTCAAGTAATAATCTGCAAGATTGCATGTGGAAGGTGAACTTGCGATATTCAGGTGAGTGCGAGACCTCGGATCTCTTGTGTTAGTGTCCATGGGGTCATTGCACTTTACGTTGTCTAGCTAAGGGGGGGGGGGGCGCAGTTATGCAAACGGAGTTGTATATGAATGTACACATTGTGCTTGAGTAGGAATGTTTTTGTCTTTGTGTAATGATGTATGAATAAGAATAAAGGTGAACGAAGAGAAGTATTTCCTGTGTTGGCATCCGAGTTGTATAAATGGGTCTTTGTCGCACCTCAAGAGTGAAACATTTCAATAGTTTCGCTCTCTTTTAGAAAAAAAAAAAGATACTCTCGCCTTGTTCTCATATTGTATCACGTTATGTTTATGAGTGCATTTGTGAGGGAAAAAAAAAATATGTATATACCTGCGTGGAACACGAAAGGAAATCGCGGGGCATGAACACTAAAGTGCGAGCAAACAAACAAACACACACACACACACACCTACGCACAAATAAACAACCAGATAACACTAGTTATGTGTACATTATATGATATCATATATGTAATTGTATATATGTTTACAGACATATATATATATATATATATATATATATACACATAAGTATGTGGATGTGGTAGATAATTAAATGGACATCTAACAATTAATCTTGCTCACTAAGTGTAAAGCATTTAATTTCAAACAGTATTATAGACCATACCATTTCATTTGTAATGTATACGGTGCGAACGTTTTTCGAAGGAAACTTAAATGACAAGCTCTACCAAAAGTAACATTCACAAATGAATCATTATACACCATTACATATTGACTAACACACTTCGAAAACTGACACTATCATCAAAATAAAATAGAACATCGAAATTCTAATATTGTGAAGTAACAAACACAAGTTAACATTTTCTACATTAGCCGTGATGGGAATCGTTTGAAAGATCCTACAAACATCTTCAGCAAGCACAACAAACATAAACGCAACATTACAATAACAAAACATTCCACTAAAGGAGCAAAATAAACATTATCATAACAATTACATTAAAACTACTATCTAAGTATTAGTACATTAGGAAAGTTTTTTTTTTTTTCCAGTGTAGGGGTGGGGGTTCTAGCCTGGAGTCAATTGTCAAAGGTAAACCCTCCCATTTCTCCTTCCCATCCACCCCCTTTGACAGGAACAATCTCCTTTATACGGAACCTCTTGAAAGTCATGAACTAAGTAAGTTTTTTTGTTTTTGTTTTGTTTTGGGTTTTTTTTTAAAGAGTGTAGGTATAGGAGCTGTAGACCAAAGCCCCCTTCCCTTCCCGTCCGCCCTTCCGTGGTCTTTGGTTCTATGCGTAACATTACGTAAAACATTCTCTTAAACACCCTATGACAACAGTATGATTGCTAAGTTATGATTGTACTGATAATTACATAAAGTTTCTATTATAATTACTGACTCTTATTATACAAAAAATAACAAAGAAAGTGATAACACAAATACTCATTGCAATTGTTAGCAAAATTAGTCCAAACACGTAGATGGATCTGTTGCTACAGTAATATCACGCGCTAAATTTTACTTTAAATCTGCAAATGTTAATGTGAGCGGACAGAAAATCCATTTTGGTGTGTTTTTTTTCAACCTAAAGTGAATGTAAATGAATGCTGATAATCAGTGGCAAGTGTATTGCTTAACGTATTTGTTTTATTTTGTTTCAGACAATTGGGTAAATGGACGAATAGCTATTGTAGGACAACGAAAAACTAAAAGAAGTAAAAGAAAGTCTTGTACGTTGTTGGTAAGTCATATTTCAAAAAGTCGGCACGGAAATGTAACATGTTTCCAGCTGAGCCTTTTTTATACACTCCTTGATCTCGGACTACAGGCATTCCTCTGGCTCACCCCTGTCGTGCAATAAATGCTTCTTACTGTATCTACCACAATTATAACAGTGACCAACATTCATTTAATGTAATTATATATCTCAGGATCTCTGGTTCTATCCCGGTTACATGCAATCTCTGGTAATTACTGGTAATGCAGACCCCCCCCCCTTTTTTTTTTAATAAACGACGAGAACTATTCCATGTTTAACATTGGGCATGCTGAGTCGAAGGAAATGCCCGTCTAGTCAGTTACTTCCTCTAGTTGATGAATCAGATTTTCACGAAGAATTTCTTACGGTACGCGAGGTAGGCTATACCTACCCACAACGTCATCGACCAGTACCCCATAAATATGTATTCAGCATGGTTACCAACGATAAGCGTCCAAGAAAACGGGAGATACGATGTCATGATCTCAGCACCGATGTATAGGAGCATGGTGTTCATTCCTAGACAGCAAACAATCAGAGAAAAATACATAAATATGTATGTATGATTATGTTTGTATGTATGTATAATGTATGTATGTATAAAGATAGATAGCTAGGTATGCCAGATAGATAGATGGATAGGTAGATAGATATGTAAGTATGCAAAGCACAAGTAACCAACGGTAATAAGGAATAGAGGAATACACTACACGAATGTATAAACGGAGAAAAGCAAACGCATGTTAACTTGTATTGATTCATCATTTATCTTTTTTTTTTCAGCTGGATGCGCCCACAAAAACCCCTTCCAAACTAAGATTCTGCCATTGACATCATCTGTCAATCATTGCTAATATGCTAGTATGATAAAAACAGGCACTGTTCTCCTATATGGACCGAACATAACTTGCAAAACTACATATTCTTCCCTGCAACATCTTTTGTTACTCAAAGGGATAAGTAACATGAACATAAGTAACATGAAAACGAGCAAGTTTTATAACCAGCTTATGTAAAGGTATTTCCAAACATGTTAAATGACAAGTTTTCGTAAGTCTGAAAACCTTCCATGTCTCCTACGAATCTTTAAAATCAATTATTTTCCCACAATGCAAATCACGAACCTGGGTAGAATAGTGGCGATCCGTTCCAAAAGTGTGTGACGTCGATGAGCACGTGGAAGAGAGCAGTGACTAGAAAGCCAACACCCCCGGTCAGGCAAATAAACGAAAACGACCTGATGGTTTAAAGAAAAAGTGTGATAGATGTCACCATATACAAGGAGAACAATTAAGGGAAAAAAAAAAACTATACCACAAAGTGGTGAACCCACTCGCGGTATTCAAAAGATCAAACGAGTCCTTCTGCAGGGCAGGACTATTTCAATGCGTGTAAATATTCAAAGGTACACTCTTGATTTGTTGATTGATTGATTGATTGATATATTGATTAATTGATTGATTGATTGATTGATTGATTGATTGATTGATTGATTGATTGGAGTAGGTTAGAAGTGTAACTATGGCCGCGTTTATAACAATAGTGGACACAGCATTCAATAGATTTATTGTCTATTTCTCATGTTTCTTCATCGTACACGTATGTCCATTTCTTGACTATCAGGGAAATGTTGCCATTTCTTATAGCATACTATCTAGTAATCGGGAGGAACATAAAATGCAGAGTTTGACAAGCTATGCATCATGAGACCGCTTGCGGGTAATATGTAAGTGCCTGTAATGATAGGAACAACCAATTTTCTAGATAAGGTGCAAAAGTTAGTTAATTCATTTGCTGCTGTTATGAAAATAGTCTGGAAGACGTTTTAAATGAAAGACACGCTTTATAAATAGCAGTTTATGAGCCCATTGTGTTTTCAAGCGTACACTTGACAGCAACTTCAAATTCGTCATAAAATACGACAATCACAACAGTTTGATTTTTATGCTGATCACCACAAAACATTTATTTGGTATGTCGGACCATCTTACCAGAGATTTTTGTTGAGGGGGATCCAACCGTCTGCCATGGTGCACTTGGAAAGCACTGCGCTGCAGGTGATCTAAAAAGTCGAACAACGGGTAACGAAAAATGAAAATTATTCAATCTGGGAGTTCAACCCATCACTCATTATGGTGGTGATGTAGCCTCAGGGTAAATCCCGGTGTCCAAAGCTTTGAAACACAGGAGAGATGCACATGCAGGTAATGTACATAATATCAACACGAACATTCTACCAACTTTATGATCATGCTATGGTTTCTTTGCATGTTACATTTTCATCACGTCGAGATACTATGAGTTTGGTCTCCGTGCATTCACTCACAGTTCACTCTCCAAAATGCATTACATTGCATTTACATTACATTACATTTGTAATGCGCTTAATACAATGTTTCTAAATGCATGTGTAACTCTGCTCATTTCTGCTATATGATAGGAAATATATGTAATATATATATATATATATCCAATGAGGTATCGTCCCACCTCCATGGTCAATCTTATTATTACTTCTTTACTAACCAACAACAAGCCCCAAGTCAAAAGGCGCAGCAATCGCCCGCGTACACTCTGGAAGTGATGAAGGATTTTGCCAGCCTGTGTGCACAAGAGGAGGATATTCAATGAAATTGTGTTCGTTTTGAAAAGATGAAAGTGCCACTAATTTCAGTGGCATCTCGCTGAGTCGATTTCGCAATTCTTAGAATAAATCAAAATCAAATTTGTTATTAAGTATAGAATGCTATTAGAAAGAATGCAAATAAATCGATTTCCATAGGAAAGCGTCCCACAACCTTTCAGTGATTACACCGACTTGCGTAAATTGTAAAATTTTGTGAAGACCTCTTACAGTTTAATTGACAATGTCAAGATGATCCTTCATTTTTTCATATACTTAATGTCAAACTCACCAGAAAATACATCATCATATTCTCTTTGAAAACTACATTGTGTATTTTCATAGCGTTACATTTGAAAACATGGTTTTGTGTTAGCACTGATTAGTCTTAAGTCCTATTCTCTATCATGCAATATCTTATTCTCCCAATTTAAGTTTTTCTTTTGAACAAGAGTTGAACTGATTGTTTTGCCCTACTTCATAAAGTGAAAATTCGCGGCAGTCACTTGTGCTCATGCTCACTGGATGACTTAGGGTTAGATATAAGATTTAATGCTCTTTATACAAAGCAGAAAACACAACAGCCACTGTTTCCTTTTGCAGTTCCATGATGGTCGGTTAAAACAACAAAGTATGTACTATCAACGAGATATTACTGACCTGAAGACCAAAAATGCAGAGGGCAATGCAATTTAGCGTGCCTAAGATGCCTTCGGGATCATGAGGTACAGTGTTGTGGTATACTTTGATTATCTTGCCCGTCTTGATGAGGTGGGCAGGGGTGAAGAAGGCGCGGTCGATGTAGCCGGCAGCTCCCCCAGTGCAGTTGGTGAGCTCTCCGTTCACCCCAACCAGCGGTCCTCCCGGACCCTGATAACCACTATACCCATCGTCGGACAGAATTGCATTATGAGAAAAAATAACATTTTTGGCAACTTGAAAAACCAAAATCGGAATTTAAACAAAAAAATTGACATGAAATTTTAACGTTTCACATAATTTACATAATTTACAGTGATATCAGGAAAATCTGAGGGTCGTAATGCTTATGATGCGTCATCGCCATTAAAGCTTTCCATTGACCTATAATATATGCACAAATCTTCAGTAATAAAAAACAACAACTTTGCAATTAATATGTTTAGGCCTACATACAAATTCGGTTCGTCAACCCACGTGGGTGGAGAAGTTTCTAGACAGGGAATTCGCACACGTGGGGCTCAAGAAATAAAGTTGGTTCATGTCGCTTCATCTTAAACGTTCGGTGATGATGGAGCCTTACTATCGTTTAGTGTCCCAGAAATGACACTTGTGCTGTTGATAACCAAAGCTTTGGCCTTCGTATCAAAATTTCATACTCATGTAGAAACCCGGCAAATAATACGTGCAGGAGTATTACAAAAGTGATTGTAGCTGTTAGCTTATCGACCGCGGATTCTTATTCTATTCGTCTTAAGTAGATCTATTTATTAAAGTCATTTTCAAATGATATAGTGTCGCACTTTAATGTCAAAATTTACTTTTAGTGTCACCTACCGAGGGCATCCAGGTACTGGTAGGAAGAAAGTGACCATTACGTGAACAAGAATACACAACACAGCTACCGGCAGCTCTATATACTGAATTATATCACGGAACATCAGGAAACACGAATTCTGCAAAGATTCAATGTGAAGAATATGGAGAGATTTCGAAATTCGTCGCTAACTAGATGTGCCTGATTAGGTATGTACATTTTAACACAAACAACAACAACAAATAAAAAGATAACAAATTCAATGAAAGATATAGTGATAACGATATAATACTATTATGACCACAGTAACGCGAGGAAATGAGTATTGTGATGACTGTATAGGCATAAGGCCAACGTCCATTACATAACTTTACAGGTAAAAAGTGAACGCGGTCAACCTGAACAAACGAACCGTTGCCAGCGGGTTAGGTGAATTTTTTTTTTTATCCCGAATAACCCTCCTCCTTTAACTTACAAATCCATTTTTCACAATTTTTATTTCATTTCAATTTCATTCATAATTATACATCCCACTTGAATGTTAATACGTAAATATACATATGTATATATAATATATATATATATGTATATGATATATATATACATTATATTATACATATATATATATGTACTATTATATATTATATGTATATATATATTATATAATACATTATATTATATATATATACTATCATATATTTTATATATATATATATATATATATATATATATTATTATTATTATTATCTCCTGTCGATGGGGTACACTTGAACATTCCATTTGAATATCGTACATATACAAAATGAATATATTTAACACAATATCTTCTGTCAAGGAGTGTGAATAATATGAAATCTTTCATAAAAATCGCGACTTCCCCCTCCCGCATATCTAAACATAAATCTTAATCATTTTAATCGTTTTATTTATTTTTATCTTTCCTACTGAAACATACGGAGGGGGTTTCCATCATGCAAACAAGAGGTAGGTTTAGCTGCGAACATGCACCCACCGTTCTCTCCGACTTCCTTCGTGCTTGGAGCCATCTTGAGAAGAGGTAACACGAAGCTACGATAAAGTACGTGATGCCGAATCGCTGCAGGACACCCGGTATCCGAAGAGTTAGTAGGTCGTTTTGAGCTATGGAACATAAAGCCGGAAGGAAAGAAATTGTCCTTTATTATGCTGCAATTTATTCTTGGCCATTTGACGATTACATGTTTAGTGAGATAGTGTAGGTTTTCATTTACGCGTAGCATTTATTTTACACGGTTACTTTCTTCAGTCCTCCTGAAAAAGAATAACACAAAGAAATGAAAACTGCAGACTTCATCATGTGAGGGGAATTTTGAGAGACGAACTATCTTGGTGCTGACACTCGTTACAGAAAATTGAATCATAGAATTTGTTCATATTTGTTCACACTCGTATCATTCTTAGTTTTGTTTTGCCATTTACATCACATTTCTATTTGGGACTAACCGATGTCTTCATAAATTATGATCGGCATACGTCATTAAAAAAAATGTTTAGTGTGAAGTTTGCTGGTAAATGTTACAGCGTATAAAGCTAACTTGTGCCTGAAGTCTTTAGAAATTTTGGTGTATGTTGGCACAATTGGCCGGCTGCTTGTTAAGGTACGCTGCCCCCGCTCCCATCCTAAGTTTTCGGACAAGTCCCAAATGTTGAATGTGGCTATTATTCAACAACGTTCTGATAAACAATGGTGCAGAATTATAACGAGAGGGTCACTGTGCATGGTCCCAGAACATGCCACCATTTATCACATTTTCAGAGAATGCTTTTTTTTTTTTTTTTGTAGTGGACGAGTTGTTGTAGGGAGGCGTTGAATAAGAAGAAAGTGTGCAACTTGGAGATGGATTCAAACTAGTTTCTTAGACTTTTGGACATCACCATTAATCTCCGATTCCAATGTTCTCGACTTTCGCTGCGATGTATCAGATCTAATCTAGAAACTGAACCAACAACGCGCTCCAGCGGTACGCGCATCAAGGCTGAATGACATATCTAATCCCACTTTAGCCTAAACCGAAGAAAAAATGAGTTAGTTCCTATTCTATAGATCTAGATGAAATGGACTCAGATCTAGTACTTCAATATCTTCATTAGACTTGGAGTATGTATAATTCCACGGTAACACTGACACAAATCCAAGTAAAACTGGAGGAGGCTGTAGTGAGGGCAAGAGTAACTCTCTGAGACTAATATACTAGTAGAAGATTAACTGGTTACTAGAAGATCCGTTAGTCGAAGAAGACATAGAATATCTAGAAGCAGATCTTCTGAAATCTAGACAACGGCAATTCATGATTGCTCATTCTTGATAATCATAACAAACAACCTCACTAAGTTTCGCTAATGTGTTCTGCTATATTGCTGCGTTCACTCAATCCACACATGGAATTGAGGCAAACTTGTCCGTCAAAGGACTATTTTGACTAAAGATCAGAAACGTGCAAGAACTCTTGCTCAGCGCTGCAGAACTTCGAGGAAAAAACACCTACACTCTGACTCCCTAGCAGTTTACATGGAAACTCACGTTGAATGCAGACACCCAGGATGAACAGGATTAGACTTCTCTTCACGATCTTCTTAAAAATTTCGAAGAAAGAACAACCCTTGGAGAGCAGAATGTTGAAGGCAAGGTGAATGGACGTACCCATGATGAACACAAACCTTTGATAAAGAAGAAAGTAACCAGTGTGGAAGATAAATGTTTGTTGCTCTTTGCCTTCACAATTGGCACATGATTACAAACAAACAAACAAACAGACAGACAAACAAACAAACAAACCCCAAACGTCTTTTTGATGTGTAATATCGCATTGTTTCTACAATATTGAATCTAATATCATACCCTGTCATATCAACAAATATTCGGCATTACCGGTGTCACTTTGATATTCCAAAAAGTGCAATATTTTTCAAAGGAATGTTCCTTCCCTTTATACTCCTCATTCGTTTGCTACACATGAATATGTGTCAGTATTTAATTGAATTTAACATTGCAGTGCTCACTTAAGACTCCTCCTCCTCCTCCTCTCCCCCCCTCTCTCTCTCTCTTTCTGTCTTTTATTGAATACACTTACCAAGGAAACATGAAGTCCGCAACAGTTATACCTGCAATAAGAATAGATAAGTCAGAACATCATAAATTAACTGAATTTGTGATGGTGACGATACATTCATGGAACGCAGAATTGACAAAGAAAAAAAATCAGACAATACGCATGAACGACCATAGATTATGCTACTTGAGAGGCAGGTTGAATAACAGCAATACACCAATTTAAGACTTTTACCCAATTTTCTGGTACAATTTTATCAACATACTCACATCCACACTCAGTGGATTACCATTGATGTACATGCACGCTCATGTACACACACAGCACGCAGATAAATCCAAAAGGCATGTAGCCAATCATAATCATATCACCGCGACATCATAAATAATTGAAATAGAAAAAGAACTGAAAATGAAAAGGAATTGATTTACTCTGCAAGTTTCTTTCAATGTAGAGTGCAAAATAAGAGTTTGAATTGTGATCAGATTTATAGCTTACCATACCAGACCGCGTGAGAAAGGAAAAAGAAGTGTCCATCTCCAGACGTTCCACATACCAAATGCGTTATGACGAATCTGAACAAAGGAGACAAAACAAGAACGTGACTAACCAACGGTTACATATCAGATTCGAGTAATTATGTGATAATTCATTCACGTCTACAACCTCTTAGACACATAGTATTACGCACAATTTTTGTTAATACATGTAGTTCTTTCAAAATTCAGTTTACTTTGACTTCAATACAAAGCTACAAAGCTGATAACACCAACACGAAAAAAAAAATCTAACTATATTCTTTGTATTCTTCCTTACGTTCATTATATAGCAACAAGAACACTAGATAACACACAGCACACAAAATTTAAGATACACAGTAGAATTCAACACATGCTCCTAGGTATGCACTAGTACGATCCTACACTTTACAGTTGCCTTGGTTTTAAGTCAACAGTTAAGCATTTTCCGACTTTGGCATAGTTCAATGATGTGAGCAAATCTCTTGATACATGCACCTAATTTTGATTTGATCTGATTTGATTTTTATATTCCCTCTTTCATATAGCACTAATACAAAGTTATTGAAAAAAAAATGCAATACTTGAATTTAACAATGGAAATACCTGGAAACCTCTAAATGTTAAATATACAGCGTTGTTGTTCCTACTAATACAAAGTGAGGTCGAGCAGGTGTCATTTTATGATTATCAAAACACATTAAGGAAATTTAAGTGTTGTAGAAATACAAGAGACTTTTATCAGATGCAGGACGAGGAAAATAGCCTCAGCAATACACATTATACAACATGAAAAAATCTATTCATCAATTTATCCAGTCACCACATACTGAGTGACGAAAAACAAATGTGCATACTGCAAATAGTGTAAATACATGTACTCAGTGTTCTGGTATAATAATGACGATGATTTTTACTGTACAGGTTGCAGTCACTGGCATGCAGTCTTTTTGGGGGCGGGGGCAGGGGGATGGGAACGACTGGTAAGTGCTTAATTTTTATCATAAGGTCATTTCTGCTTTGATTTGGTGGGTTACTATATTAAAAATTCCGTTAGTTTCAAGAATCATGAGAATCAAGTTGCATGATATAACACGTTCATACCCTCTGAAGGTGTCCACAGAGCGAAGCCGAAGGGAACTATTGCCAGGTTTGTTTGCTTGTGTCTTTGGTGTTAAGGGGACTCTGTCTTCTTCCGGGGTCTCCGTCTGAAAGAACGACGTCGAAATCCCAAACGCAACACTTAATAAGTTATGATAATACATTCTTCTCTTTTTGGGGGGATAAGTAATGATTCCCCGTGCAGAAATTACGTAATTGCGAGAGATATAGAATAAACCCGTTAGACTTCAGTGACACAAACTGTCATGAAGATATCATTTATATTGACACACTCATACACCAAGTACAAACCTGCATGCACGCACATGTACCCAACAAAAATTTGACTCTATACAGCTTAGTGCTCCCTCTTAATGTCTAGTATTTCCAACAATGATATTGATTTCATATTATTGTATAATCTTTGCATTCCTATCATGCCTATGTATCCATGCTACACTGTCTATTATACTGACATATGCCTTGTACATATCCCATAACATCTCGGCCTACCGATGTGTTGTATGTATGCACTCAAACAAAACAAATTTCCAGAAGTGGACAATACAATCAAATCGAATCGAATCGAGTTGAATCAAACTGGTTATAGAACTAAACTGAATTTGAATCGAATGGAATTGGATAAAACAAATATCTTGAAAGAGAAGAGAGAAAGTAGGCCTAAATAACACTTACTTACAAGGTATTTATTGTAAGCAGTGCTGGTATACTCATACTTACTGTTGGGGGTATGGTGTTCACGTTTAAAGAGCTGCGAAAACGCTTCTTGATGCAATAACTGTAAAAGCAGACAAAAACAAAAAAGCAAGGATGTAGTGCATTGTAATCATAATGGAGTGACTGTGTGCTCATTTTTGTTTTAAAAAACCCACAAAAACACGCAAGTATATCCATACATACAATTTACATTATTCGTGTGTTGGCGTGTCTTTCTAGGACGTTCTTTTTTTCCGAAAACATGTTAAAAGTGATGCGGAGATAAAAATGCCTTCAGAGGGTTGCAGTCTTTTGCAAGCCACGTAACCCTCACTGGACATCCCCACTGGACATTGTCATGAACTATGAAAAAACAGACCCTCTTCAAACGAAACGAAACCACCTGAAAAGCGTACATTTCCATCTTTATCTATTGTGATTTTGTTGTTGTTGTTGTTGTTGTTGCAATCAACACATTCAGATATAGACCAAAATGAACAACAATAACCAACACTACGATATTTCTAACACAGCTAGTCAGGACCGCATTTATCAAGACACCTCTATCGAGAGGAACATTGTGGGTAAATATTCATCTTCGCCGGGCACGCTTCGAACCCCAAACGTTCTATCAAAACATTGAGACCTTCCCCGGCGAGACAAGCGAGATTCAAAATATGACTAAAAATGATTTAGAAAGTTGTCATGAGAAACAGAGTCGCTTTGATTGGATAAAAGAGATAAACGATCTGATAGCTTTTCAACGGTGTTGGGGTTCAATCTCACACCCTTCCATCCTTCAGAGAACAAACTGAGATGGCGCGTGTTGTGATAGAACCCATGATGTCACGTGATCCTTAAGCATTTAGAGTAGAATGCAAATCGAGTATCGTTTAGGGAGCACGTCAAAAGCCAAAGTACATCCTGGCAAAGTTTTACAGGGCAACAATAACAATATATATATATATATATATATATATATATATATATATATATCTTGATTAATATATAATATTGTGATTCCAATCTTTGGTTCATTGAATGACACGATGTCCCCAACTTAGACCAATCGCTTATTTTTATGGTTCATTCTTTATTAGCAAAATAAAAGATGGATTGCCCACGACAAGGACTGGTCTTTTTAGGTGTAAAACAGCTATAGATGCTGTTTTAGATCGATCTACTCATAGCAGCGTGCATGATTTACTCCTATTAATAGTCACCGATCAATGTTACATGATATGAGTAACATTGCATCAACACCATTCTTTAAATCGGATCACATGGCAGGCCTGTGATGTCCTTGGGACTAGAAATCGGAAGGCAAATTAATGTGTAATTTTCAACAACTCGTACTATAAGAACATGAAGCTCGATAGTTTTTGCCAAATCTGGACATGCAGAAGACGTTTGTAAATATCTGGTCAGTAATGCTGCACTTGAGAAGTACAAGACTTTGAAAACATGTCTTTTTTTTCATAAATCCATTGTCACAGTATTGAATACAAAAGGCGTGGGCAATTTCCTGCACGCGGGCTTGTTGTACAAGGGCGTGCAACCAGTGCAACCAGTCGTTATTTCCAAATCACTCATGCAGACGGACTAGATCTTCATTGTCAACATCAAAGTAGCTTACAGGAACGTTTTGAATCTAAATGGATTAGAGTTTTTGGTCTTAGCTTGATACACGACCGGTTAACTTTCAACAGAGACAGCTGCCAGTTTTTTGAAGACGGGGGGTGGGGGGGGGGAGGGGAAGGGGTCCAGGGTCATGATTGTGTTCAGGAGGATCAGGAATGGTACAGACAGAGGGAACATTTTTTTTTTTGAAAAATTACACCAATTAGCAACTAATTATGTTATACTGAACATAAAGGGCTTTATGCATCTGGCTCTACCTTTACTTCGATATGTCTTTGTAGAGATGATTTGGAAATATTGTCTTGATTGTATGAAAGGAAAAGTGATGGTGCCATAATATATATGCATCGTCGAATGTAGAGTCGTTTGAATTAAAAATGGTAGAAAGAGTAATACACGCTAATTCTTAGATTTGGACAAAGAAATTCTGAGACAGAGACAAAATCATTATTTACATACAAAATATATCACGGAAAAGAACACATTTTGATAAACTAAAAGTATCCTTTCGACTACCAAGAAGCATAATTAGTCTAGTAGGAGAAAGGGGTTCCCATGCACCCCAAACATATATATTTTTAATGTACTTCATCTAGACCAGTTTTGTGCGTAGATTTCAAAAATGCAATGTTAACAGGTCAAAGCGTGTCCCATAGTGGTCAAAAATCCGTTTCCATGGTAACGCATGGTGAAAATGTCAGTATCTCATAAAAATACATGTAACCTTTGATAAAATTGTTCAATTATCATGGCGTTGGTATCATTAAAGAAAATTAAATTATCTATATGGTGATACCAATTATGTAGGGGGTTATACCAATCTTCATCTTAATTTTGAGGCCAGAATACAATTTTTCACATTTTTTAGCAAAAATGCCATTTTACCATAAAACTTATCTATCTCTAAATCATACCAAAACATATTCAATTTGTTTGAATATTCTTCAAAATTATACTAAATATGTATGCAATACAATGTGAAAATTTCATAGATATTGCTCAAATAATAAGAAAGTTACGGCCATCCAAAGTTGACATTCAAGCATGTCAAGAATGTGCAGGTGGGAGTGTGATGTACACCCTCTATTGTTGAATAATCTCACTTAAACATTTCAGTCATCATAATTTGGTTCCAAAAGCATGAGAATTAAGTTGGATGTGATAAAGTGGGTCATCTAGACCAGTTTTGTGGGTAGAATTAAAAAAAAAAATGCATTAACAGGTCAAAGAGTGTGCCATGGTGGCAAAAAAAAAAAAAATCGGTTACCAAGGCAACGCATGATGGAAATGTCAGAATCTCCTTAAAATGTAATATTTGATACAATTGTTCACTTATCATGATTTAAATGTCACATTTAAATGAAGAGTATTAAATTCTTTGAATGATATACCAATCATCACACGGAATTTATACTAATCTTCATATCAATTTTGAGGTCAGGGTAGTAGTTTTTGCAGCGCGCTGCTGGGGGGGGGGGGGGGAGTAGAAAAAAAATCATTGGTTCACATAGGAGTACAGTACAGTACTAGTATACTATTCGGGTATACGGTGCACGTTTTCGATCGAGGGCATGCGAATAGCTTGAATCGAACAATAGGATTTCGTAATACCGGGGCCTAGCCTGTTTAAAATTGATTATATACTATTAGTTGATTTCAACTGTAAGTCTATAGGCCAGGGAATTGAGGCTGAATTTTGGGGTCAACTGGCAACTATTGTATAACAAACAAATTTTGTATTTGAAAGTATACATGTATGTCTTAACAAACTTACCAGTAAAATTTACCCAGAAGTTCTGCTTTGGAACATGCCGAAATGACATCATCAACATGGCCACCCCACAAACCAGATAAATGAATGGGAATTTTAGGATACCTCAAGTGTTCATTATACAACTGACATTAATCATGAGATAAGTTTCTAGTGTATGTATTTCTTATTTCCTGTCTTTCTTCAAACAAAATTGGGCACATTTGTGACCTCAAAAAATCAAAAAATCTGAACCCAAATTAGGCCATTTCTATGGAAACTTTATGCTAAAAACAACGTTTTTCTCAAAAAAAAAAAATGCAACACCTTCTCAACGTTAAACACCATTTTAAATTTACATAAGTATGCAAATTCATAGCTATTTAATTGACTGGAGTTGAGACCTAACCTGTTTTATAGAGACCATAGCTACCATGGTTACACTCAAACTTGCCTGTAGCCATTATAACACAGCTGTCCAGTAGCTGGATTTTTTGTTTTTTGTTTTGCATTTGGCACAAGCTGACATTTCGTTCAAGTCAATTAGGCACAGAACATAGATTTAGTCAATTTCTCATAAAATGAGATCCTCCTCTACCTCCGCCCCCCAATCCCAATAAAAATGGTTATTTCATGTTATTGTTGTTGTTTTAAAGAACGAAAGAAGAGAGAGAGAAAAAAAATGGGGCCCTTTACAAATAATTTGCCCCAGACAGCACTTATAACATAAAATAAACATTATAGATCTTAAAGAGTTAGTTCATGCCTTTTCCTTTCTTGCAGTCCTGTAGGGTGTTTCAACAAACTTTTCATTGGTTTCAGTTTCACTTCACTGGTTTCAGTCTCGCTATCTCACTTTTCTGATTGGTATGTTTCATTCATGAGGACTTGCTAAGTGAAACTGAAAACACTAAGTGGCACTGATCTCACTGAAATCAATGTTGGTGAAACGGGTCCTGCATGAACTTCTGTACGATACCAGAGCAAGCTCATTATACTCGATGGACTACTACAACAAATACTGTACTTCTGAAAGAAATGACGCATTGTTAACAGACACCGGATACACATTTTGTCATAGATCACATTAGTCCAGTCAAAATAGGAATTCCACTGCAGTGCTATACTTGTTATGGGCTCCTAAACACCATTGGCGTTTCTAGGGGGGGGGGGGCAAAGGGGGCACGTGCCCCGGGCACCACTCCTTGGGGGCGCAAAAAAAAAAAACGGGGAAAAAACGAAGAAGAAAAGGGGGAAAAAATGAAAAAAAAAAAACCGAAGAAGAAGAAGAAGAAAAACAAAATCGCCCGGAGGGGGAGGGAGAATGGTGGGGGGGGGGGGGGGGGCAGAAAACCAAATCAAACAAGATAAAAACACGGAGCAGCGGCTGCAATTTCTTTCGTTCTGAAGCGATTGCCAATTGGATCGAAAGAAGGCGCCAATGGTTTCGAACATACGGGGGGGGGGGGGGGCGCAAAAAACCCCGAATCAAACAAGATAATAACAAAACGTAATGATGACGCGGAAATATACAAATTTCGACTCACTCGTTCGTACTAATTTAGAGTATTTTTTTTCCAAGTCCTCAGTTTGTTGGTATAAATCGTTATCTATAAGGCCGTCACTATATCTTGATTAGAATTGTAAGATTTAATAAGCAAAAAATGACAAGAGTTTCATGATTTATAAGCTGAAATACACAAATTTTCGGCTCGCTCGCTGCGCTCGCTCGCCAAAATTTGTATATAAAAAAAGAAAAAGATAAGAACAAAGCGTGACGATGACGCGGACAAAATGATAATGTCTATTGTGTTCACTCATGTCATTTTATATTTAGCAGGAAAAATGTTACACGGAGCAGCGACTGCAATTTCATTCGTTCTGAAGCGATCGCCGATTGGATCAAAAGAGGACGCCAACGGTTTCGAACATACGGGGGAGGGGGGCGCAAAAAAATCAAAAAAGATAAGAAAAAAACGTAATGATGACGCAGAAATATACAAATTTCGGCTCACTCGCTCGTACCGTACTAATTTAGAGTATTTTTTCAAGTCCTCAGTTTGTTGGTATAAATCGTTGTCTATAAGGTCGCCACTATAATTGTGAGATTTAATAAGCAAAAAATAACAAGAATTCCATGTTTTGTAAGCTGAAATACAAAAATTTTCGGCTCGCTCGCTGCGCTCGCTCGCCAAAATTCATATAAAAAAGATAAGAACAATACATGATGATGACGAGGACATAATTATATCATACAAATTTCAGCTCACTCGCGCGCACTAATTTAGAGTATTTTTTCAAGTCCTCAGTTTTTTGGTATAAATCATTATCTATAATAAGGCCGTCACGCACTAATTTAGAGTATTTTTTCAAGTCCTCAGTTTTTTGGTATAAATCGTTATCTATAATAAGGCCGTCACTATAATCTTGATTAGAATTGTAAGATTTCGTAAGCAAAAAATGACAAGAATTCCATGTTTTGTAAGCTGAAATACAAAAATTTTTGGCTCGCTCGCTGCGCTCGCTCGCCAAAATCTATCAAAATTGATTACATTTAGATCACCCTCAAAAGATCCCTTTTAAGTGCTTGAAAAAGCATCATGTGGACTTAAAGTCCCTACCGGGATGGGGTAGGGGTTGAACACTTTTTCAGAAATTAGGGGCGCAATTTTCGTGCTTGCCCCGGCCGCCGTTTTCCCTAGATACGCCACTGCTAAACACCATACTAAAAGTCCCAAGAAATCCAGTGGGGCAAAGTGGCTAAATTTCCATAATATGCAAATTAGCTCCCATTATGATAGAAATACAGCATCTCCATGAAAACTAGGTTTCTAGTTTTCAGATTGGAACACCGAAAGTGTTGAAACTTATGTTTACAATGTCACTATATAGTGCCATGCAAACATTTCACCATGTACATAGTCTGGGCCTCATTTGCATAATATGCAAAGGGTTCCGAGCCAACGGAATATTCTGATGCAACAAAGTGCCCGATATGAGCATATCAAGAGTGTTCAAATATGATATTTCAGTTTCTCATCACCAAAAACAAACTTTACAGCATTAGTAAACTAGCATGAATTATTATTATAAGATTAGAGTTTGTTATCAGACAGAATATTGATAGCTTATCCATTAATATTACGTAGAATCAAAGTACGAAATGAAACATGTGTCAACATCTATATCTATCTATGAAAGTGTCAACATCTATAATTTTGTCTACAGTAATTTTGTAATGAATGAACTCTATTTGGAGGGTGGTTTGTTCGAATCTTGATGATTAAGCTCTTGCATCCTTGAGGGTTTTGAGATATTGAAGATGGCACAGTCAAAGGAAACCGTGTGGGTAGTGCCCAAAGTTACCCCAGTCGAGCATATTATCCCACGACCATTAATTTACAAAACATGCGTCAAACATGACACGATTTCCGTTGTTCTAAGCGTACAAGATTTTATTCTAAAGTCGTTTCGCCGTCTAGCAAAGACTTTGTTATTTCCATGAAATACCATTGGCATTGACAGCGGAGACATTTTTCTACAATGTGTACATCTTTAAAAAGTGGTGCACAGTCAAAGTGGCTCACATGCAGGGAGGTACCCGAATTTATCCCTATACCCTCACGGCCCAGTACAAAACATATACACACGTGAATACAGCTGTTTGAAGCGAAAAAAAAAAAAAAACCCTCCGTGCATAACGTCCTATTCATTTCATTTCCATTAAAATTCAGTGGAAGTTCTCGAAGAATTGTTGTTCTACAATATTTTGGTAGGAAGGTGAAAATGGTTCACATACGAAGACAACCACGTGGAGGGTGCCCAAAATTACCCCACCCAAAGACAGTCTAAGACATGCAATAATCATGTACCAGCGCAAATACATGAATATGTTCTATGGATACATGCCTTTAAACAGTCCTTCTGGTCCTCTAGCCCAGAAACTTTTATTTAATTAAATTCAATGGAGTCAACAGATGATGTATTGCTCTGTAATTTTTACTTACACTGACATAAAAGTTGAAGTGGTTATCATTCAAAGGGAGCCTACTATATGGGAAGTGCACACATTAATTGCCTCTATACATGACCTTTGTAACGCAAATATCAACGCAATACAGTCGTTCCAAAAGTGCATGTCTCAAAAAAAGGTCGTTCCTTGAGTTTTAGGACTATCACTTGAGTTTTGTGATTTAATCTCGTATGGTGCTATAATCATATAGTACATTCTTCTCATTCGACATAATTTTACGCACCTCATTTTCTGTTACAAAGAAAGTGATGTCTATCTGTTCTTGTCGAAAAATGAAATAGAAATTGAATTGAATTCTATTGAATTGGATTCCTGCCATATCAAGACACTTTTTTTTTTCTATAAAAACTGCCGGGGTAGAGATAAAATAACAACGTTGATCCATAATATCTATGCAGTCCAAAGGGTTCACTTGCAGAGACCACCTTGTGGGAGGTGCTCAAACTAATCCTAAAGGCAATGAAAAATATGCAGTATACACTGTACAACCGCGAAAAATGTTCCATGGTTACATGCCTCTGAAAAGCTCTTTCGCCTGTGTAGCACATACGCTTTCGTAAAATGCAATTAAGGTGATATAGGAGACGTTGCTTTACAATACCTATTTTGTCAAGCCCTTGGGAAGTGCCAAGATCACCCCTGCCCTGACCGTCATGGTCCCAAAACAGATTAACAAAACATACATTATATGCCACAGTAAACTCACTTGTAAATGCATGTAAAGTCGTTGCCGAGTGGTAAATAAAGACACTTTACTTTTCATGATTTTTAAATGGTATAGAGACACTGCTTTACAATCACCATAGTCAAAGGGGTGCACATTCAAAGGCAACCGAGTGAGATTTGTTCAAAACCATCCAACCCCCAGGGCAATATAGGAAACATGCACCAGCATGTAGCATAAATATGTTTCAATTTACCATGGATTCACATTGTCGTTACGGTTGTACAGCGATTGCCCTTTTGTTTGTATGAAATGCAATATAATTTAAAAAAAAAGTAAAAATGCTCTACATTAACTATATTGTTAAAAGGGTCAACATTCAAAAGCAACCCCCTGGGAAGTGCCCAAAATAAACACGGTCGCTCAAGCCCAGTAATTACATCACATGCACGGATACTATGAACGCAAATACCGACGTTCTTTCGTGCATGGTTTTGAAGTAGTTCCAGCAATACAGCTACACACTTTTATATTAATAGATGTCGTGGAAATGATAGGAGAAGCATTGCTTCAAAATATCTATTTAGTGAGAGGATGTACAGTAAATGCCAATCCTGTTGGATGTGCCCACCCCCCCCCCCCCCCCCCCCCGGTCCGCCACCTTCAGTGCAGAGGCATGAAAATATACCTCATGAAATATTGCAAATTTAGATAAAATTTGGGTGCTTCTGTTTACTTTTAGTTTTCACCATCAATTAATTACACAGAACTAGACTAACATTACAGATCTATTGTAATAAATACAAAATTATGTGGAGTCTACAGAACTAAGGTCTACACCAAAACTAGTATTATGTTACAAACAGTATCATTCCATCAAACTAATCTTGTAATCTGTTACTTTCACACTCAGCAAAGTAACTATATATACAAATAACAATCTATTCGTAGATGTTCTCTTTAAATATTAGTAAATTCAACTCAATTCAACACAGCACATCAACAAGTTCTGATTTCATGTCATACTTAAATCCTAACACATTTTTAAACATGTGAGACTGGAGTTCACTGAACATAAACGTGTAGTGGAAAAGCTTCAATAGATGGGGTTTTTTTGGTACTTTGCTTTCAGGCAAAAATAAATGTATGTTGCAGAATGGTTTTAAAAACAATAATATGACACAAAATGCAATCAGATACAAGGGTCAGAGGTTTGATTTATGGCAGATTTCTTTGACTGATCCCTGTCTGATCCAAACAATAAAGCTTTTCACCAAAACTTTTGTCCTATCACAAGCAAGCTTGCTTATTTCTCCACAATAGAGGGCGCGCATCATCATCCATCTGGAAATTCTTGACCAATTCTTGACAGGTGTCAATGTCAACTTTGGATGGCCGTAACTTTCTTGTTATTTGAGCAATATCTATGAAATTTTCACATTTTATTACATACATATTTGGTATAATTTTGAAGAATATTCAAACAAATTGAATATGTTTTGATATGATTTAGAGGTAGATTAATATTATGGTAAAAATGCATTTTTGCTAAAAAATGTGAAAAAATTGAATTCTGGCCTCAAAATTAAGATGAAGATTGGTATAACCCCCTACATAATTGGTATCATCATATAGATAATTTAATTTTCTTTAATTTGATACCAAAGCCATGATAATTGAACAATTTTATCAAAGGTTACATGTATTTTTATGAGATACTGACAGTTTCACCATGCGTTACCATGGAAACGGATTTTTGACCACTATGGGACACGCTTTGACCTGTTAACATTGCATTTTTGAAATCTACGCACAAAATTGGTCTAGATGAAGTAGATTAAAAAAATATATGTTTGGGGTGCATGGGAACCCCCCTTTCCGACTGCACTAAATGAGGCACTATACACTCGTGCTATGACCTTCTATCGTAAATGTTACCTAAACATATTCAAGTTTTTAACTGTTACTATCTGCGAAATATAACTGTAAAGGTTAACAATAATTATAACTATAAGGAGGAGTGAAGATGAACAACAAAACCAGGACTGATGACTTCTGTAGAATATTACAAGTTCTTTTTAAGAGATTTCATGTCAGGGGCTATTATCACTCTTTTCCATCGATTTATTTTTGAGAATAATGAGACAAGTATTTGTATTACATTGGGATTATAAATACTAGCTAAATGTCTTTAGAGACCCGGTAGCGTGGGGTTTCACAGGTGGTACAATTCATTCACTGCCCACCTTACCGGGGCATAGACCTACATTAAAAAACCACGAATAGCACCGGTCAGTGAATACGTTGTTGAAGCGTATATGTTCAGCGGTGACTGTCGATACAAGTCGAGATTCTTTTCCTGCGTGTGTACTTGGAAATAATAAAACAAAAATCAATGACAAAGCTGCACATAATTTGTTACGGAGATTCTTGAATATATCCGCATTGGGCCAACCTTCTCACTCCATGAATCCCCATGCTGCCAGGTCTTTAAGCGTAACTATCTCAAAATGACAAAGGAGGACAAGAATACTCACTGCCACAGAGCTGCACAGATAGCCACGGCGAGCGGGATGCTGTACGACACGAAGGCAACTAAGCAGGACAGACAAAAACCAAGAACAACACAATGTCATTATTACAAATATTATTGGTCATATACCACATCCCACCATCTCGGAGTAAATCATTATCATATAATATATGTTTCGTCCGACCTTGTTAATATAATCCTATATGATATTCTTTAAATCAGGCATATTTCTTATTAACATGAAAGTAATACCGTAACTTTGATGTCATGTCACAGAGCATATCGGGTTTAAGCGTATGTGTATTTTAACAGTATAACAGAATGACGACGATATATGATATCACTGCAACAACCTGATAAGTAATGAGAGCATCCTACATTACCTGAGTAGGCCTACATTCTACATAAAGCATTGATTATCACCTCATGATTTCAACTCTACGGACCTTAACTTTGCACGATTTAGTAGGCCCACAGAGTTGCCTCAACCCGATTTCTCATTCACTACCTATAGGTTACTGTGGAATGCAAAGGCTAGGGCATTATGATTTGATACTAAGACAACTATGAATTAAATGTAGATTATCAATGTGTAGAAGCTATTTTTCCTAATGCCAGTTATGATTCATAAGTTCTTTACACTTCACATTCCCTATAAACAACCTCGAGTATGACGTTATCATGTTACAAAAGATTCATATGTTAATTCTGTTCACTTTCGGCAAAGAGAACTTAGGTTTATTGCTTGCATGGTCTACATGTCGCTGTGCGGATAGCGGAAACTAGGTGACGCATGCGTATTCCGTCCGATTTGACGTCATATCAGGTGCACATAGGGTATGTTACGATTACGATAGCCTTTCGCGTGTATCCATCATGTCAATGAATGAATGAATGAACGGATAAATAAACAAATAAATAAACAAGCTAATAGAAAAAAACAAGATAAATTATTTATTAACAAATCAATTGTTTAATGAATGAACTGACTATAATAATTACAAAGACATACCCGTGTAGGAGTAAACTGGCTTCTTGACAGTGGTGACTGGACATTGCGTCACGTTGGTTCCGTTTGGATGGATTTTACTGGGGAGGGTGAGGTTGTAGACCCCAAATTGTCCATAGTGGGTGTACAATCTGGTCGGGATGGGTTGAAAGGGGGAGGGAGAGGACAAGAGAATAACATTGTCCATGATCTACAAGTATGTTACTGTTTGTTTGTTTGTTTGTTTTTTATGGAGGGAGACATAACGCTTTGTCCAACTCGCTTGGCGGCTTCTGTCCCTTTTCAATCATGTTCGTGTTACAAAGTGCAAATAATGGTATCCTGAGTTTGTTAGGTTTCTTTGTGTGTTTTTTTTCTTTCTTTTCTGTCCTGTTAAACTCGACTGTACTTCACACCATACTAGTTTCCCGTGAAAAGACAAAATCAAAAAACATAATCAAAACAGACATGATAAAATTTGGTTATGTCAGACGGAGAGATTTGGATTGGTCCAAATGTCGTCTGGCGCATGGAATTGATTACGAAGATTGCCATTGCCAGTTGATTTCTCTATCCAATCACTTTCTGTGACAAGTAAAATTACATGCGGTTCCTTCCTTTACCGTACGCAGTAATAAAAATAAATGGATAGATCAATGCAGATGACTGTAGCCAGCAACTTCTCCAGGAAATAGATATTAATATTTGCATTCACAATTAAAACCTGAAATGGAAGTTTATTGTGACAATCTGACAACAGTTACTCGTAGAATGTAACGATGATATTAGTCAGCTTTTTGGGATTATTAAATGTTCACTGAACACGTTTTTACCGACATTAGAAAAACAAAATGTGAATTCATGCTGCTTTAGTTAAACCATGGAAGTTTATAATCTCATTCACGTTCACCACAAAATGAGGTTATCTGATATCAGTGATATTGACTGATCAGGGCACTATAAAAAATTTTTTTCTCCTGTTCGAGAAAGTTATTCCAAGAGGTTATACCAGTGTGAACGCAGTTCTGGTTAAAAAGCATGATGTGAACTTCTGTTTTGCTATTTTCCTCAAGTCTCGCCACATGCGATATAGCATTATGGACGCAAAGTCGCGGGAAGATGTGGATTGCTAATGCTTGTCTACAGGCTTTGAAATATCCAATGGGCATGCATTAAGATGGCTCTCCTTTCAAATTCATAATGGTGAGCGTGGTAAAGGCTAGCTCTGTCTGCCAAGATTAAGTCATGGCATCTCAAAAATACAGAGTGATAGATCACTCTTAACGTGCATATAACCCACTTTGAAACTTACTGGCAAAATGTATTATTGTCCCCGGGGTAAGGAGCGTCCACCTCTGTGACAGCAATCCGAATGGCCCAAGTGGTGTCAACCGGGAGGACATCTTCTCTCCCATCCACAAACAACTCGGCCACAAGAAGCAATTTGCACTATTCCAGTCACAAATGACAGGGGAAAATTAGTTGTGGGTAATGACAAGCATCATCATCCTGGTATAATCATGACGGTATCGTAGGAAAGAAATAGACATTGATAAGAGGACTCATGTGAAAAACACCATCACCAACAACAAGATCTGTCCGTTGAATTAAAATACCTTGTAGGTGCTTTATTCTATATAGAACATTCTAGTCTTGTGCATCTTGGAGGACTACATTTTCCGTCTAAGCACTGTGATCCTCTCAATTTGTGCTCCCATTCGTATACTCCACGCACCCATATTTCATGAACCTTGTCCACTATATGATGATCACAGGGGCGTGGGGTAAAAGTCTTAGGATGTAGGCGAGGCAAAAACCCATCCACACCTGAAACATGATCATTTCATTATTTTATTTATTGAAATGGATTTGAATAAATAAGGAGCACTCGCTGCATGATATATGGTTTGGAACCAGCACTGGCTATCGCGCGAATCAGAAGTTCGGTGGTCCAGTGGATAAGACGCCTGTCCGGTGATCTGGAGTACGTTGGTTTGAATCCAGGCAGCCGAAGTGTGTATGCACATGACTTATTATCATTACTATATACTACTTAAACACTGCTTATTCCGTGCTCATATACGTCGATGTTTGGGAATTTGTCAATCAGCTGTAACAGTAAACTATTCTGTCATTTAATTGTTGTTATGCACTTTCAACTTCCTTTTTTTTAATATTCTACATACTCACCCCGATACACACGTCGGTTTGCATCCAAACCGAAACATTTTGGTTGTCTGAGCGAACGAATCTAAGGGTAGCAGTGTCGTAGGTTTGAAAGTGCATCCCGAGGGCATCTCTTCTGGGCGAAAATCTCCTCCAGCTACGATGAGAATCCGTCCATGTGTCCTCCACCTGGGTCAAGTCGATGTTCTCTATAAAGTCCACCACACGGAAAAAGATCAATGCAAACCAAATCGTCTTACTGCCTCAATGAAAAAAAAAAAATGAACTGCAATTTTGAGAAGCACTGTTCAACGCCTAAAAGCTGTGTGTGTGTGTGTGTGTGGGGGGGGGGGGTATGTTCTATAATGGAGGGTACGGGAGGGACATATGATCCCCCTCCCAAACAAGGGAGCTTTTGCACTTCAATAACTGAAATTCGATGCTTTGGTGCACACTTTGGGTGGAATATTTAGGAAATTATCAATCGAAAAGTAATCAATTATTCATCTAAGTTGCAAACAACAACAACAACAACCATAAACGATCTCACAAACAATCTAGATTCTTCGACTAACTGATTTTTCTGTCATAATTTAAAAATCTAATATATCGGTTTTCATACGTTTGAATTACTTTCCCTTGTTTAAGGAACTTGCTCTCAAAGAAGATACTTGTCGCCAAGACATCCCAAACAATAACAAAGTATTGTTAAAGTGCAATGCATAGAAACATTCTCGCTAACGCACTTCATGAAATAATCTTGTTTACAGGAACTGTGAAAGTCAAGCGCAACATGAACACTGTTGAAAGTTCAGAATTTGTTTTTTCAAACACTTACCCGTTGCTCTGACAGCACCCATGACCGTCAACAAAATGCAACTCAATGTCAAAAATTTTGCAGATGCTATCATCATGTATAGCAATCACTATACCAAGGGTACCAAGGATAGATGCTGCAAGGCGAGTTCGAAGTTCTGTGATGATTGGTAGCAATGTGCTTACTCAGATTAACTTTCGTACACGTAGAGGCGCATCAGATTCGGTCGAACGATCCGGTAATTCACGGCATATTATGAGCTTTACGTGTGGTTTGCCTAGCTGACGTAATACACCGACTAATCAACTTCAATATAATTGCATTCTTCTCTGGATTTCTAGACTGAGGATTTGGGGAAAGCGAAAAATGGCTGATGTCATTGATGCGAGCAAGCAAAGTGAGCTGTCTATAGTTTTGAGATGTTGCATTTTAAATATATTATCTATCACGGACATAATAAAAAATTCATAATTAGCAAGAAGAATAAGTAAACTGATACATTTCGTTAATGTATAAATACACATATATTATGCACATACACACATACCTACCTACCTACCTACATACATATATGTACATAGATACGTACTTATATATACATACATATTACATACAGAAAAATATGTACACTATAGGTACATATCCACATGCATGCATGCACACTTAATCAAATAAATTAATACATAGATAAATATAAGAATCATGTTTACGTAGAAGCAACGACAACGGTAGTCTATAGTAAGTCTTGGTATAAGGATGAACTTTATGCAAATTAGTCGAAGCAATCAAAAAGCCGATTATACAGCCGTATCTAGGCAACTTCTGGAAGCTCTTCATAAAAAGAACAATGTAAGTACAGAAAAATATACGAGGATTTCCCAAAACCCCTTGCCACCAGACCGTAAGACCGCTCAGCATTAGCTAGAAGGATTTTAAAAATCCCTTATCTAGTTGGCTTACACAAGTGTTGTGAAGGTTTGAAGGTTCAGTGCTGTACTGCAGGTAGTTAATCCTGCTGATAAAAGAGAACTAATACGAATAAGCCGACATTCAGCAGACATGTCTAAGTACTTAGGTACTAACAAACCATTTGATCCTTCGCTTCTATAAATCTCAGCCTTTTCTGTTCACGATAGGATAGTCCTGAGAAGGAGTGATTTCACATCACATTTTAGTTTAAGGCATAATTTACCATTTGCAGATGAAACAAAAACCCAGCATTAGTGCTTTAAAATAGTTCTAAAATGTGAGTTAGAAATAGAAACAACCACTGTAAAAATTTGAATTGGTAAAATCGATGTTAAGTATTGTTAAATACACAAAATGTGAACAATAATTATAATTAAAATGTTTCCAGACTAAACCGTCTACAGTTACCATTCATTGAGAAAATAGATGTATTTCCTTATATTTTAAGCCTTATTGCGAAGATTTTATATGGTAGGATGTTTAATATGTATTAGATGTCATAAAATTATCTTGAAAATTTTTAAATCACTGTTCCCAAAGGTAAACAGGACCTTTAAGACACAGCGTTCAAACTTTTTTTTTTTCACACACATACACATCATCATGCAAACTAACACCTTTAAACAACACATCCGTTTATTCTTTCTTACTACGCCAAAGGAAGTCTGTATTGTTCATGTTTTCGATTGGACAAAGCATATGCTACTTTGGATGCCGGTAATTTTTGAGCAGAAAATGCATTTTCTTTCTTTTTTTGACAAATATATCTAAGAGAAGACGCCTTGACGCTCCACCATTGACAGGGTATATTAATGAATATATTTTGTTCGTCGATGAGAAACTGCACTATTCTTGTTCACAAAATGTGAACAATAATTATAATTAAAATGTTTCCAGACTAAACCGTCTACAGTTACCATTCATTGAGAAAATAGATGTATTTCCTTATATTTTAAGCCTTATTGCGAAGATTTTATATGGTAGGATGTTTAATATGTATTAGATGTCATAAAATTATCTTGAAAATTTTTAAATCACTGTTCCCAAAGGTAAACAGGACCTTTAAGACACAGCGTTCAAACTTTTTTTTTTTTCACACACATACACATCATCATGCAAACTAACACCTTTAAACAACACATCCTTTTATTCTTTCTTACTACGCCAAAGGAAGTCTGTATTGTTCATGTTTTCGATTGGACAAAGCATATGCTACTTTGGATGCCGGTAATTTTTGAGCAGAAAATGCATTTTCTTTCTTTTTTTGACAAATATATCTAAGAGAAGACGCCTTGACGCTCCACCATTGACAGGGTATATTAATGAATATATTTTGTTCGTCGATGAGAAACTGCACTATTCTCAATTCCTCCCTTTCCAACTGGAGCACACGACCATTCGTAAGTATTTCGTCAATGCGTAGTCTGCTATTCAAGTGGCATTCTTTGTTTCAGTTCTTTACTGTGATGATGCCAGCCAGGAACAGTGAAGGAATCTTAAATTCGTTCGAGTAAATATGAACGAGTAAAGCTTAACACTTTCTGTGTTAGTGACTTTGGGCAGTGTGTACAACGCTTGGAGTTTTCTCTGCCAATTGGCATTCAGAGTACACAAAGAGTTAACACAAATATTACACTGTAAACAAATTAAACTGCCAGAGATCGCTACACAGGAACCGACAGACAATGCATCAACAGCCGCGGTCACACTGGCAAAAGATCGCCAAGTTCAAGATCGCGATCTTAAACTTCTTTTGCCAATTTGAACGCGGCTATTGTGTGTGTGTGTGTGTGTGTGCGTGCAGCAACCAGATGTTGGCATTCCTTATGTGTAGTGTACTTTATGCACTGTGCATTATATATCTGTATTTTTTCTCTCCCATTCTTGCATACCAGGGGAATTTCTTGGTTTTGGTAAAATTTCTGAGTGAATTACACTTTTCTTTCATCTGCAGCTGTTGTTTGGAGGCGTAAACTTGAATAGGTGAGCAAATTTCAGTCTTTACCACCATGTTTTCCAGTCTCACTGTAGTGCATTCCCAGTGTACATGAAGACACCACTATGGAAAAAAAAAAACCAACCCGCTTTTGAAATAATCATGAATAGGGTGTGCTTCAGGATTCAGGATAATCCGATACTGCCCTCGTAGTGATAACTATACAGAGTCTTCAATCCCCATTGTGTCTACAGTCAGGTACAAATCAGTGATTCTTAATTTACCCCTGCCGCACAGCCTATTTTGTTTCCAAAAGGCACTTTCCCCCAGTGGCTGGACAATGTGAATACTATACGTCATGTCCATAAACCTTCCTGGTGTTGTTATTAGCAGTCTCTATCGACATTTTGAATCAGTATGTAACAAGGGATTTATCAAAGTAACGATTTGTTTCCCAGTCGTCATTTATTTGTTTTTGAAATGAAGAATAGGTCTATTTTTGGATACGTCGAACAACTCAACGTCATTGTGGGGTAACCTCACATCCTGGGAGCCACCTTGGCCGCCATTTCGAAAGCAATTTTTACGTCTTCTTCGCATCCTATAAAACAATAATTTTGTGAGATATTTTACTGTATATTACCATTATATACAGGAATTTCAGATTTTGGCCACCATTTTGAATACCTCAAAGATGCAAGAGTTGAAGCATCAGGGTTCGGATGCAAATGTCTATTCATCTCAAATAGGGTCAAATCATTACATTTTTACAATTTTTGTCATTCAGGCCTACAGAAAAAAAAATGGGATATTTCAATTCAGGTGGCCATTTTGGCGGCCATCTTAGATATCTCAAAACACTGAAGGATGCAAGACGCGCGTCAACCAGAACCGGATTCGGAACAGGGCAAAATCATTGCGTGGACAGCATCATCAGAGTCAGCACCCTCCACCAAAAAGTATTTGTCGGACGGCTAAATAAGGTTAGACTTCTTACATGTACGCTCTCATTATCTTGATCGTGTTGTGTAGACGAAAAGTGACCGCACCTCGAAATAGACCCCCCCAAAAAAAAAAAATATATATATATATATATATATATATACATTATATAATAAACACATTGGGCAAAATGGGGTCAGACTTATACTCGCTCTACTCCTAATTTTATTGTGTTTGATAGCAAAATTCGTGACTGATTCGTAGATAATAGTGGTCTTTAGGTAAAATTTACATTTAATCCACAAGTGACATAAGTGCTAAGTGTGCAGTGGCTGTATGAAAAATGAACATAAGTGTCTGCTATACTCGGGGCTGCAGATGCTCTGCGTGTCAGGCTTCTGCACTTTCGCTTACGTGGTGGTGGTGCTTGCGCGCTTTTGCAGTCCTGTTGGTTTTGCTGGGATCGTGGTGGTGGTGATGTGGTTGCTGGGATATAATGGCTGTTGGTTTCAAGCTGGGTTGTGGTGGTGTTTGTGCTTGCGCGCTTCTGCAGTTTGGCTATTGTCCTGTTGGGATCGTGTTGGTGATGTGGATGCTGGGATGGGGTTTGGCAATGTTTGGGTGTTGTGCGTGTGTGTTGTAACTGTGATGGGTGTGTCCGCGGTTTTGGGGCGGTTGCGCTGCGCGCCCGCTCGCGGCTGGGCGTGGTGGTGGCGGTGCATGCGTGCTTCTGTTAGGATCAAGGTGGTGATGTGTGGTTGCTGTGGTGGTGTTGGTGGCGATGGTGTTGGTGTTGGTGGTGTGGGTGTGTGTTGTTCCTGTGATGGGTGTGTCCGGGTGTGTGGGGAGTGGTTTTGCTGCGCGTCCGTTCACGGCGACCACCAGGGAGAATTCCGCCCGACCATCCGGGGGTTGTATCTCTTTTATTGACTTCGGGTGTTCTGCATGAATGATTCCCGAGTAGCCTAGTCTCTTTTTGCCAGCCGTTTTCTCTAAAATCTACAGAGGACAGTGTAAACTGCCCGAGTAGCATATAGTCTTTTCTAGCCAGGCGCTTATTATAAAATCTCGAGAGGATAGTATCCAACAACACAATGACATTATGTAGGGTGTTGTGAAAAAGACCAAACCCTTTATTGTCCGGATTCAAGGGCCCATGATGTAGCTGCAAAATAAAGAATAACCCATTTGAAGCCACAATTCCAGAGTTCTAGTGATTGTGTGCAACGGGTTGTGAATAGCGATTACTGTTTCAATACACCTGTTGGTAAAACCATACCCGTTGTTGAAAAGAAACTTTGGACACCAAATACCCCTTCCGCTTACGAGAGGATTGAAGTTCAAACGACAGGAGTGGACAATAGAAAGTGCAAGCCTAATTTCTACACAGCTTGCGTAAGATTACCACCTTTTAGTGTCGAGGCTCTGTCTTTTTTATTCGCTCAAAATGTAAGAATACAAGAATCAAGCACAATCCATACACAAAGACACGCAAAGCAAGGCTCAATATTGCGACTCTCCCAAAGTCAGCACATGGAGTTTGAGATCTAGTACATATACGTGTACTTCACACAAATGCTGTTGAAAAGATGAGCTTACATTATTTGCTCATTAGAATAATGTTCACGCCTGAATGTCCTTTTAAAGACCCAATTTTAACTTTCCTTACACTAGGTCATTCTCCCCTATGAACTTTCTTTTTTGCTAAAAAAAAAAAAAAAAAAAATCACAGTACTAATTAAAGCATGCAGACAATTAGTTGAAGGTAAGCGACTTCCATTTCCAAGTTAAAGCATATGAGAAATAAGTAGACTACGGATATTCCCTATGTAGATACCAGACAGTCGTGAAAAGAGTTATATTTTTCTTTTAAAGTGGTTTTGGGTGTATTACTGTAGGCATATTTTACCATGACAGTTGGACGAGACTGTGTAATGAGTTGAACTTGGGGTATATTAAATAAGACAAAGGTGCTTGCGTGGATGTATGCTGCAGTTTTATAATCATGACGTCGAATAAAGGCGATAACTTCCCTAGCTGTAAAACGGCTTTCCTCCCAGTATTTTAAGTGCTTCTCGCGAGGTTCCGCTATGAATTTGTTTTCAAACTATTTGAAGTCCACCAAAATATACATTATAGCATTTTTCGGGCGATTTCAATCGCTTTGCCCTTTGTCTTCAATGTGGGCCTTTGTTCCCTGTATAACCAAGTTATAGATGTTCAAATCCAGAAGTCTGAAAATTATCCGGAGGTCTCCTTTAAGGGACCAAACCACAATTTAGCGCTGAGAAATAAAGGATCAAGAACACTAAATATCTTCCTCATCATTCATTATCTTCATGATAATCACAAATGATTTATGCCTTTGGTATTCAGATGTTTTGTAAACTTCTTTTATATGTTACCTGAAACGTACTTAATCCAGGAAATGTTAAAGGTCCATTTAGTTGTATTGATCGGATGTTATTGGAAAAAGACTACGCTAATGTGCTATCAAAAGCTGACGCAAATGCATTCATGCGCATTTTCATGTGTGAGTTTCTTTGGTTTGTACTCATGGATCGTTTCCGTTTGCTAGTCAATGTTCAGTATAAAAAAGTGAGGCCATACATCAGTATTCAGTCACAATCCACCAGCGATCACACTTCATTGTTTTTACATTTACAATCGGAGAATTACACATGCAGGCACCAGAGAAAAATAACAAACACACTCCAGTGTGTTACGTGATGGTTTTAACCATGAACGTCACTCATTCACATCGTGTCAGACAAACACACATCTACACCTTAAAGGGATGATACAGTTTAGTTGAAATGGGGGATTCAGATTTGAGCTTTTTTCGAGATAAAAGAAACTACTTATTGAATATTAACGAGCATACATGTTATTCTAAGAGGAATATATGAAATGCCTGCGATATCCGAAAACAAAGTAAAACAAAGTACATTGTAGTCCTAATAAAAGATGGGTCCCATCTTTTACTAGGACCTCTTTGTTTTTGGATATCTCAGCCATTTCAAAACCATAACTTTTTTCATCAAACAAACTAAATTCCTCTTAGAACTGTTTGCTCTTTCAGATTTACAGGAGGTTTCCCATTATCTAAAAAAAAAAGGGGGGGGGGGAAGACTCGTTGGAAACATAAAGCCCCATCTCAACCAAACTATACCATCATTCCTTTTGGCTTCCAATCGGGGCTGACTAGTCTCATCGGGTCAGAACAGACACGTATGCATGCAGAAAACAAAGAACGTATTGGGGTTATGTGCAGTGCTCGATGTTGTTTGAGGTTTGCGGGAAGACTCCGACACTTCGACTCAGGCGCTTAAATTCTCATGAATTTCATTTGAAAGGGATTTGATTATTTTGTTTATTCGACTCTGCCACCGATCGGATCTTGTGTGTGTGTGTGTGTGTGTGTGTGTGTGTGTGTGTGTGTGTGTGTGTAAAAGCTTTTGCAAAATCGGGTCTTTATGGAGGGGGGGGGGGGGGGGGTTGGCTTCGAGTTGGGCGATTTCCGGCTCATGCGGCTTCGACTTATGCAGGGCATTCGTATCTCCAAAGCTATACAATCTACACTGCTCAGACTTGCTTGGAAAATTAATGAGTAAAAAACTGAGTGCATTTTAATCAAAATAGGTACGTTTTAATATATCAGTGACGTGCAAAACAATCAAAAACGGAATGTCAGAAAGTGTTCACGTTGAGACGGATCGACCATTAGGTAGTAGGTTAAACGTGTTTAAGGTCGACAATACGGGAACAAATAACAAAATCAACAGCTATCAACGAATCATTAAAAACATTTTGACACCCGTATTCATTCCGAGTGAAAGAACATTTTAAAACCAAAACATCAGTAATTCTATGTAACTATATATTGCCAGTTATTAGCACACTAAAGGCGTTTTACTCGACAGTATAAGGCACATCGTAACACATAAGAACGCATACTGTTCCCTGCCCACCTCAAAACAAAACAAATAACAAAATACGAATCAACACTACTATGCACTACTACTTTAACTACTAGTTATACATGTACTTGTAATAATAACGGTTCTCAACTTGATATTCATCTGAGGTATATCCTCTTGAGTGTTGCCATTACTCTATCAAACGCCCTGCCGTTATTATTACCCAGATTTTCCATATGCGCATTTATAAACCTGGGTCGAGTGGGACATCGTCGGTAAAAACGGGCGACATCAAGAGCTCCACAACCGCGAGTCCATACAACCTGTTGACCTGTTTTGCTTAGTGTTGAGCTCGTGGGCCTTACTTGCTTATAGTGTCTAGGCTCATGGGCCTATTCTACTTCGTGTTTAGCTCGTGGGCCTGTTTTACTTGGTGTCTAACTCGTAAGCTGTATGATTCGTGGGTGTCTGACTCGTGGACCTTCTTTCAGTGTCTATATCGTGGGTCATAATTATGACTCGTGGTTGTCGAGCTCCTATATGATGACCCCGGTGAAAACATCTTGTCCGAAGACGTGCCCACTTGGTGGGATTCGAATTTGGGACATCCTTTTGAAAGTCAATAATTGTATAATTCATTATACCACCGTGTGTCACACTTCTACGTTGTCAATCCGGAAAGTCAAATGATTCTACTCACAAACTATGGAAATTATCAAATCTTTTTGTGCCAATGAGTCAAAAAAAATGTGCACAAAATTTCACACGCATACCTATGAACAGGAAATTAATGTAGCATGAAGAGGGTTAAAGACATTCAAATAAACATTACTCAGTTCTACAATATGCAATTAAACTCAACACAAGGACTCTATTAATGACGTGAAATTGAATACAGACCAGTTGTACGGAAAGGTTTTGAGTGCGAATCAAACTTTTCACATACACTCTATAAGAAATATAGGTTTAACCTTGCACCTTTACGTGTGACAATATATTATTGAAGCACCTTCACGGATGCAACTTTGCACATTTCAGACCAGTGAGCACCTTTAAAGGCACAACTTTGCACTGTCTGTAAAAGTCTGTAAAAGTGCTACAATAATTATGTCACACGTAAAAGGTGCAAAGCTGATCCAACCTTTCTAAGAGTGTAGAACCCTAAACCATTCGAGGGTATGCGAGGATGACCGGACATAATGGAGATAACAAAATCACCATTATGTCAAGAAGTTTAGAGGACGTGTAATGGTAACATAATATAATAGTGATATAATTTTCATGGTTCACCTCTAAAAAATATTTGTGATGCAACAATCTTTCAGTACTGTAAATAGATAAGTACGCACATATCGACACGCCCAGAAGGGGATAAGTATGAATATATCGTAAAACATGCAAACTAACATTGTTTTGCAAATTGCGTCTGGATTGTAAAGTACCAAAGCCTCTTTGTGTCCTTTCAGAAATGAAACGCACAAATTCAACTAACACCAATCATCTATCAACCATTTAACGTTGATGATATCAAATATAATCTATTTCCAAATTACAGTGTCGTAAAAGAAATATATAAGAGCAGACAGAGGAACTCTTCTACAATGGTCTTGACTTTTACACAACAATCGTGCAACCCGATCCACTCAGGATAAACAAAAGACAAAACAAAAAAATCACACAAACAAACAGAAAAAAAAAAACAACTCCAAATCCTTCTTCTCTCCAACTGCACGTACGCAGACAGAAGTCAGATTCTAACGGAATCGAGAACGAATTACACTGGGAACAAAATTCATCATAGTTCACGATAAATCCTCTACATCTTCCATCTTATGGGGCCGAAAATCATACAATTCGATTGTAGGCCCGTTGCTACGTTCATCATATCTTCAGGAAGATTTTTTTCCTGTAGGCTACATAGGCAATGATAAGCCACAGCGTCATAGACCAGTACGCGATGGCGGAATACTCGGTGTGATTCCCAATGATCGGTTGCCATGTGAACGGGAGGTAGCGCGACATAATCTCCGAACCAATATAAAGCATCAGCGAATTCATGCCTGTTATGATGAGGAACATACATACATACATACATACATACATAATCATACACATAAATATAATGTTTCAGGGATAATACATTATCGTATCGGTCAGAAAAAAAGATCATTAGTAACTGGAGTAATATTATTTTTACCATGTTTACATGTTTATTACATGCCCTACAAGAAAATAGATCTGAAATGTAAATCGTAACTGCTCGACTGAGAAGATAACATCTTTATCCGTCCATAGAAGAGATCATAGATTTTTTTTTTTCTTTCCAAATCACGGCAACGAAAATCTAATATTTGTGTGGCATTATACATGAATCATCACTTGTTTTGGCTTACATTAATTTTGAAAAGTGGGCTAGGGAATTTATTTGATTATGTGGTTCTGCTACTGGAGAAACATTTCGAGTATAGGCTACATAGTATGCAGGAATTAAACGGGTGGATATCATGCAAAGGGTAGCAGCGTCTCGGTATTTGTGTTTTGTAACAATTACCATGAAGTGACGGTATGTCTGTACATTGCAACTTTAATTTATGGGGGCATTAGAGGTGAAAAGTGAGAAAATCATAATATTTCTGTACAGTATCAGTTTGCAATATGTAAATTTGGAGATTGTACTTTAAATTCTAATTCTGTATTACAACCTGAATGAAACTTGTACATTATGTTCTTTGTAGAACTGAGAAATGAAGAACGTTCAAAGCAAATAAAAACAAACAAACAAATAAAATAAATACTACAACTTAGATAAGACAACCCAGTTTATGTAAATCATCATTGTGACGTTTTATAAATCACGAGTTCGGTAAACATGTTCTTGAAGCGTAAACTCCTCTGATATCGTACCATCTATTCTAAAAATTGCTTGAAAACTAAAAGCTGGGTAGGGAGGACGGCGACTTGATCAGAGCGCCCTCAACGATCTCTTTCTCTCCTCCTCGTCCTCCTCCTCCTACTACTACTCCCACTTCTACCACTTCCACCACTACTATACTACCACTACTACCCCTACTTCTACTATTACTCTACTTTTCTTCTAGGCCTATACTACGACAACTACTTCTACAACAAATTCTACTACAAACCACCACTACTACTACTACTACTGCTACTGCAACCCCTGCTACCACTACCACTACTACCACTTATACTACTACTAATACTATACTACTACTATTACTTATATTACTAATACCACTACCACTACTCCAAATACTACTCATACTACTACTACTACTACTACTTCTTCTTCTTCTTTCATTCCTTCTCCTACTACTAGTACTACACGTACTACTACTAATGCTACTACACCTACTACGACTATACTTATATTCGACCAGAATGTGACTCCATGATAGTGCCGGTTACAGCTCGTTATTCCGAAGGTTCGTTTTTCCGAATTTCATTTTCGGATGAACAAATCTTCGGAATAACGAACCTTCGGAATAACGCCACAAATGTTCGGATTAACGAACCCTTTTTCATTTTCGGATTAACGAACCTCTGGGTATAGGGAATTTGTGTGTTTCGGATTAACGAACCTTCGGAATAGCGAACCTTCGGAATAACGAACAGCACCCGATAGTGCCACACACATCTGGATATAAACGGACGTACTTGCGAAGACGGGGGGGGGGGGGGGGGGACGCAATGTAATAATACGTGGACTACTAGTATATCATACGACGCTTTTGCCGTATGCGCTTTAAAAACAGTTCCCAAAGATTTGGAATAATACATGAAACATTAATTATCCATATGAACAGAAAGGGGTAACACTGATTTGTCTAAGTGCAGCTTGATAACAACCAACTTCCGTAATACAAGGACCTACCTGCATATATAAGAGGCGCTCCGTTCCAAAAGCGTGTGACGTCGATGAGAAAGTGAAAGAGGGCTTGACCGAGGAATGCCGTACCCGAAGTCAGACAAATGTATGAAACTGACCTGGTGAACAAAAAACAAAACAAAACAAAACCCACACAAATTACTCATCTAGAAACTTTTAGATCTAGCACATTTCAACAGCACAAGTAAACAACAACAGCATGCATAAAATTGTCAGTTGTTCAGTAAATTGTTTCCCTGGAATTGTGCAATCAATAGATGAATTCATGTGTAAGTGCATTTAGATACAAAACCGTTCCTTTGTTCCAATTCATTTTTTTTTTTACAAGCAGATGAATCTTAAGATGAATGAATAAAGTGTAAAATACTCAAATAAACAAACGTATATCTGATATTACATTTCATTCACCAAGAGAGCAGTATCACAAAAAAAAAAAAAGGTACAGCAAAATTAACTGAACAACTGGACTTTTCCTTTCCCAGTTTGTGCATTCTTTTCAATTTGTTAAAAATTTAGTCGAATATAGATTATGAATTATTTGTATCTGAAAAGGCCAGAACATGTCACTTCCCTCTTGGGACTCTTCGGATGTTATAATTTCATGTATTAACAGCAGGTTATACTAGGTGTTACAAAAACATTTCCCACTTTTGATCCTTAATAGTTCAAAGACTATACATCAGATAACACTGTTGTCGATATGAATGATAGCGGAATTGTGTACAATCTTGTTGGAGGTGATTTGAATATGAGAGCAAGAATCAGTTTCGTTAAATCCATGATTAATTTTAAAGATAAGTTCCAGATTTTGGTCACATTTGGATCCTCTGTACAAAATTGAACTTTACACAGGAACCAGTGATGTGTATGTGAGTGTGTGCTTAAAACAATGACCCTGAACAATAGACATGAATACCAAGAATCCACCTTTTCAGAGCTCTGCCGACTAGGCTTCTGGTCTCTTGCTCCCGACGGCACATGAATGCTTTATTAATAATTCATGATGGATTGCCCTTGGCAATGCTAGTCTGAATTCATGGTAAAGGGTAAAATGCATGCACATGAACAAATAAGCACATGTTTTCATGTGCTTGCATACACTACATTTCAGGATGAATAAAGACTAACTCTGATAATGGAATTTCTCATGAATGTGTAATAGAGCATTCCAATCCTGGCCATTGTTCATGACCATTGTCAGGATGTTAACCACACACTCCCATACACACCAATTGACCCCTGTGCAAAATTAAAATTTTGTAAAGAGGGTTGAAAACAGAGCAAAATCTGAAACCTAACTTAAAAATAAATCTTGAATTTAATGAAACTGATTTATGCTATTATTTTAGAATTACCTCCAACAAAATTGTACATTATTCAGCTATTGCTCATATCAATGTCAGTGTTATCTGATATATAGTTCTTGAACTGTCAAGGATCAAAAGTGGGAAATTTTTTTGTAACACCTAGTAGTTCTTACCAGAGGTTCTTGTTGATAGGAATCCAGCCATCTGCCATCGTACACTTTGACAGGACAGCGCTGCAAGTGATCTGAAAACAAACAAGCGAAAGAATAAAACAACAGCAAAACTTCAAACATATAGGAATTTCATAAAGCGTCTTCAGAAATATCTGTCGCTGAAATGAGACAAATGTTTCCGTGATGATTTTGTCAAAGGCAAAAATCGAACATATAATCCTTTTTTTTTTTTCTCAAAGAAGCATTTCATTCAACGGATATTTATTGTACAAAGTCGATATCATATAATGTGATGGAATGAAGTAAATGCAGAAGAATGCAAGAACAGAACACTAATTATAGCACGAGTATTCGTACTAAGGCATATCTTATCCGGTTTACTATTCCAAATAGGAGCAGAACTTGAAGTGTGATTATGTGAATACTGTCATGTAAAGTCTGCTATATGCGATAACTCCAATGTGAACAGCTAGTTTTTTAAGCGATTTTGAATGCATGTAGCAAAGTTTCTTGTGCTCAAAAAAAAAACAATAACAAACAATATTAATGTTCAGTCTCATTATCTGACGCCCGTCATTTCTTTGATAACGCACTGCATTTAAGCTTTCTTGCTAGTAAGGGTTTTTTTTTTTATTATTTTCAACACCTGATGACAGGCTATTGTTTTCATTTGGTAAAGTTGCAAGTAATTAAATTTTGACCAAAGTTGGATAAGATCCAACTTAACTTACCAACAACACTCCCCAAAGCACAAGCCTGAGAAGACGCCCGCTAGCGGTGTGAAAATGATGCAAAATTTTACCAGCCTGCAAAGAAAAATTCGACAGAATAGACCATCCACCTCTGAATGGCTATCAGATATTCCAAACTTACGTACTGTTAATATATCAATCAATAATATAGCGTGAAATTATTGTCTCCTTTGAAGAGTACCCCTCGCCCAAAACACAAAACAAAACAAAACCAGGCAAACTCCCTCAACCCAATCCCTGCTCTTGAACACACGCACATACACAAACCTACGCACACGCACAAGAGCACACACAAAACAAAATAAAAAAAGACCAAACCAAAACACAAACAAAACGCAACACAAAAACCCCCAAGATACCCTGAGTAGTCCTCTGGAGGGAACTTAACTAAATTTCCCTGGTACGTATTATCAGAATTCACGAACCGATAGCAGGGAGGTGTGAAATTCCACCTACTTGTCCACAACCCCAACAACTTTCATAAGCTTAGTAATGGTCCTGGGCAGACGTAGGTGTGATAAAATATTTTATTGCCTGGAATTACGGCATTGGATGTTCAAAAAAATACACTAGGGAATATTGAGCTTCTGGAACCAAAACATAACTCGTAAATCGTATATGACGAAAATAATGATTCGGTATGGACATTGATGAAAAAAAGGTAAAGCTAACACTAACCTGAAGACCCAAAATACAAAGTGCAACGGATGTAAAGGTGCCCAATATGCCCTCGGGGTCATGAAGTATCTTCGTGTGGTACACAGTTACAATCTTCCCAGTCTTGATGAGGTGGGCAGGGGTGAAGAAGGCGCGGTCGATGTAGCCGGCAGCTCCCCCGGTGCAGTTGGTGAGCTCTCCGTTTATCCCTACCAGGGGTCCTCCAGGCCCCTGGTAGCCTCTGTAATATCATTTGCATATCAAATTAATAACATTGGAATTAGTATCAACTTACACTCGCATACCCGTATGAAATTACACTACAAAATGACACATCTGCCTTTGAGTTAATTCTGGGCGCCCGTTTACTTCAACTTAAATCCCTCCCACACAACATCGAAGAGAAAATTTTGAGGAAGGCCGACCAGTTTGCAAAGAAAGTTTCATCACTATATGAATACGTCAGTAACAGCATCAAATTATTAGCCATTGAAATGGTGATATGGATCCTAATCAAAATATTGGCTGAGAGTTTTCACGTGAGCAGTCTTCATTTTCTCATAATTATCTCAAGTAACAGTAAATAAGTAGCCGACCGATAAAACGCGAGTCGTTTTCTTAGACGCTGGAAGTTAAAGAAGTAATTAGGGAGGTCACTTACCGTGGACAACCCGGAACCGGAAGGAGAAAGGTCACGAGCACATGGACAGTGATGCAAATGGCAGCCACCGGGAGCTCTATGTAGTCTACTATGTCTCGAAACATCAGGAAGCACGTGTTCTGCAGTGATAGCGAAAGAATTGAGAACGTGTCTAACAACATCCGTATGTGGTATATAAACACATGTTTTTATTAAGAAAAACGGGGGAAATACCGATATCTATTAAATTATGGGAAAACAGCTAAAAGACACGCGCTGGCGCCTCCTTCCTATAACTAAACATAAGGATATGTCTCTGAAAAGGTCACCATGAAACTGAAATTTATGGTATCATAGAGAAGTAATTTGATCTCTCAAGCTATCTCCGAGAAAAGACTGAGTTTCGTCAGCATAAATTTATATTACATCCACGACATGTATTTATCAGTATCATGGGGGACCCTCTGCTGGCATAGCTTTGATGCAGAAATATTTAACTCTATACATTACCAACGTTGCGTCATGTCTTTGAGTAAACTGTTCTAATCAGAGAGACTAGACAACTAGTTTTTATCTTCACTGAACTTCGGATATGATTGTCCATCCATCCACCCCCCCCCCCCCAAATCAACGCCGCTTCATCCGGCGCTGATCACAGTGAAAATCGGCAACTGAAGTCACAAAGTACAATACTGTTTTCTGGAATGGAAATGATACTATTAGGAATTACTGTAAAATGAAGCGAAGGAATGGGGGGGGGGGGGACGAGTTGGGTTTATTTTGCATCAATACAATTTCTAAATCGGAAATATCTCTTTTTCACTGCTTAACTGTAGACTAATACAATAACTAACGTTCCCTCAACCGTTAGGAACCTTAGAAAAAAAAAATCAGTGTTGCTTAATACCCACCGTTCTCTCTGTTTTCCTGCGTGCTTGGAGCCATCTTGAGAAGATGTAACACGAAGCCACGATAAAGTACGTGATGCCGAATCGCTGCAGGACACCCGGTATCCGAAGAGTTAGTAGGTTATTCTTAGCTATGGAACACAAATTAGAAAACAAATCACAAATGAGTCACCACGTATGAATTAATAAAAAAAAAAACAACGAAGAATATAAATGCAAGCTTTGCAATGCTAGTTTACACAACTGCTTCACGAAATATTTCTGCATATAGAAGACACACATTTTTCATGGTAGCTATGATACTTTTGTGTGTGTGTGCGGGTTTTTTTTTTTTTTTTTTTTTTTTCGTGTGCGCATATAAGTGTGCGTGCGTTTGAGTCAATCCATCTCAATAATATCCTCTGCATATAAAATTCGCAGTTGCAAATGAACTTCTGGCTGGTGTGCGATTATTCACCGAGGAGAAAAAGGTATCATGAGTGTACAATGATGCACCTGCGACTGATTGTTTGAATGGTGACAATAACCAAACAAAATGTCTTTGCTTATTTCACAGTACAGTAAATCTTGTCCATATTTGTGGCTTTCCGTTTCACCGTTATGACAGTGACTTTAAAGCCATTATCTAACATTCGCAGCCAGTGATTAGAAAAAAAAAAACAATTGAAAAATGTTTGAATTATCACATTTAATCCATATGTATAGTTCAGTTGCATCACAGAACGCAATATCGTACAAAAATGTAGCAATAAAGCAAAAAAATATAGAGAGATATCGCGAATTTTCTCAATAAACCGTAACTGTAGATGTTTTATTCTAGAAATGGTTTTTAATAAAACTATTGTTCATATTTTGTATATATAACAATAGTTAACACTGATTACACGTATTCACATTTTCATGGTTGTTATCTTTACCCCTAAGTCACATTTAATTTTGAACCACAAAAAGCTGTCTTTTTTTTTCATCTGTAAATGTTAGCGCGGAGCTTTTTAAGTATAGGGGGAGGGGGGGGGGGGGGGGGGTAAACTCACATTGGATAAAGACACCGAGAACAAAGAGGATAATACTTCTGATGACAACCTTCTTGAAGATGGTGCGAAAAGACTGACCCTTGGAGAGCAGGATGTTAATGGCGAGGTGAATGGACGTACCCATGATGAATACAAACCTTTAAAAAGACAATAAATATCAGGACACGTTTACATAAAACAAATAGGTGTTCATGACGAATGACGATGCAAACAATAGCTGCATCTCCAGCCAAAAGCGGAAATTTTACGAGACTTCTATTCTTTGCAAGTAAATTCTACCGTTGTTTGTATGAAGTGCCAGAAGGTTGTCCCATTGGTCTAGTTAAAACCGTTCCGATGAATTGAATTATTTACATGTCTCGCAATTATTTGTGAAATAATTGTGAATAAATTTCACAACGTGTCTCTAGATTTGCAATGTTTCTTTAGGGCCGCCATACCACAACTATTATTGCTAGACACCTACGGCCCAAAAGCCCACCATAAATCACAATAGCCTCGAAATACAAACACGCTTGTGTATTTCATATCCAAAGTCGGTCAGTCGTGTGATCGAAAGTCGTATTGTTTGCGGTGGCCTTTATGAGAACCGCGAAGAATAGCACGTATTGTCGCTGTCCTATACAAGAGAACTCCATTTTACGCCGTACAGGAAAAACCTCTATAATATGCCTAAGACTTCGTTCCATGACCTTTTGTAAAGTAGAACGTAATACTGTGACTGGTAGAAGAGAGAGAGAGAGAGAAATTTAAAAAAAAATTGCAATTCTTGTAGGAGAAGGTCGTTCGATGAAAAGGGGAAAGTTTCATCACGCTAAATTTTCCTTGTTTTAAACATGACTACACATCGTAGTGCATCATCATAGATGCTAACGTCATATTCTTTATACATTCGAACCAAACTAACTCATAAAATTTATTTTTGGTGCACTGAAGATTATGACAGCCCGTTTAATTCCGTTGCTTTATATACAAAATATTACATCTATATAGCTGTAAACTAGAAAATATCAGTTGTCCCCATTCAGAAAATGTTAAATATAATACAACAAATTATTTTTATGAACTAGAACAAAATTATGTGGATTACGATAAAAACACATGCTGCATAATTACACTAACGTATGCTTTTGTTGAAGCTCTTTTGTACACAATTTAGTGTCCATACTTTTGCCACCATATTATTGTATTGCGCTATTTCATATGCTCGTTTTGAAAGATTTTTAATAATTTCCTTTCGGGGGAAATATAAACACGAAATAATATACATTGTATTTCATTAATTTTCATGAATGACCTACTCTTAAAAAGGATAAATGCGAGCTGCGGCCTTTTTTAGCACTTGTTAGAGAGAGAAGCATGAAAAAGATGTGTGTACTATTCATTTTCCACAACACACATGACAATAATATCATCCTTGTTCTACTGGATTCGGTCAAGTTTAGCTTATGCTTTGAGATTCGTCAACTGACTATCGTGGGAGTATTAATAGCAGGCACACGAAATATCAATTTCTATGTTTAAAGTACATTTCACGAGGGATTACCAATGTTTTCTCATAACATCAGTATATACTCACCAAGGAAAGAAGGTATCGGCCAATGTCATGCCTGAAATGAATGAATGAAAAAATTATATTGAAAAATTATATTGAAAAAAGATTCCCTTAACTTGTCACTGACGTGTATATTAAAGGTAATATCATTCTCCCTGCCTTCTAAAAGAGGCAAGTCAAGTGTTCTTTTATTATGCAAGAAAAGTGAAAATATGTTAACAGATTCTTAATATTCCCTTCATATCGTTCTACACAATCCATGTGATTTCACAAGTTATAGCAGGCTTCTCAAATCGTCAAAAATTCTTACCTTTTTTAACTTACCTAATTGTCCGATTTTCCTCAAGCACTTACTGATGTATTCTATTAGTATTGATTGATTCTCTTTATTCACATGCATATGAAGGTGAGCTTGTTCTTTAATCTACTTTGTAAAAAGTAATAATGACAATTTTTAATCAGACATTGTCTTGAATGAAAATTGTCATAATTGAGGGTTATATTATTATTACGTGTAAAGAAAAAAAAAAGACAGGCTATGATAACTTACCATACCACACGGAGTGAGTGAGGAAGGGATACTTCCCATCCCCTGCTACGCCACAAACCAATTGCGCAATGGCAAGCCTGCACGGAAGAACAAAAAGTAAACAAATATACCAAGCACTGAAAGGCTGTAGCTGCAATTATGGATTCCCGAGCTAGCACACAGTGACACCATGACTGACGTTTTTGGTATAACACATTTTTATCCGTCGGCATTTCGTTTTAAACATTATCAAAATCATAGCTATGTCTGATGATGATATGTAAACTAATCACTGAACAGGTTTTCATTAATGAGTGATATGATCCGCATGTTCTGAAACCGCAGTTGTTGTTGCTTTTGTTAATTTCTAGTCCAATGTTCAAATAATTTTGCTTTTCTTATCTTGAAAGATTTCGAACATTGGATGAAGGTCCACTTTAATGACATAGTGTGTCTTCTGAGAAACAACACTGACCCTCGGAATGTGTCCACTGACTTCTGTCTCTGCGACATTTTATTGGGCTTGTTGATGGGAGTGGTCAAAGGTGCTTCGTCCCCTGGACGTTGGTCAGTCTACATTCATCGTAGCGAAATATACAGAGAGAGAAAGAGAGAAGCGTGTGGATATAAGTGAAAGGTTCAAAAATACGATCACATAGATACACTGAACCACATATCGAATGTCAGCTCAAATTACTAGAAGTGATTTTATACTTAGTTCTACAGAAAACCAAGCGTTACAAAGTGGTTTATTTGTATGCAAAATAGTTTATATTTTCTGTAAGAAATAAAAAAGAATTATTGCATTTTAGCCAATTTTGTCAATTTTTAAAGCGAAGAAAGTAGACGAATTTATGTCGGAAAAAAACTAAAGGATTTGTATCTGATATCAATAGGAATCGTATTTATATTATTTAGCCGTTTTATCGCTGCCTGTCAATTTTGTATTATTTGTCTTTGTGTACTGTATGTGACATTTATTTTGGACCTGAATGTTTTCTTTGTGGAAAAATAAATAAATATCGAATGTCAACTTTACGTACATTACAGGATGAAGAAAATGACAGGTTTGCTGATATCTTTTTACAGTGATTCTATTATGACAGTATTCATACAAGATAGACAACATCACACTTTAGTATTCTTTTCCGCACCTGATCCAGATGAATAAACGAGTGACATGCAATGTGATGCTGTCATTTTCCCGATGAAAACAAATCATTATTATTTTCCTAATGAAAACAGAATATATTTGGGGAATCAATGGTCATTTTTCTCTTTTCATAGTTAAGGTGATGACATAGACAAACAAAATCTTACTTATGAAAACAGTTGTATATCTTTTTTTATATCAGTTTTTTTTTTTTTTTAATGTAATCAAAATCAGATTTCGATACTTGGTGCAAACTGAATGGACAGTTGGGTACATATTGTGAAAGTTAAGAAAGTTGTCATTCATTTATAACATAACTTCCAAGATAAAGTCTATTCAGATGTCAAAGTTTCGTTGTACTCACGGAGAAGTTATAAATGTTCCCATTTGAGACTGGCAGTGAAGTCGCGATGAAATGCTTTTTAATGCAGTATCTGCAAATTTAAAGAGCAGGGGGAGATAGGGTTTAACTAATATGAACATCAAGGAATGAATACACTTCTGCGCCATTAAACACAACTCCGTGGAATTATTATTTAATCATGTGGCAACAACGAATATGAATGGTCTTAAATCTCGTTTTGAATTCTATTAGAATTCATCGACGGGCAATTATCAACTTTAGATCTACACTTAAACCACGCCTCTCAGCGTGTTTTGTATGTCAAAATATTTCAGGAAATTATAACAAACATTTTTCTTCTATAAGGCCTACGGCACTGGTCTAATTCATAACAGGGTAAGAGGAAGTATGTCTGACAATAAGGATCAGAAGAAAGGTAATGGTGCTTCGCAGGAGAAGATATGCCATGCCTTGGCAAACGTCTTGCTGTACAGGATATTTTATATTTTGGGGGTTGTCTAATGTCAAATTCATGCCAAATAGTAAATGAACCTTGCAAAATTGTCTCGGAGAATAACGAGATTCTAGGTTTCACTTTTGTCTTTACCTCTCCTTACCCATAAATTTCAAGAATGTGTACAAAACCAATACAAGAGTGACTGTATGTTAGAATGAAATATTAAAATTATGAAATAATGAGAATCAAGACAAGTCGCAGAATTAACTTTCTAATGACACTGCATTCCACAACAATATTTTAAGAATTTGTTTTCATTCCTTTAAATCTAAGTCACGTATTTATGAAGGAGATGTAATCAGATATGGGTAATCAGGAAATCCATGGTGACTTAATAATCCGTTCTTGATCTTGAAAATTTGCGATTGATCAGTGTTATCTCTTGTAAATATCCAATGAGGAGCTCAACATTATATACCACGAAAGTGACGAGACGTGAAAGTCAAAACAGTTCTTTTAAAAGTTTCACAAGATGCCATGTAAGATTAATAAAAAAGAGAAGTTCACTTGGTCGTAACTTCATCTCTCTTTTGACTCCACTTACACTGTGATATGACACTATGTTCAACTTTACTTACAGTATTTAACATTGTTTTATACCTGGTGTGGAATATTATGACTTTAACGTTTACTAATTTGTCTCTTAATTTGGCGGTAAATTCGTTGGGGTTCGAGAAAGGTTAACTATGACAGTTTTGTCCCCCCTTGGAGTATGTTAATGTGGTCTAAAACACACACGCACACACACACACACACACACACACACACACACATATATATATATATATATATATATATATATATTCATGATAAACAAAAAAAAGTAACAATCAATCAAGTCTACCAGTAAAGAAAAGAGACAAACAGTTCAATTATGTTGTTGCAATATACTTACACCCACACGGCAGCACAGATGAATGCAAGAAATGCAGTCCCATACACGATCAAAATAGCTGAGTGATAAAAAACAGTCATACACTTGAAAATAATCATAAGGACGTGATATTTTTTTTTTGTTTACGCTATCACATTCATTTTCTGAACAAAACAGCAACAGAAAGTAAAAGCACAAATACAATACTCTTTACAACTATCTAGTGATCTGCAAAGGCACTTCTCTGGTTGCGAGTAGAAATCTGAGCAGCCTATAGACTGAAAATAAAGTTGTGAAAATTGCCCTCCAGAACAAAGGAAGATAATTGATATCAGTACCAACCCAGGGGCGGATCCAGAGGGAGGCGCAACCGGTGCACGCCCCCCCCCCCTTTTATTTTTCATTAAAAACAAAAGAAATAAAAAGAAAAAAAATGAGATGAAACCCAGAAGTGGCACCAGAAATATTAGTTGCGCCCCCTTTAAAAAATTCATGGATCCGCCGCTGCCAACCTATGTATGAAAAAAAAAGAAGAATTTAGGCTCAGCACGTATCTATGGCTGCCCGGACCCATATAACACCGCGGCCAGATATTGCGTTATAGGTAAAATTCAATGGTACAAAAAAAAAATAAAAAGATAAATGAATAAGAGACACCCAAAAAGATGAGAACCTATGTAGCTGCTCTCTGTGTCTTTGACGTTCATGGGGTTTAAACTGTTTAAAACACTGAAACCTTGACATCTGGATCTTCCGGAAGTGTCTGAATCTGAGCTTCCGATGTAAAACTATGAGTATTTCCGACTTGTATAGACTTTAATTGTCACAAGCCGAAACATAATTATTGTGCAAGAGACATTCATCTTTCTCTGTTTAAATCATTCTTTGCTGCCTTATAAAGTACAATTTACAAACAGAAAGCACGCGATGAATGTTTGTGCATTGTGAGGTGCGAGGTCACCAAATTACATACTGTTACTTGAATCTTGATACAATATACATTAGGTACATGGATTACCAGTGTATTACCGATGCTTAAATATAAATGTTATGCATTCATGTGTCTGTAGCTGCTACGGTAATTGGATTTTTAATAGTCAATCACGAATACACCCACTTGAACGATGATTGATTGGTTTCTTATCAGTTTCAATTTCATAAAGAGGCAGTCACGGCAGTATCCAGGGTGTACTCTATCCTACCTGTGTTGGCGAAGGTAGGGTTCCGCACGAGATCCGTTGAGCACCGAGTCACGTCAGTCCCGTTGAAGGAGATTGTAGCGGGCACTGTGAGGTTGTACCCGCCATCTTGCTTGAAGTGATAGTACAACCTGATAACAGAGTTGAGCAGGGAAGGAACAGATTTAGCGAAGCTTCTATTTCGATCTTCGTGCAGCTTGTCCAAGTAGGAAGGAACAACTTTGTTGAAACTAGATACATTGTGGCGACTGGTACACTGTATGCCTCTGCTTTACTTTGCATCATTCTCCCAATAGGTCTACAGAATATCTTGCCAATGTTAAGCGAGGCATAGTTTCATATCATTGGCAATTAATCACTATCTGTATACACCCAGTTTCGAGACGATACTTTGGAGCCATTTCCAAGATATGGAACAAAGGAGTGAAATCTTAGCATTTTCTCTTGACCTTTGACCCCATGACCTAAATCTTTCCCTACAGAATCATTGCACAGTATTATACCAGTTTGATCAAGTATACATGGATTCATCGGCAAGTTACATCTCTGTTGGGAGAAGTAGAGTAATTTCACTATTAAGATAGCATTCCAACCGCCCCATTGACCCTTGACCTTTAAGCCCATGACCCAAACTTCATGAGGGTATTACTCTCTGGCCGTACATGTAGGCCTATAATGTAATTAGTCCCGTGGAGATACCTCAAGATATTTCCTAGATTGGAGAGAAAAAAAAAAGTGATATTTTAGCATTTCACTAATTTGAAGCCATGGCCTAAAACATTCTTCAGAGAATCTTTACTTGATGATACCTTAATACACTAAGTTTTATGAAAATACTTTTAGTCATTGAAGAAATAGGGGGAGAGTGAGATTTTAGTATTTGATCTTGAGCATTATTGCGCCTACAAGTTGATAGGCGCAGCTTCCACCACTCATCTATACAGATGCCTGGTTTCCTTTGATATCCCAAACAGTGCTTACGTCACGCTGTCTCCAAAACTGATTACTGACGAATGGAAGAACGGATTACCCAAAAACAAATAAAATGCCTCCGGCGAAACTTCGTGGAGATGGCATAAAAAATTAAAAACAATAGGGCCTATGTGGATCGCAAGTACAGGTACATCGTAGTGTACTTTAAAATCATCGCAACAGAGGATTGGTTTAAAAGTCCATCCCATGACAGTTACCAAAATACATTCCTTCTTGAAATCCGATATTGTGAGCAAGTCCATCGAGAAATAACCAAACTGTATTGGCTCAGGGTGACATACGCAATACAGCCTGTCAAGTTGGTAAATATTACACGCAGGATATTTATACCATGGATATATTCTGATATGCATAGAGTTACAGAGCTCCAAGGTAAATGTATACTACAGTACTTTTTACATAGGACAAGGAGCTACACAGGACGTCTCTAAGCACCGTTGCTATGTTTCTAAGCGCTGACAGAGACTTAATGCAATGAAGAATGAACAAAGAGGGTTTTGTTGTTTTTTTTTGCGACTTCGGCGGATACGTAATTACATTAATCTTGTCCGAGAAAACATGAATAGATAGTAATCCCCATAGAGACTGCATAAGGGACCTTCCATCTTTTCTTTTTACCTGATACGATTCCGTAACATTTCCAACCAACGACTGACTCCGCAGGTTCACACTCTAACTGCGTATGAGTACAAAATGTCATTATTATCTTGATGTAGTCCTGGGTGGTTTTACTGTAGCGATACAATAATTATGGGAGTTGGCAGACGGCAAGTGTGCGGATTACTTACTCGCAGAATGTGTTATTTCTTTGAGGGTAGTCTGCGTCCAGGCTGGTGACGCTGATGCGTAGTGCCCACTGGGTGTCGACCAGGGCAACGGGGTTGTCGGAGTCTTTCTTTAGATGAGCTACAGACAGCAGCTTACACTGTCGAGGTAAAAGATAATATACAAGGCGTTAAAAACGGATAGTAAATTATAGCAGAATATGTAAAAGCCATCCCTGCATCGTTAATACTAAATGTGTTTATAGCTTGTGCTTGTTTATTTTCATTTATCTATCTTTTTATTTTATTTATCTATTTATTTATTTTTTTATTTTTTTTTTTTTGGGGGGAAAATATGGGATTTCATGTTCCAAGACTGCTGCGGGTGTTTACATACTCACGTTCGCATACAGATATGTGAAAAACAAATAATTCAGATGAAAAAGAGTGAACCTATGAGGACAGGGGAAGGGGAAGAAAAGAAAGAAGCACTGGTAGTGAAAGTGAACATGATATTACGGCAGCAATCACCAGCCCAGTTGTCGCAATGATTATCATAAACACGACTAAAGCCCCCTTTTTAACAGAGCCTTTCACCCAAGAGTTACCACGACATCGTCCGGACAATCTCTTTTTACCCTACCTGTTACAACGGCCCTCGCAAAGTTCAAACGGTAACTTTTGCCAAAGTCTGTCCTAGCTAGCTAGGGAAATTACCCCTACATTACCCCGACATTGCCCCTACATTACCCCGACATTGCCCCGACATTTCCCTGACAACCCTTCTATTAGAACGCTGTCGCGGTAATATTCCTTTGATACACTCAACAATGGGCAATATGGACCAAACAGAATGACACACAGCTCACCGATCACAATCTCTGCGTGGATTGTAACCACAGCCCCATCGCACATGTACGGAAAGGTTGTTATGGAAACCTACCCGGAGAAGATTTCGGCGTGGGTCTGTTAAAACGGTACCCCTCGCTCTCTCCTATCGTTTTATTGCCCAATGCGAGAAATTTTGTTCTCCGGACGTTGTCGCAACTTATGTCCGGGTAAGTTCTGTTAAAACAGGGTTAGAGTTTCCTCCCTCTCGTTTCCTCCTCTTCTCTCTTTCCCCTCCTCTTTCTTTTCCTCCTTCTCCTTGTTTTCCTTCAAATGCATCCTTTTTCCTCTTCTTCCTTCACGGAAACGACACGTAACAAACGTACAACGGAAAGCTGCAGAGAGCTCTGTACTTTACCCCAATACAAATGTCGCTCTGCATCCACACAGCGATCTTCTGGTGTTCTGCTTTGATGAAACGTACGGACGCTGTGTCGTGGGTCACAAAGTGAAGGTTTAGCGCGATCTCGGTCGTCGGGAACCCGTCCTTCTGCTTCTTTGCCGGCGGGTCCTTGATCTCATGCCTGCGAGTGACCGGACCCAAGTCAGCTGCCAAGCCTAATCCATCAAAGAGAGTGGAGATTGACTACCAAGTTGTCGTTTTGCTTAACTACTTCAACTACACCATATTATTATCACCTTCACCCTTATTCTGAAACTAATCATAACCCACAACCATCTTTGAGTAAAATTCTACTTTCTCGAGAATTTTAGTTTTAGTATTGGACAAGGTCAACAAAAGAATTCTTTCCATTTCTAGTAGAGGGTGACGGAGTGGTACTGTACATCCGGTTGAACTGTCATTTGCAGGATTTGAGTGAAGTGTGTCATTAAACAAAATATCACTCAATAGTACATTCCTTTACTCTTAACTAGTTTGACTCAAGACGAGTGTGTACTGTTTAAAGTTGCTAATAAGGAAAAAGGACATACTGTACATACAGTGTATTGGAATATGAGCTACAAAATGGTTGCAACAACCACTTGCTATTGTTGGAGATCGCGATTGACCACTACCGTGGTGTGCTCCGTCAGATATCCTTGTTGACCCCCCCCCCCCCCCCCCCAATCATCCCCTGCCGTGCGAGCAAACATGAAAGCTGGAAATGGAACCTCATACTAGTAACCAGGAACTAGTAAGTTCCATGCTGGTCATAAGCTCAATGAGTAATCCAGGGCACCGTTACATGAAGGTTGTCAGGTCTGGCAAGTTGTCATTCTCTGCCAATTTCAGTAAAATCATGGGTTTTAATTGGCCGAGAAGCTCTGGTTACTGACTGTAGCTATGGTGATTGTCGAGGACAACTTGTCAGGGCTGACAACCTTCATGAAACAGTGTCTCGCATGACGCGACTGGCAACTGCAAGACTAGACGTTTAAAGTGGTGATGATCGGAATGTCCGACAATACCCCTGACAGTGGTAAATTGTGCTTATTTATGATTTAAAGGACTGTGCCGAATAGTTTCTCTATAGGGTGCCAGGGGTTTTCATTTCCAGTTAACTGATCTATAGCTCAAATTGTGACCATTTTCTTCAGCCCGAGGCCCTCCTCCGGATCTCTTTCTCTTTGCTTGCACACACACACACACACACACACACACACACACACATATATATATATATATATATATATATATATATATATTTGTATATATATACATACATACATATATATATATACATATATACACTCGGCAAAAGAAAAACCGTTAACACGTTTTCAAGCTCAGAATTCTCATAGAATATTAGGCTTAATATTGATGTTTTATATACCATGGTAAAGGCAATTTAATTGGTTATCAACCTGGTAGGTGCACAAAAAGGGAAAATTTATGCATGAGTGAACACATTCGTTTGTCTCTTACCAAGGCACAAAAGTAAAAATTGCTCAAAAAGGCAAATTCTCATTCATGCGTATGTGCTCTTCCATATAACAATGAGAACAAAAGACAGATCTCACACAATAAGACACACAATTAGTTTGGAAAAAAATTACACATTGATCTCTATAATGTCTTTGTAGTCCCCAAAGATAGAGGAAGACCAAAAAAAAAAAAAAATACTGGAGTAGATAAAGAATCTTCTGTCAAATCCAAAATAAAATGACATTACTAGAGAAGAGGCAATATAAAAAAAAAAAATACAGAAATTTGAAATGTTATTCTGAATTATGCACATTGAAAACGATAACTGGTTCTTGAATTTGCCTCATGAATTCTTAAATACCTAAATCAAAAGAATAAAAAAAAATCTGTCCATTCTACCACCTTTTGTTTCACTATTTCACACAATGTAATATGGGTGAAATAATGAAAATTTGACCTTGACCTTTGATTCCATGAAAAAAAAATCCCAAGAGAATCACTGTCAGGCAGAATTTTTTAATGCATATGTATTGTGTTAAGTTTCATGAAGATAAATATCTTGAGCCATTTCCGAGATATGGAGGGGAAAAAGTGACATTTTAGCATATTTACTTAACCTGTCACCTTTGACCAATTAATGATCCTAAGCTTCCCCCAGATAATCTTAGTCTGGTAATACATGTATAATTTACACATTAAGTTTAAAGAAAATATCTGTCGGGAAATGATGAAATTTCAAGACTTTGACCTAAACCTTCATTGAGCATGTGCAACCGAAAGTTGATAGGCACAACTTCGTCCACTCATATATACGTTACATATTATGCAAAGTTTCATTTGGATACCTAAAACGTGTCCACAAAATTGATTACGGACGGACGGACGAACAACCCGAAAACGCTCGATATGGAGGCATAAAAACAAAAGCCAAGCGCCCATATACCGAGCTTGTCGTCTGCTAGAAGACCACAGTGGAGGCAATGGTGATTAAGAAAATATCAAGTTGGTCAGATTACTGCAAAATGTGCTGATGTGAAAATATCAAATATCTGAACTGGACTACTTTGTTGTTGTTTTTTTTTTCTCTCAATAACACCTACGGAAATAGGTCATGTTGAGAAACGGTCAACACATATCAGCAGCGACACGAATAGTATGAGTACAGTCCCACGATAAGAATTTAGTTGTAGCGATCACCTACCTTTTACAATGGCAGCACCGAAGTACATGTACATCGATACCACCTGTAATGACGCCAGAAACCGCATTGTTTTCACTGTCGTCTCGTTCACAAGAGTTTCTATCAGAAGCTGGCTGAGGCGACTTGCAAAACTAAACTATACTTTCCTCGGAGCGAGCTAGCGTTCAGAGTTGAATTGAGCGTCAATGTGAGAGAGCGCATGTGAAATATGAAGTAATGGCAAGTCATAATCTATTAGTTATCGAAGTCGGACATCTCGAGGGGCAGTCCGTAATGGCTTCGTATTCGTGTGAGAGTTTCAGAGCAACAGACTCGAGCCTTCGTGTGCAATGTGTTGGGCACCGCCTACTCCCATTAAGTTGCATACGTACTGTTGCATTCAATTTTGTCAATCGTTGAGTAGTCTTGCGTTAAAAAGCGTCTGTTTTTTCCGCCAGTGACAGTGGTGCCCTTTGAAGCTTAACAGCTTATACTACAGTCGAACATCTTGATCAAAACCTTGTGAGCGCATCAATGGATCTCATCGGTGCGGAATCACCGCGTGCTTCCAGCTGTATAATAGGAATACGTGTATAATCAAACGCGGGACAATCGTCACTGGTTCTATCCATTGCATGAATGGAGAGAAATGGGCGCGGTATTATGTAGGACACTGAGCGAGAAAATAGCGTTGGATCGCTGACTGGCGGGGTTGTGAGGTAGCAAATTCGTTCGTATGAGTACACATGCAAAGTTTGCATAAAAAGTCAACATCGTCACAATCATGACACACGAAATTCCGGACTCAGGGATACATCAAAAGACCTCTTAAACTAACAAAAGGTCTGAACATGAGAGGGTCAGTGTTCCATACAACCAAAACAAATAATAGGTCTGTCACACCCGAGTTTTGCCAGCTACACCAGCACCTATCTTCAGTGAAAGTGTTAAGAATTAATGTGTTTACGAAATACATTTTGTAAAGGCACCCCTCATTACGGAATTCCAGGATCCGCCCCTGATACTACTACTATCTACTCACCTTACTATATACCACTATACTGCTACTACTACAGACTACTAGACCTGTCTATAGTAACTACTACTGGGCACTGCTACTACTACTACTACTGCTACTGCTACTATACTACTGAAACCTATTACAACTTTCACTGCTGTTATATGATATGCATAGTGATAAATCATCCATATGAAAACAATGTCTCATATACCCATAACAGCCTCTTCATTAGTATTACCTTAGTTCTCTCACAGAGAACTGCCTGTTTTAGTTACTTTATCCAGCACTGTCATGTTTAGGCCTACACATTTTGCCGGGCAAGAGGGACATTGTCGGCAAAAAGAAAAAAAGAAAAAAGAAGTCTTGTTTTAGAACATTGAAACCTGATAATAAATATTTGATCTATGTACCGCCGCTCAAAATAGTGTCTGGAACCATACCCACTACACATATATGTTATCATTAACAGCAATGAATATTGAGTGAAGATAAAAATGATATGCATGCATTCCAATAGGAGACTTGTTGGTGAAAAAAAAAATGCTCTATTCATCAAGCCAAATTGTACCAGTCGTGGGATCGCAATTCAAATACATATTATGTAAATCGACCCATGGGATTGTTGAGAGTCTACATTAGGCGTTTTCACATCAGCCCGATAAAAATCCAAGCTCGAAATATTTTTCGCGATCGCAAATTAGCGCGCTATTTCATTTCCTATTCACATCAGCCCGAACATTATCAAATAGCGCGCTATGTAGTTCGCATTAATTATCCTGCTATTTCGGAAATTTCCCGAGTTGGACTCGATAAATTTTCTCGATCAATTAGCGCGCTAATTTGTATACACATTATCAAATAGCGCGCTATTTCGTGATCGGGTTAATTTCCCAAGTCAGAAAACAGCGCGCTATTTCAAGTTCAAGTTCAAGTTCAAGTTCAAATTTCGAAACATCGGGCTGATGTAAAAACGCCTAATGATGATCGAGAGCAAAAGTGCATATTCGTCTGGCCGACACAATAGGCGTTTTCACCTCAGCGCTATTGATAATGTTCGGGCTGGTGTGAATAGGAAATGAAATAGCGCGCTAATTTGCGATCGCGAAAAATATTTCGAGCTTGGATTTTTATCGGGCTGATGTGAAAACGCCTATAGTCAAGATACGATAGTATAGTGTGTATATTCATGAACGTGAACCATTCATTGTGCATACCTTTATAGAGCAGCGATCATTTCCACGGCATTCCGGAGCTTTATATTTTGTTTCCCGCCATTCGACTGCCTGCCCTCAGCCTACATATTTCCTGGATCATAACAAACAGACAAAGAGCAGAAGTTACTGAACACTAATGTTTTGTGTGTTTGCGGTAACTATTTTTGGCATTGTGTGTAAGTATGCAGACACTAGCCAGTGACCTTTGCACTCATGCCGGTGTATTTTCAAAGCGAGACGCATTCATGTTGGGTACCAGCCATGACTTACAATAGGCGTTTTCACATCAGCCCGATGTTGCCAAATAGCGCGCTATTTTCTGACTTGGGAAATTAACCCGATAACGAAAGAGCGCGCTATTTGATAATGTGAACACAAATTAGCGCGCTAATTGCATCGCTCTGGTCGAGAAAATTTCTCGAGTCCAACTCGGGAAATTTCTTAAATAGCGGGACAGTAGCGCGCTATTTGATATTAGGCGTTTTCACATCAGCCCGATGTTTCGAAATAGCGCGCTATTTTCTGACTTGGGAAATTTTCCCGATAGCGAAATAGCGCGCTATTTGATAATGTGAAAACGACTCGAGATAAAGATCCAAGCTCGTGAAATTTTTCGCGATTGCGAATTAGAGCGCTATTTCATTTCTTGTTCACATCAGCCCGAAGAGAATTAGCCCGAATTTTATTTCGAGCTAATTCGACAGCTGAGTATGTGCATACAGCATCAGTAATGTGTGTGCCCTCTCAAAAATTCCTCATTTTTGTGTGCAGTTTCACTCCATCGATCGGGTCACACACGCTAGGCATGATGGGAAGCATCGCGCTAATTTCTCAATTCGTTTTCACACCAGGCGTTTTCACATCAGCCCGATAAAAATCCAAGCTCGAAATATTTTCCGCGATTGCGAATTAGAGCGCTATTTCATTTCTTATTCACATCAGCCCGAAGAGGGGGTAGCCCGAATAGTTAGAAATGTTTAAATAGCTAATTCGACAGCTGAGTATGTGCAAACAGCATCAGTAATGTGTGTGCCCTCTCAAAAATTCCTCATGATTTGTGTGCAGTGTGTCTCGATCGATCGGGTCACACACGCTAGGCATGATGGGATTCATCGCGCTAATTTCTCGAGTCGTTTTCACATTATCAAATAGCGCGCTATTTCGCTATCGGGAAAATTTCCCAAGTCAGAAAATAGCGCGCTATTTCGAAACATCGGGCTGATGTGAAAACGCCTAATGTAATGACTTAAAGGGGTGGCTAGTAACTGATCAGTGGGAATCAGTGGGAATGCTGGGGGATGATTGTTCCAATACTAATTGTGGGATTCATTTAAGAGTACATTATGTATCTATTGTTGTGTGAAAATTATTTGCTTCAGAATGGTCTCATATTCAAGTAATGCAGTTTAATGTTTCCAGGTTAGGATGCCTGTACAGTGACGGGGCGATTAAACTGCACATTACTTGAATATGAGACCATTCTGAAGCAAATAGTTTTTACACAACAATAGATACATAATAGATACATAATGTACTCTTAAATGAATCCCACAAGGATTCAAACAATCATCCCCCAGCCTGCCAGCATTCCCACTGATTCCCACTGGTCAGTTACTAGCCATCCCCTTTAACAAAATGGTATTAAAAGTTGCCAAAGAGACGTCTTACAACCTTTCTCTGTACAAGTAACCCGTAATAACATGAAAAATGCACTTAACACATGCTCATCTAATGCCCCCACTCTCAGTTCATTCATTATTTACACAAAGAAGTATCACAATCATTTGGGGGAAACAACCTAATACTAGTAGTCTTTGTGTCATAATTACCCTGGAAAGAAAATAAGAAAAAGAAAATATTCAGAAGACACTTAATATCTATATATTGCTCTCTAATTTGCAGAATCTAAGCAAATAAATACATAAATAGAATCTAAGATCTGTAAAAGAATTAAGCAATACAGAAATTATTGATTCATACATGGTCACTTACTATACCATGCTATGTCTCTATTTTGCAGGGGCAGAGGACCGTCTTTAAGGGGGGGGGGGGGCTGCGGGTCAATGGTAGGCCTACCCCACCGTAGCCATCAAAAACATCAAATAATTATCTCTGAAAAGAGGCGAGATATTACAGGAACTAAAGGAACAGTTGGAGCCGGGATGGTGTAGTTTATTCAGATTTTTTCCCCCATTATTCTAATGAGAACCTCAGCTCTGACCAAGTATTTGTCCTATACATGTACATGTAGTTGACTCGGCCTGATACATGTCACTGAACATGTTGAGTGCCATTGCTGGGACGATGAGTAGGCCTGTACCCACTACGTCCGAAGACAAAATAAAATTTCGAGTACCGGTACACTTCATTGCTCACAGTCCTATACATGTCTCGTGCTCCTCGGGTACTGTAATCTCTAAATTTCTATGGAAGCACCCAAGCAGTGCACCATTCATTGATATTGGACGTAATCAATGGACATCAGTATTCCAAGTAGGCAGGGAGGCTAAAAGTGGCAAGCGATTCTCATGAGGATAACTCCCCAAATAAAAATAAAGGCATGGAAGCAAAGGTTCAAACTCGAAAGTGATAACATATTGGGCCACCATGCTAAAAAGGATGGATGGATGATACACGTACTTATTTTCGTGTATTATACATCATATTCACATAATTATTCATTGATGTATTCACATATAAATTACAATATCATTCCACTATTGATATCGTATAATAATGTAGGAATGTACAGGCTAGTTGTCATAACTTTTTAGTCTTGCATTAATGTTTCATTATTAAACAACATTATTTTCCCATTCAGACATACTAGTACATAATTTCGTGTCATATTTTGAACCAAGTTGCCTTGTACAGCTGTACCTCCTTGTTTTGAACCAGGGAGGTGTTATACATAACAGAAGGAACAGTAGTTTTTCCTCTGGTCATGCTCTCTATACACCGCCAAGGAGTAAATGCCCTAACTGCAGGTGGTTCACCGCCGAGAAGTTATGCTCTAACGACAGGACTATGGTATCAGGGAGGTGGGAAATTATGGTATCCAGGTGCGTTGACTTAAGTTAAGGACTAGCGTTCTCACAGCAATCGATGTGCTGGCGACAACCAATGCATGTGCCTTGAAATAGAGCAGCGATTTAAAATGCAGTGTACAAATAACACGTTTAGCAGCAAAAGTAGAGAAACATGCTGGAACACGCTCAAATAGTGATGAACTTTGAAAGATCGATGCCAAAATAAAAGATAGGAAACTAACATGCGCAAAATGTTACCAGCCTTTGAGGGCGCAAATTGAAGAAGAAGACAAAGAAAAGAGTCCTGAATCGGAACTCAGGGTTGAACAATAGAAACAGCGGTCTCGCGCATGTGTACAACATCATTTTTTTTTTTTTTTTTTTTTTGCCTAATTAACGTCGCCTTACCGTTCACGTCGCAGATCTAAAGCTCGTTAATTCAAGCTTTTGAGAGGACCTTATTTTCATTTAATTTTATACGAGAACAGAAATGCATGTGTGTTTGTATAAAAGTATTCTAAAGCAATTCATTCAATTTTTTATTCTAGAATATGTAAAATTCAGTATAAAATTCAAAGGAACTATGCAATGCAAATGCATGTTAACTTGTACCTGGTATTTCTTTTTTCCTCTCTAGTCGTCTTGGAGCTACAGCGCGGTGCTGAGAATGACATCAATGCGAAGAGGAATTGTGATAGCTTAAAACCCGAACATTGTGTGTCCATGGATGACTAAGAAATGTCATTCATTAGGCGTTTTCACATCAGCCCGATACAAATCCAAGCTCGAAATATTTTCCGCGATTGCGAATTAGAGCGCTATTTCATTTCCTATTCACATCAGCCCGAAGAGGGGGTAGCCCGAATAGTCAAAAATTTTAAAATAGCTAATTCGACAGTTGAGTATGTGCAAACAGCATCAGTAATGTGTGTGTCCTCTCAAAAATTCCTCATGACTTGTGTGCAGTTTGCCTCGATCGATCGGGTCACACACGCTAGGCATAACGGATTCATCGCGCTAATTTCTCGAGTCGTTTTCACATTATCAAATAGCGCGCTACTATCACGCTATTTCAGAAATTTCCCGAGTTGGAGTCGAGAAATTTTCTCGATCAGAGCGATACAATTAGCGCGGTAATTTGTGTTCACATTATCAAATAGCGCGCTATTTCGCTATCGGGTAAATTTCCCAAGTCAGAAAATAGCGTGCTATTTGGAGACATCGGGCTGATGTGAAAACGCATACTGTCTAAAACTTCCTCGATATCAGCACTTCGCAACATCCCGTGTTTTTATACAAATAATTACGTTTATAAAATCAGATTTTTAGTTGCTAAGTTGGCAGTACAACCACTTTACCCTGCAAGTATCAAAAACGAGGTTGATATGGTAACGAGGTTATTACGAGACTACAGTGTTGTGATGCTAAGGATAATACCTCCATTTTATACGTCCTGTCCGAGGGACAGAGTGCTTTGCCTCTTACTAGAGGGAAGGGGATGATTACACTAGTGTGACTAATCTCATCGAAGGTAACAGGCCGTTGAAATCATTTTCTTTGCAAGGATTTTGATGCTTCTGTCCATCCATGTCAGTGGCGAGATAGGGTCAAACTCTTCGGAATCCGTGTAAGCACACGTTTAGATTCTAAAGCATTACAATGGATGTCTAACTTTCCTCTTAGCATCAGTAATCAGGACTAGCACTCTCACAGCTGAAAAAAAAAAATCATTGCGCCAGTTTGTTCTCCCTTTCAATGTGCAGGCAACAATAGATATCTTGGCTTTGAATTGGAGCACCTCCCCATTGCTGCAGCTCGCTCTCTTTTAATGTGCAAGCAATAATAAATACATGTATGTGTGGTTTGAATTGGGAGAAGCGAATTAAACGCAGGGTAAGAAATACATACACTTTAGGCAGCAAAAAAGTAGAATATCACGGGGGAACCCGCATTATAGAGTACATTATTTCAAAGATCAAAATATGCAAGGATTCAGAAGATAAAAAACTAACATGCCCAAATGTGCTCATCGTAGAAAAATATCAAGTTTTCCAGAGGACCTATAGTATTTGGTTGTAGTTTTTATTTCGATTTGTGCAATACGAGAAGAAAAAATTACATGTTCAAAACTTTGAATTCCTTTCCAAATAAATTTCAGTATTTCACAGGAAATTTGTATTGAAAAACAATTTGTAATTGAATGAAATACGAAACCTTTTCTCGGTCTCCAAATTTCGTCCTAGAGAACGCAGAGAAAGATCGGCGCCGAGCAGAGGAATGCGAGACATCTCATCGTAATGCTTTAGACCCCAAACATGTGTTTACATGAATTACTAAGATTTGGCACTCCATCTCTCAGTGCCCGAACCGAACAGGTCTCTAACCTATCTCAGAATTTGCCATGAAGTTCTAAACGAAAAATATAGAAAATTACTGTTTATGATAATGTTTATTCACTTCATCAGTTTGTTTGTCATTTCACTTGTTGTTTTCAGAATGAACATGGCCTTTCTGCAAGTTTCATATCGAATATCAGATATTCTTTGAACCTTGTACGCTCCTACCCCCCCCCCCCCCCCACACACACACATTATACACACATACGCACACATTCATAGAATGATTGAATGCTTCATAGATAAGACTGTGTTGATAAAGGCACATAAATCAAACCAATGATTTATTGCGGAATATCTGGTGTTCAGGACGGCTTACATGATCACGTGACATGACATGAGGTGAATTAATGCATGCTATTGCACGGACAAAACATGACATGAAATCTGGTTTCGGGGTGGTAATCGTGCACGTCTACAAACGAAATAAGTTTTTCACTGTTGGCTGCTTGTTTGTTTGTTTGTTTGTTTGTTTTTCGTCTTTCCAAAAAGACAGCATAGACACTCTGTAACGACTCCTTCAGAGACGTACAGGCAAATTGTCCACAAAGTGTGAAACAAAAAGTAGTACAATTATGTAAGTTCTACTTCCACTGAAGGCGACATCAGCGGAAACAAACAAATTACATATGTCAACTGTAATATGGTTGTACAATATAAGTTTCTATTGATTTACTGCTGGTTCACACGTGTATGGTTTGCCTTCTGCTTGTGCCCCAAAATAGTATACACAGCAATAATGTCATCATATCATCGTGCGAAGTGGATTAACAAATCTTAAAGGGAAAAAAAAAGTAATGTAGATGAACAAAATAATATGAATATAAAAAACAAAGAATGTGCATCAGTCCCACATGCACATGATGACTTTTTCACCAAGATATCAGGCAAGTTGAGTAAGTTAAATTGGGATAAAGAGCAACACCCGGCAAGTGTGAACATTTATTCTGAAGCACGTCCATTTTTCTCTTTGCCTATAAATATGCCCGGCATCAGGAAAATATCCCTCAGAAAAAGTAAATACAAATAAAATCACCGAGGCAATACATACAAATATCCATACCTGTTACATCATTATGGAATATGTTATGTGCAATAATAGTCCAGTACATTTAAAGTCATTGGTGAATAGCTGTTGATATAGCACACAAGATAATTAAATTTGGAAATTGGCAACGATTTGGCAAAGCACGTTTGAACAAACATTCGGATATACTATACATTATTACAAATGTATAAAGCTTCACGGTACGTATAGAAGGCTTTATGTTCTTTTGAAGAATTAACAAATTGTACATGTAACGTTCGACACACTCCGAGTACTAAACACATGCTGAAGAATAAAACACATTTTTTATTAAATACAAAATACATAATGGAAACTCTGTTTTGTTTTGTTTTTCTTAAAGTGCCTGTCGGACCATGCTTTTAAATCAGTTAGAGCAGAGTAAATAATTCATAACTGAATATCCTTCCAAGTTCCTTGGCAGGCCAAAGTTTCTCTGTTTCTACAATCAATTCTTTCTGAAATGTGACTTTGGCAGGACAATTCAGGCTGAATGACAGAGAACTAATGACTGAGTCAAAGTACGTTCGGGTTCGACATAAGAGAACAAAATTTCTTCCAATAAAAATAATAAGTTTTCGACCTTTGATCAAGTTCCTTCACACACGAACACAGAAATTCACACAAAAGACGCCACATCAAACACTTGCCATGTCGACAATGCTGACAGTAAACACTTCCGCTTATAACAGATTCGTTATTTTAACAACACTGTATAATACTGTATAATTATAACGTAACCATAGGAATACCCCTCCTGAACCCTTTCAAAACTTGTGACTTGAGGGCAGCTGAATATTTTTTCACCCATAAAACCTCGGCAATATCTTTGTACAGTGAATATGATAACATGGCAGGGCCTGAATTTATCAATAGGCCTTTACTGCTCGGAAAAGAATGTGAAAATAGTCTTCATAACAATAGTCTTCAACGCTCTCTCACACATGCGTAGGATAAGCGCCCTCACACACACACACTTTTTTCTTTAATGATAAAACATACGCTTACACACACACACACACAAACACACACGCTCACACAGATACATTGTACCTTCACTTTCACCTTTTCTCTCTCTCTCGTCTTTCCTTTTTCTCTCTCTTTTACATCACATCATGACATCCAAATTTCGGGCATATCATTTTTTTTTTTGTTCCGAGGATCACAATAATTCTTCTCAAATTACATTGAAGTTCATGGAAAGTTTCACTCCGTTTCCTCCTCTCCTTCCTCCTCTTCCTCCTCCTCCACCCCCTCGCCATCATCTTCCCCGATGCCTTCGATGCCGCCGTAGGGTCCCTGGTCGAGGCGTAATGTCGTCCTGTAATACTGCGACCGCGAGACATCTAGTAGCGTCAGTGCGGCCCTCTCGAAACCGCAGGCGATAAGGCGATTGCACAGAGCTCCGGCCGAGGCGATGATCTTGCGACTGCGGCAGAGCACCAGGGCCCGAGAGAGTTGTTCCTGCGGGTCCCGCAGCTCTCTCTTGATCTGCGCCACGGTGCGGTCATCGAGCCCCTGGACGAGCTGGGAGGGGATGTTCTGAACCACCGACGGCCACTCGTGCGCCCGGCTGATGTGAACCCATGAACCAACGTATCGTAGACAGAATTCACTCATCGCACCTGGGGAAAAAAAATGATTGCACACTAGTTGTTACTTTCAGTATTCAGTTCAACAAGGAAAACCTATACCAGACTTGTAAAGTGCCATTTGCTTAAACGCTGCTAATCCAAGCACAAGATCAGTATCATTTCAATTTATACCATAAAATCCATAACCATTTTGAAATGATACAAGGTATCTGAAAGACTCATCCAGAATTCACTTAGAATAGTTGTTTTTATCATGTGACTCTAACGTCTTTTTCTATGGGCATGAAATATCACACATTTAACATTTTCTATAAAGTTGATTGCTTTTCTTTTTGGTTTTGTTTTTCAATGTGGATAAGATGTTGGCAGGTAATTGTGTTCTTATACATAATCCAAGGCACAGAATCGAGTCCTCGAAATAAAGTCGTTAGAACTCTGGCCATTTCTTAATCCAATACACATGATAAGACTGCCATTTCGAGGCCAATGTAAAGATTATGGCTCCATTTAAGCTGCCTACGTAGCTTCCGTATCATCTCCGGTTTTAGACTCTAAAACCTTGCGGACCTGTTTGGATTGTTATTACATTCCACACTCTGTTCACGTTGACCGTCATTCTTTCGAGTAAAATTAGAACAAGAAAGTCATAGAGCTTTCACAGTAAACAGCAAACACAATGATAATTAAAACAGATGAGATAATGGCCTCTATAAAAGTCTTGTACTGTACTGACCCAGAGGCAGTCTTTATGCATTTAACACTGGGGGGGGGGGGGGGGGGGGGATAACTCGAGTAACGAAAAAGTTCCTCTGCAACTCTGCGCATCACTATCCCTGCAGCCCACACAGTTCTAGTCAAAACCGTATAAGCCGGCTTTGGTTGGCTTACAATCTTAAACTATTTTACAGTGTAGATTTACATAACGTTTTTTACTGGTATTTCAGAGGTATTAAAGTACTATAAGCATGTATTACTCCTGCTAATGACACATATACGGACGAGACAGTTATTACAGACTGCTTTAGGGCATCATTCTACCAAGGAGCTTCAAAGCTTTTTTAAATTCTCAGAGAATTTGTGGATTATTTTTGGTTAGCTGTTAAGATGGCTTATCTAGCTGGAGCACTGCTTCGTGACGAGTTGTAACAATTCACCTATTCATTCAAATTGAATTGATTACATGTTTCTAAGGTAGAAGGATGCTCTGTACATGTAGATGGACCTGTTACTGTATAGACTTCTGTCATTATCTTCCACACATACATTTTATATTCCAACCACCCTCATTAAAAGAGAAAAATGTTATGTGCGTGAAATTGTCATTCATAGATAAGAACAGTTACGATATGATATGAATAATTCATAATAAGACAATTAGTAGATGTGCAGAACAAATTGAGGTATGAAGAAATGGACGCACCAAGTCATCTAAATGATGATTATCATTATGATGATACATCCTCGTTATCACAAGCATCTTTGGACCACAGAAGTAATTTACTCATGCAACAATAAAAATAGATAAAGCAAAAGATTGATCATGTGACATGTAAGCGCCCTGTTTTGAATATGTAACATAATTATAGTCTCACATTCCTAGAATTGTACTGCTTCTACCGAAAGGGAACTTCTTATTATGTATAACATCTACATGCTTCCTACTAAATAGATTTTTCTTCCTTTTTTTTTCTTTTTTGTGTAATTTTGGTTTTGCATTGTCCTAATGTTATTGTGTTTTCAAGTCTTTTTGCATGAATAGCACCAGTGCGCTTAGAAACATCCGCATAAAGCGCCATATAAATGCAATTATTATTATTATTATTGTTATTATTACCATTATTATTATTATTATTATTATTATTATTATCATTATTATTATTATTATTATTGTTGTTATTATTGTTATTATTATCATTATTATTATTATTATTATTATTATTATTATCATTATTATTATTATTATTATTATTATTGTATTACAGAATTCATGTGTGACATAGGAACTCTAGGGAGCTAGCTATGACATCACTCAAGTTTGCTGATGTATTTTACAAATCCGGCGATATGTGTCTGTGTCTGTACATACTTTGAAAATGCACAAATCTCTTTTGAAAATTTGGCACGTTTTAGCGTTTTTCAACCAGTCTTATGAAAGGTCATATAGCGCTGCACAGTTTTTCGCTTGCACTGCATGGGCAATGGTGATGCCCCAATGGCGGATAAAATACGAGGTCCCCACATAAAAGTAAATGTTACGGAGTCCGCCCTCTAGCTGAATTAGCATTGTAACCCATTCGTGTAAAATCGATACGAAGTGACGAATGCGGAAAGAATACCAAAGTGGTGATGTTTTGTGATCTTTTGTTCTAGCCTAGGTTGGAACGTTGGAACCAGGTGCGAGCATGGTTAGCAACAATAGTGTTTACAGATATTCGAGCCAGGTGAGGCTGTTTTGAACCACTTTCCATGGAGATGAATGGCTGTAGCACCACACTTTGGTACTCTGTGTATAGTTGACTGGTTCAAGGGGGTGGGGTGGGTGTGTAACTGCTACTGGTGGGAGGGGGTCAACAACCCAAAATTCCTGGAGGTTTTTTTTTTTTTTATTCTCTCCGAGTTTGCTTGTTGCTGTGTTGTTGTTTTTTTTTCCTTTTCATCAGAAGCAATACTGTTGTCAAAGGTCCATCATTAGTCCGTTTATAATTACACGACTTCATTGGAAGAGATTATAATATCATCCACAAGCGCAGACACACTTTTGATATAGGTGTTAAAACGAATTAAGAGATATTGCATTAGGGCTTAAACACAATATCATTTGCCTCCTCTTTGAAGGGAACTCTGTAGTAATTCATGATGCCTACAAATAAATAGATATACAATGATACAGATAAATGTAGACGCAAAGTATTGCGATCCTATATAGATGTTTGAATGTGGCCACTTTCAAAAGACCATAAACATTATAGTACAGTCCTTTTAACATAACGTACATTATCATCATTTTATTCTTGTGTTTAGAAGAGTATCTGTTGTTTCTTACCTTTCGAGATGTCCACGGATCCCAGCCGGTCAATGACGTCAACCGTTGAGCCCAGTTCGGCCTTGTCCAGCGCGCTGATGAGTTCCGTGTGTGAGGCGTACTTCCCCCGTGTCTCCTTCCAGCGAGTCAGCAGACGATAGCCGAGCAGGGCCGCTTCCTTTCCCGCCGGAATGTGCATGGGTGCCGTGTCGACGTGGAGTTCGTCCGCCAGTGCCTGCATGCTGTCCGTTGGTATCAACGTCGATACGAACCGGAGGCCTGGAGAGTGGGCAGAACAGTGGGCAGTCAAAACGAGGACCACGGATTAAGAATCTTCTTAATGCGTCTTTATAATTTTTGTTCTATCTTAGGAGCCCTATATATTCTCGGTTTATATTTTTAAACTTGTAGCAAGATTGTAGAAAGATACTAAAGGGGAGGAGGTCGGGACTCACGTTTGTCGTTGATGAGGTGTTCGTCGAGGATGGCTGGATTCTGGCCGAACCCGATGTCCTCCATGTGGGCCATGAGGTTCTCGTACGACGACCTTGATTCCTCGTCGCCCCCTTTTTCCTTCCACTTGACCAGGGCATTGAGCAAAAAAAGCCGCTTGTTGAAGTCCAGGCCGTAACCCCGCGTGATCTCGGTCAGTTCGTCGTCGGTCAGGCCAAATCGCTTGACCAGTGCAACGATCTTCTCGCGACTGATGTCCTTCGTCACCGTACGCAGCACCACGACTAGGGACGAATGTAGATGTAAATTGATTCGTTTTTCACAATATCAGTATTGTTTCATGTCCCACTACACTGGGTCTGGTCGACTGTCAGTAGTTATGGTTATAGCATTCCACTTGAAATACAGATTTGAGCAAAATTATCGGAGTCATTATTGCTGTTTGTTCTTACGGGGGTGGACATCTTCTATACAGCCCGATATGTCATTTCATATTGACACTGTCAATTCGGATGAATAGCTGTATACAAAGAAATAAGATACTTAGTCTTCTCTCTTCACACTACTGATTATGTAGTTTTGGTGATTATTTCAGCTAAATATTGACGCATTGAGAGCATTGTAAATCACGTCGCAAATTAATACCAAACATGTTTCTGCGCATACATGTCAGTATGACACGCTGGTATACCGAGCCATTTCATTGGGTATAGTAAGCTCAGTCCAGGTAAGCCTTGTTAAAGTGTCTTAAAACTTTTGTCTCAGTATTTAACACAACTTATTAAATGCAACATTCAGAAGCGACAAAGAATGCAATTCTCACCATCTCTGACATCAACTGACGTCATATCAGTGATTTGCTCAGCGACCTGTGGAAGATTAATGTAGCGCAGCGCCCTCAGGAGAAGAGAATGGTTAGCCCTCCCTCTCAGCTTCTGATGTGTGTCTTCCCGCCACCGCCAGACGATCTGATAAGTTAATTAAATTAGTCAGTGATTAATTTATACACGCTATCATCTTCTTCCACTGTTAATCTCTCTCTCTGTCTCTGTTCCTTTCCCATTGTCTAAACAGATAGTTTTAATAGCACAACTTTTAAATTCCTAATCATAAAACTACACACTTTTCATCGCGTTAAATGACTCCTGAATATAGGAACAAAACATGCAAACAATAAGTGACATGGTACTATGCTTACGACTTGCCTGACATAGTCACCAAGAAAACATTGTGAGAGTGTAGTTAAAAACATGGGTCCTGCAGATAAGGGCTTCAACTAAATGGAATCGAATTAATTCCCCTGTGTAATTTTCTCTGTTTTTCCCCAAAGTAACACACGGAAAGCGTATAATATGCCCAGTTTTCGCTAAAAAAAGAGAAAAGAACACCAAGAACGAAACCCCACTGACCTGGTATTTGAACTCTGCCATTTCAAGATGGAAGCACTGCTTGACCTCATCCAGGTTGACGCCTAGAGCATCGGCTAAGGGCTGGCTGTCTGCTGGTAGATGTTTGGCAACCCTTCGTAGACCTTTAAGTGTCAAGGCGAATAAACGGTATAAAACCAATAATCTTAACTTTAGATAGGATTACACTCCTTTAGGACTTCACTCCTTTGTAACGTCATGTATGGTCAACAATGTACAGGAAATACAAAGAAATTTCAACATAATATATTTTTACTTTTCTACCGTCATGGAAGAGCACTTGACTTAACTTTTATTAGTACGGTGAAAAATGATTACTTTGTATACTCTCGACTCATGTCAGCAACAAGTCAAGGAAACGTGTAGGCCTACTTTTCATTTGATTAAAAAGAAATGAAATGTTGAATCATCTTTATGTTTCCTTGATATCGTTGTACTACGCTATGTCACGAATTGTAGTTGTCTCCTTATCTAGCAATGACTGCGCCGAAAGTTTTAAAAAAGCATAATTTTTCAACCGCTTGTCCGATTTTTCTCAAACTTCGTTGATGTGCTCTACTAATATTGCTGCATTCACTCAATCCTTAGGTATACAGCATTCGTTTTTCTTTTTTTTAATTTTCTATATATATCTTTTTTAATTTGTTTATTTCTACTTTTTCTTTTACTGTGTTAATTGCAGCTTAAACTTACGATTCTCTGTCAGAAGATTACGATCCAACGTGTGCGCGGCAGATTTCATCTTGACCGCGTGGAAAGCTTCTATAAGCGACCGAAAGGTGGCGCTGTCACTCTTCTCGTTCTTCCACTTGTCAAGCACGCCGTAGCGCTGTTCATCGAAGTCGCGATGGTGCGGCAGCATGCCGAGGTTGAGCACCTCCACTTCGCTCAGACCGAAGAGGTGCATGCACAGCGGCATCAAGAAGTCCTTTGGGATGTCTTTAGAGATGGTGCGCAGAACAACGTCTTTTGGGGGGAGTAGAGAGCAACAGAAAAGAAGATTTCTTGGTTATAGTATTCCGGAGCAATTCAACAATGACAACAACAGACCACTAATTTCAATGAATTTTAGATTATTTCATTGCCTCGAAGAAATTCGTGTATATCTACTCGATTACTTCAACTAACACGAGCATGGAAATGCCAGTGTGTGACTGACTACAAATAACTGGCAACTATGTCTTCATTCGTTTTGGGGTATCGTATTTTCTTTTCAAGAGGCCTATATCATTGAAGGTATCTTGCCGTTGACTTATAGAAAAGTATAACCAAATTTTGTGTCGCATATCTGAAGGGGATAACGGCATAGTTTTCGTGGTAGTCGCTGACCTTGTCATATGCATCGTGAGATGAGCAGATATGGGTATTGTTATGAAATTTCTGAAAAGAAAGATGAATATTTGTGTGCGGTGAAAACATTATGTAACAGACTAATACACTTGCAAACATGAGAGCATTGATTCTAAACATTTCGAATAGAAAAATCTCAACATATTCTTTGCTAGAATGTTATGATTTAGTGCCCTTGACTATACAGAAATTCCGCTCTCATTCGAGCCCTGTTTTGGTTATTTTATACAACCTTCAATTGTGTTGCATAATTCATCAAAAACTTCTCAGTCGCTAAGCTTATAACTGATCCTTGAAAATCAAAATGTCATGTATTATTCTTAGATTGGCTATTTTGGATACTTTCTTTTTTGTATCCTGAGAAAATGTCATGACTTCGTCCATCCAGTCTTTCTCCAGTTTGATAGAAGCAATTAAATTCAGATTTGTAATTTTTATGAGGAAAGAGGATGATAATAAATCTGCCACAAAATAACCCCAAGACTTGGTGTTAATGCAAATTTGAAAGCTTTATGAAAAATTGTCCTTCAAGCTTTCAAACGGCAAGGCGGATAAACTTTGTGTCCGGAAGGAGAACTATTCGGCGGATTCGTTTTCCCTCAGATGATGATGATATACCTTTGGTAAGGTCTACGTCGCTGTATTCTTCTTGAACGTCAGGTGGCGCTGGTACTTCTTGATCCTGGTGCAAATCACGAGAGAGACAGACAAGAGAAGTTTAAAGAAGTATAAAACCTTTATTTTCTTAGTCTACGGATATGAAGGAAAACTCAGAGTATACGTCGTGCAGATGGATTGCCCATATCTTATCTGCACAATGTCGTTTCCGGTTTATTAATGTATTGTCGCTGTCGCTACTGACGGAAAGACCATCGTTCGATAGTTAGATGTCTAAATATATAATAGGAATAGTCAACGACGACCACAACAATAGATTTTAGGCATTGTAAATGTGAGAAAATCTGTAGAAACATGTGTGACTTGATTTAGAAATGTCAAAAGGTGAGGGAAAACATAAATGCATTCAAACAGGTTAACGAACTTTCTAACCTTGAAGAGTACAAGCTTGCTGGAGGAGGCAATGTTGCCCAGGACGCTTTCCAAGTTGTTGAGCGTGTACTGTCTGCCATTGCCTTTATTTGTCGTACCGGCATTCAGCGTAACACGGTGGAGAAGCGCCTTCCCAGCATACTCCGGCTGGTAACGCCCTCTGTAGACGCCCGTTATGAAGAAATCTTTCCGGTTGGGTCGGTTGCGAATGTACTTGACAAGGAATCGATCCTTCCGATAGCTGTTGTCGGTGAACGTGTTGACTTTAATGTCGCCTAGAAGTTGAAGACAATGGTACAATGACATTGTATCGATTTTAGTCAGACACATTGTAACATTGCATACTTAGTACAATGTTACACAATACAATGGAAGGAGAACTCCTTTTGTTGGTTGAATTGTTGGTTTACTAATTTGTTTTAGTTTTACATTGTTGAAAGTATTTTCGCCCTTCTCTCCTTCTATCTCCCGGGGGAATCAAACGGATATTTATGACTTGTTATCAACTAAAACTTTCATCGATAGCAGTTTAATTTGTCACACACATAGACTCACACGTACCCACCCTACACACACATAATATTATTCATAATTAACAAATCGTCATCTTGCCTTTGGCAATATTTATGTTTTACCAGTTCGAGGGATATAGTAAATGACATTTGAAAGGAAGTCATTCAACATGCCATCGTTGCTGCTAATATTCAACACCATGTGCTCCCCTATAGGCAGGTAATATTAACTTTTGCCTATACATCCTGTTGATTCTAAAGACACTGAAAGAGATGAGGTGGGCACTATTTTTTGCGACAAGAATTTTTCTTATTGTATTGTCATGAACCACGTTTCGGGAGTAACATATAAACTCTACATCATGACCTCGATTGGATCTTCAGATATGCCATACTCTATACCAACACAGTGCAGAAACCTTTTGATGCTCCCATGAACATGTAGTGCTGGAGGCAGGTGTGACCTTTACTCCCGCCCTACTAAAGAGTCATGATTTACGAACTAAAGAATATGTCATGTCAAAGAGATCTTATTATATATAGAAACCTGTAACTCTTTCAGGATTAAGGTTATGCAATTGTATTCATGTCTCGCTGGCGGTTCGTTATAAGCACTAGATATATTATTTTGTTAAGTTCATTGATATGCATAAAACTTTTAGACAAACGAATAGAAATTACCAACAAAAAAGTATTTCACGGCACACGTCCCTCCAACCATTCTGAAAGTTGGATACTAGCAACGTTTTTCTTCCTTCCCCATTCTTCTTTGCCTCGATATTTCTAGTCGCAAAAGTGTTCCTCCTTTCTTCTGGAATCTCATCCAACCTACTGGAGATTTTCTACATCAGCTTCCTGCTCATATCAGTTCTTCCAACACTTCGCCGTTGCTATGGCTATACAGTATGGTCTTATTATGACGTGAAAACTTGGGACGTCACACTTACCGACCAGCCTGAGGTAGAACGCCTCCCCGGTAAGTGCCCTGAATGGTGAGCTCCTCATCGACTCGCATAGCGAGTAACCTTTCTCCTTCATCTGCTCGCAGACTTTGTCGAAGTCGTTGCCGTCCTTGACGAGATGGGCCACGATCTCGGTCGGGTCGTCATCGCGCTGGTGGACGGCGAAGCGAATCAGATCCCGCTTGGCGTGCGGCATCGTTCAGGCTTCCTACTTGCAAGGAGAGGTGGGCGAGAGGTTTCTTCGAGATGAAGTGCCTGGAAGTGGGAACGTAGTCATGAATGTATTTTAGCAGCGTTGTATCATAACCATAGTTGCCCTAAAGAGCAGATTTGCTTGTGAATATTATCACACCAATCACCATGGAAACGACGTAATTGTAGGATACGGCAATTTAGAATCATACAGAAGAGATGGTAAGCGCAAGACTCTAGCTGTGTGAAATTAGTGAGAAAGATGAGAAAGATATAATATACCAAGCTAAATATATAAGGAGCGTGGGAGTTCCTAGCAAATATGAGTAAAAAGACGAGGAGATTGATCCGTTTGAATAAGCCTCAAAATACGATATCAAAGTATAACATGTTTGCAAGAATTAATAGGTCAATGCTTCGGCCATCATGAAGTGAGTGTATCAGTCATTATTGTACGCTACGTTTGCTTGTTAGTTAGTAAGTAAGTTAGTTAGTTTGTTTGTTTGTTTGTTTGTTTGCCTCCTCGTTTCGAGTTGTTTCTTTGTTCGTTAATTTGTGATATAGGCTTCAAAACGTTTAAATTTGTTCCGATGTACACATCTATGACCCGGGATCTATATGATTAAGCATCTGAAGAGGACAAATTATGGACAGACAGAATTCTTTCAAAATCCGATGGGAAAAGAATTAAGGATTGGCGCGTAAAAGGGTTAGAGAGATACTCCAGCAAATAATTATCCAATCCAATGCCCCCTCCCTCTCCCCCCTCCCCCTCCCCCCCCCCCCCCCCCCCACTTGCAGCAACTAGAAACCCTTTCAGTGTTACCAATTGTTATATTTGCTAGGATAAGATGCCTAAAGCAACTTGTTGAGTTTCTCTGTTGGGGGACTAAAAATACTCGAACAAACTACAAAGACATTAGGTAAACACAGAGTACAATGGAAGACGAGTGTTTACACTCTTCCTGCTTTGAATAGAGAGACATCGAGGTGCCTCCAGAATACTATGGGTAAGAAAAGAAATAAGGGGACTTAACTGGACGAGTGCATTTTCGACGAACAAACGAGTGAGTGCATGTTTTGGAGTCTGGTTCTGTCTAACTTCGGGGTGTCGAAATTACTATTTGTTTGAGACGTGAGATGTCACCAACTTATATTTCATCAATGGCGTTTAAGTGCAATTGATACAAGTTGAAACATCAACTGCAACCTACAGAGCTGAAAAAAAAAGGTTCGTTTATGAACACAAAAAACTGGGAGAACTATGGGGATGATTAGGTCATCCAATTTGTCGAACTTGTAAAATCTAAACATAATGAAGAAATTGGAGTGAGGATGTTATCTGTAACCGGTAAAATATAATGGATACAACCGCCATTTAGTGTAATAAATGCATCATCAAAGAAAAGGAAGACGGGTGTGACTTATTTGTAATAAAAACTTGACAGTTTATTTCCCATTTTACAGTCTGATATTTTATTTGGCACCTCATCTTCACATGACGAAATGTTTACCGGTACACATTTTGTGGTAATGTTTAACCGTTAACTTCAAACTCATCCATGTAGCCTGCTGAGTACACTTTATGTGGATAGGAATAATGAAGTTTTCACGAAGTCCCTGTTCAGAGTAGCTGATGAACATGAACTTTACAATCGAATGTTTCTCAAGACAAAGCACACACACGAGTGTACATGTATACACCCAATGATTACTGAGTAAACATAGAAGATGCATGTAAATCAACATTATATGCCCAGTGAAAACAAACCACAAGAAACAGAATATACCGACATATCAGTTTGAAAGCAAAACTACATCTTACCTGACAGATTTAGAAGAGAGGCCGACAAACTGCTTAAAATCAGGTTAAAAATCCCCGATGATGACACGTACTTAGTGAAGGACAGTATAAACTTTGAGTGAGTTACTATAGACCGCCACAGGATTACAACTCATTTGAACGGAAGTGGCACAGAACGCGTGTGGCGTGTTTCATAGACACAGCAAGCAGACGTTACCCCTTGTGGCGGCAGCCCGCTGCTATAGTTACGGTCGCGACCCTCAGACAAACGGGGATCCCGCTTTAGTTCGTCTCCACCCCCCCCCCCCCCCTTCCCTTGGTCTTGCCCCCCTGTAGTCACGCTTCTTTCATTTGTCTCACTGGGAGAACTATACTCCACGAGAGATAACAATGAGAAAGTTTACGTCTTTATTTCCTTTTCTGTTCCGAGGATAACGGGTGATTCCTATTGTTGAAACTTACCGAGGCGAGCTATCCACGTTCTCTGTGTTCGCAAACTGTTATCGTTGCCATCTATTGCGGACCACTTGGAAACACTGTTAGATGAATGTCTTCAGGTCTTACAAGAAGAAACCACGCAGGAAAACCCTTATTGGTAACGGAAAACACGACGAAGGAACAATAAAGGCAATATCACGATCGAAGGACACATCGCACGAAAAGATGTGACTCGTTTGCATAACTATACGCATTAAATGATTGTTTTTCTTTCTCTGATAATTTTAGTGACACATCGAAAGCTAAAGCATCAGCATGCAGCCAAACGCAGCATTTAACAACCCTTTATGGGCCATGGTGATACACAGATAAGCAGGTATTCTACATTATCATTAAAAGAAATATATATAAGGTGAATGAGTATCTCTCCAAGATGATTTGTATCGTACAAAACATTTGTTTGTCCACTACACTTTATTTGGGTCTAATATCTACAGTATTTCCGGGAGTATAATTCCTAATGTCGATAATAAAAATGTTTTGCATCCTTATTAACTGAAATACTCTACGAGGGAGAAATGAAGAGTTTTATTGCAAAACGAGCTAACTCAATTCTTGTCAAGTTGAGATATTTGTGATTAATGCTGCTTTTTTTTGTGTGTGTGGGGGGGGGGATAAGTCTTTTCCCATCCATTCTTGAGACTATACATGTATCATTATACAGGAGAAAGGAATTTACTGAAACCTTCCACTTGTTTTTCGTAATCTACTCCAAATCAAACATACAGTCTCTTCTAAATTCGAGTGCTTGCATTAATTCGCAACATTCATGCCTGTATAGATTAAAAAATACTCACATATCGTAGTCACAGCTATCTGTAATTAAATGTTATCAAGCTATTGTACCATTCATCACTATATTATACATCTATATGTCTCTATGTGATTATGATACCTCAAAGTGGGAAGGTCCACTCAGATTTTGAATCCTGGTTGGGGGGGGGGGGGGGGGGGGAGTGGCTGTTGATAGCAAAATGTCGCCACTTTCATCCAAATCCGTTCATAACTTTTTCAGTTATTTTGCAAACCAACCAACCAACACCGGCAATAACATAACCTCCCTGGCGGAGGTAATGATTTGATCAGCGATATCGTGGTGATAATTACCGATGTTGACAAAAAATACAGACTGATGAGCGGACGTTCCCTTCTTTCGAATTTCCTTCTCCCTGGCCACTCCTCTTCTTTCTCCTCCCATGAATACTACGCGCACCGCCTGACTAAGCGACTACATGTATTGTCATCATTTTGAGCAGGGAGGTGGCACCTCCCTCTTTTGAGCAACGCTGCTACATCCCTCAGGTGGAGGAGCTCTCCATCGATCAAGCGTGCACAGCTCAAGGCAAAGAAACAAGCCCACCACCGCTGATTATCAGATCGTAGGAAACACAGGTTCGAGGCAAAAATTTATAATCCATCACATATACACAACCATGGCAGTCATTTCACTTTCTTGTGTTTTAAAGAACAATTCGACACCACGTTCCTGTTGGCTGTAATGAACACAGAAACACCCAAGCGAACAAACGGGTAGAGCTTCCATTTACATCAGACAATTAACGTTAAGGAATTCCAATAAAGATCTGCATATTTTCACGAAACAGATAATAAACTAGACCAATTCACATGAAATGAGATCAGGTCATGGCCTTAAAATTCTCCCAAAGACCAACACACAAATATTCATTCACACACAAATATTCATTCACACACACATGTATGTTTTTTTTTTTTCTTGACTATGATTTGAGATAATGAGAAATTTTTTATGTAATATGAAAGAGTGTACAATTTTATAGAGGAATCCATTTTATTTTATGAAAATACGTATATAAGAAAATGCAATTCTGTTTATTGTACTTTTTTGTACAGTTGATAATTTCATCAATCCCATTTTTTTCCATCGTGTATATTTTCAAACTTCATTATGGTATGATAATTTTATGGAATTATTACGTTTTTGGATGCTCCAGCATTTTGAAGTAATGAACAATATAATGAACAATATTATATAAATGATAGAACTTATGTATGATGTCTATGATTTTTTTTTCTTTCGCGGACTCTCGCTTTCCCTTTCCCTCCCATCCTCATTTCTGCCTCTCTAACCCCCTATTAGTACCTCTTTCTTTCTTCCCTTCCTCACTTCCTCTCGAGTCCATATCCTGGTTAAATATGATGTGTTCATAATGGAAATGCTTTTTGTAATTTTCTAACTCCTTTTTCCATATTGTGTATGTGATATATTTTATTGTAACATCGTGCAATTCAGTCTCTGACTACAATGCGATTAAAATAAAACCATTATTGAATTGAATTGAATTGAATTGAATTGAACTGAACTGAATTGAACTGAATGAAGAGGGATCATCTACATGCATGAGTTGTGATTCTCTCACACACGAGACTTCCATTCTATTTTATGTCCTATCCAAGGGACAGAATGTTTTGCCTCTGACTAGAGGGGCACAATGAGTACATGATTACATACAACACTGCTCAGCCAGACTCGGGAATCGAACCCGGGTCACGTGGATTGGGAGGCAGACGCGCTACCGACTGAGCCTAGATCTCCACCTTGTCATTGCAACCATGAATACCACTACTGGGGGTAAACTTGTGAAATTTTAAATTTCCTTGACTTTCTTTGAAGTCATATAATGAGAAAACTTGTCTAATTTTACCACAGTAGATTTGGCCATGGCATACAATTGCACTTAAGAGATTCACATACCAGAAGAGGTAAAACACATTGGTTTAGATTGAAAGTTTTGCTTTAATACATTTTACATGTACATATATCAAGTATCATACTCTCAATGCCAAATATCGGCATTCATAATCCCCCAAAACATCATATATACGATTATAAAAATGATTGTAATGACAACGAATATAACATAAAAATAACATAAATAATATTCATAAATACTGCTGCCACTAATTTTCATGTCTACTAATAGCACTAACTTTAGCAGTAATAATCACTACGTATATTAACTGTTGCCACTAATCGTGTTGCGGAAAAAAATCCTGACATTTACTCCATGCATCCACACACACAAAAAAAAAAATACTTCCATGCGAATAATTGGCTCAAATAACTTCGAGACAGTTTGCTATACTATTTTGCCCCTTCCATGCAGACACGGAGGAACAAGCTGAGACCTTGATTTCAGCCAGGCTTGGTTTATGGAAAATAATCATCACTGGTTACTGTATCACCCAGCGAGAAACATGTTGGCAAACTGAATACACAATTATCAAAATAAACATGACCAATGCCACAGAGAAGAAGCATGAAAATTCTTCCACAGAATAAACCTTTGGCAATTACCTTCTGAACCATCACCTGAAGTAGGAATTATCCCGCAGATGTTGATTCCAAAGATGAGTGTGCCAGGTTATGAAAAATAGTAGCATAATTTATCCCAAAAAAAATTACCACCCTGGAATCATTTAGTTATCACAGGACAACAATATCACAGGAATATTATCTCAGGTGTGATTCCAACACATGGACAATCATTCTCTCCCAAAATCACTTACGAACACAAATCTCCATGATACCCACAGGATTACTTTATAGACAAAAGCAGTCTCATTCAAACCCATGTCAGTGTTCCACGAAATTATCATACAATATAACATTTCATACATGAGGTACAACACTGACTTGTAACTGACTAGGGAGGCCTATAGTTCTAAAACTTCACACGTCATACTAAAATTAAAAACAAATATTACGAGATTTACAAAATGCCCTCAATCCACATTTTAGATAGGTATCAGGGCAGATGATCATTACATGCACAATACAGATTGAAATAAATATTCAAAATAATCCTGATGATAAAAACAGTGTTATTATAGAGTTATAGAAATGGTATACTACTAAGAAGCTCGTTAACGAAAAATAATAACAGTAAATAAAAAGAAGTCATTTCAACATGAATATCAGCAAATGTAATTCATTCTTGCTTTTGCATGTCTGGCAAGTGTACAGCATAGTTTGGCTGCTGTGCTTAGTATCATCTTTGCTTTATATTGGTGAAAGGGAAACTACATTGTAACATAAGAAATATTATTTCATTCATCATTAAACACACACTCACTGCAACTTGGGGTATTGCCAGACACCTGAAGTGTGAAATTAACAAATGATAAACATCAAGAAGTGGGAGAAATTGAAAACCGCATGTTTCGACATGTACCCAGGTATGTGTATATACCCAAACATTGGATCATAAAATGGACACCCTGAAGATAACTGGGAAAATTACTAAAACAAAAGAGAATACTGTTTCTCAATCCGAAGTCAAGGAAAATCCAAATTACACCATCATCAGCAGAGCAGAGCAGAGTGATGGAATTGCACTCATAAAGTCTCAACTGAGATTATCGTAGTTACACCTTACTTTCTACAAGGACTTCCTCACAGAATCTTGCGTAGCCTGCTACCCATCGACCTTTCCGTTACTTTTTTGCTTTTTTTTTTTTTACATCATTTCCCTACCCTCAACAGTTTTATAGTTCTAATAGAAATTCCCACATTATCTCCTACAACTTGGTAGCTTAGAAGTGAAACAAATGAGGAGCTGGATTTGCTAGAGATTTTTAATTTTAAAAAGCCACTCATATTGTATGTGTATGTGTATTGTACGTGTCGCTTCTAGTTATTAATTATTGTTTATAGAACAACATACAGTGGAGATATTTCAGTCATCCAGTTACAAGAATTATAGGATATAAAGTCAACATGAATCCATTTTTTCATCAGATCTGATATGATTGCAGGAGAAAGTGTATTTTGAGAGAATTCACTGAAAATTATATGTTGCCCAGCAGTACATAGCAGTTGACATGCATTATGCAATTTAACATTGTTACTCAGTCTTGACAGCTGATTGAATGTGGCCCCAATGAGAACAAAGCCCTGCCTGTCCAAGGACTTTGCAGACAGTCTTGCAAGAATATGAAGAACTAGTTTGACAATGTTGACATACATAACCCCTTCACACCATGCTTTTGAAGTCGACATTGACTCAGTCAGAGTTCCTTTATGTTTTACACGTAAGAGATAATGATAAGCAAGCAACTGTGATATAAACATGTACCGCAAATCATATTTTGTGGGTGTGAAAAATTACAGCTCACTAAAAAAGGTAAGGACATCACATGGAATAATACTTCGAGAATCTTTGATAATGAGGCTGTAGGAAAAGTAAACTTGCTGGTAGTGCTGTCAGTGATAATGTCAAAAAAAAGAAAAGAAAAAAGAAACAACCTTCTTTCAGTGCTAAGTTCATTACTCTTTCAGAAGAATTACATAACATTATGTAATGTTTTTATTTCTTTTATTATTTTGGAATGCAGTGGAGATTGAGTGGACAATCAGCGCAAATTTGAGCAAGATCTGACGTAACTTTGTCCCAGATCCATGTTCACTTACATCTGCTTTAATGCCTAATGTTACACAATATAAATATTACATCATGTGGTAAGCAAATACCTATACAGGGCTAATGTTGGTTCCATGGTCTTCCTTCAAACTATGGCAGATTAACAAGAGGAGGAATTTTAATGCCCTTTGATATCAAAACAAGTTTCTTTTCTTTAGCATTTATAACAAAAGCAAAATAATGTCCGATACTGAAGAGCATGCATATACACACTAGCCAATCCTTCTCCTAAGCACAATACAGGATGATTATGGGGGCTACTCATTCTACTATCAGCTGCTTACAAGAGTAGAAAAAGTTAAATATATTTTTTTAATAAAGGCAAGCGACATATGCCAAAAGTATGCCTCTTCTCTTTGATTCATATGTAAATTCACAGAATTTGATATGCAAAACACTGTATCCCCAACATGAAACCAATATGGTTTTTACATTACAATCATGCTGCATCCTCACAAGTCATAAAATTCATGACAATGGTTGATCTACATGTACAAACAATTGTACAGTACTTGTCTCAAGAAAAGAAAAATCCTCTGTTCTCATGGCAACAGATATCCATTCATGAGTTCCAGATTCATAATAACAACATTAGCTATTAATACCACATGTCATATCATAATCATATCAAACTCACTCTACTACATATCCTATACCAGGGCTCAAACTAACCTTTTTCTTAGGCGACCCATATGGTTTGTTTGGTCCATTTGGCCCGTTTGGGCCACAAATCTTTGAATTTGAAATTTGATGGCCCAAAAAAGTGACCCAAGACAAAAGGACAAAATTCATTTTGAATTTCAGCTGCCCGATTGGACCATGGAGAGATAGCCCCTTTTTGAAAATTTGGTGGCCCGACATCAATTTTTGTGGCCCCAGGCCAGCAGACCACCAGGCCACTGCTAAAGTAAAGCCCTGCCTATAGTAATGAGAGATAAGAAAGACAAAAAACAAACTGTGACGTTCCAATGAATATCAAACATAGTAACTACATGTATAAGGTCGTAACATGCAAAAGTTTGTATTTTACAGGAGTTTCACTGGTGGAAAGGAGACAGGATTGAAACACATATCCAGTCATATACACATCCAAGTTACACACCAGGAGAAAGTTGGGACCTCCACAGATGAGCTTAAATGTTACCATCCTCAAGCTTCAATCATTATTACCCAAACATGCAATTAAACACTTTCCCTGTGAACATGATAACATACAAAAAAAAAAAAAAAAACTAATTGAAAAAAAAACCACCTCTTCTTGTTCCCCTAGTTTCCCTTCCCCATCCCCTGAAGAAAAAAAAAAATGGAATGCCACACCACATGCATCTCTGCATCTCTGAGCATAGAATTATCACCATGACTACCACATAGACACATACAAAAACTGCCTATATGAAAAAAATGTCACACAAATACTGATATGGTTATGTCAGTAATGACATCTGCATGTGTTCTAAATTCCATAGCAGTTCTACAAGGTAAACTGCATGTGTATCATGCCTCTTATTTCAGCTGCCCATGCATTTAAAAGGATGCTTTATCAAGGCAATTGAGGGGATCATGACGAGATGTACACAAGGAGATTTTGACGGCAACAGAATATATTCTGTTTGGTTTTTTGTTTTTTATTTGTTGTGATTGGTTGATGCACTGACAGTCCAATTAGACATCATTCACTTCATCATGATAATTCATAATCCAGAAAAGAAATCATTACCGTCTACAGTTGAAGTAATGACCTGCTTTAAAGTTACGGACCCAAGGACCTACGGTTCCAGACTGTGCTGTTGTATGGATCCACGCTTAAGCATCTGCTACATATGTTCAGAACGTCAGTGTACCTTTTGCTCTGCAAATTTTGCCCGCCAAGATACGTGCTTCTTTCATTTGCCATTACTCCTGTATATTGTTGCCTGCCTCTCACATCTTTCCACAAGAGGGGCTACCCTACAGGTGTTGTAGTTGCAACAAATCACCATATTGTCGCCACCACTGGTAGATCATCTACATGGCCCAATGAGACTGTCCAAGATTGAGCTTGTCTCTAATCTTTGCACGATGTTTCCATACCAGTTTCCTTTTGCTCAACGACATCGAAAGTTGGCATCGGCTCAGAGAATGATGCATATCTCCTCCGGTGACACGAAATTTTCTCCTGCGATAATTGCTCTGGTCTTATTTTCTCCAAGGACGTAGGGTTAGGGTTACTGTTGTGATAGGGTTTGGGGCTTAAATTTGATGCGACGATTAGGATTACGGTAAGGTCATATGTTTGGCTTTAATAACATTCAGATATTTCATGGGAGCAATTGTCGCAGGAGCAAATGTCATGGAACCAGCCACATCCATGGGGAAACAAGATACATCTGATAATGGCCCATGCTGGACAGCGACAGATTATAGTGGCCACCAGTCACACAGTACTCAACGCTTCTATAATAAACTCTAGAGCATGCTGCCAAACTCTGAAATCTTTTCATGAATATAGAAATTTCTGGTACAAAATAGCATTAAATACATTCACCTGCTTCCTCTGACAAACACTACGATTAGAGATGAAATTTTCTTTCAAAATCATGCATAGAGATATTTCATAAATATGAAAAGGTATCAATATTCAGACTTTCTTACTTTTATTGACCCTCTGTTTCTCAGACCTCACTTTATCAAAGTTGCTTGGCATTTTTATTAAGACGTACAACCGGGCTAAAAGTTTTTGAAATCTCTCTAAGAATAAATAAGAGAATGTGATAATATTACGACGTGTGCCAACTTTTTTAACCTCTGCCTTGCCTCTTTAGGATTATGCCTTGTTATACCGGTAATCATCTTCTCCACAAATTCTACACAGGTTCAAATTGCATGCATCTGACGCATTCCAAGTATGAGACATGCAAACACAGAAACAAGAAAGTAATCCCTACACAAAGTAACCCATATTAACAAAAAATTTGAATAAAATGCACATGCTAGGATACTACAATATCAGTATGATGTTTAGTTTATAGTGACAGCTCTTGTACAGGCAGCCAGGATGGTCCATGTCATAGTAAAGTATGACCAACTTTAGAGGTGAATGTGCAGCTCTGTATATTCACACATATACAATGTACACTAAAAAGAAAAAGAAGAAAATGGACCTGGGTTTCTATGTCAAGGGTTTGAATGGGTTTCAATAATGCCACATGCAGCATGGTGGCAAGTTCATTGTGCTTACACATATTCACATTATCAATGTGGAGTAACGTGCACCTTTGAAAATTATCAATCATAACTAATCAAAAATCATTCTTCAGGTCTAACTTATCTTTCATCTTTGAGTCTTTGCTGTGCCACTTATTGCAAGACAAACACATTAAGGTATTGGGGGATTTTGCTGCTGACTCTTGTCATCAGTACATTTGCAAATCTCATTTTCGCCTTATATCTTGCCTTCAAAGAAGATAACACAGAAGTGATTAAATCATTTCAATCTGTTCAAAAAAAATAAAAAAAGAAATTTGTAAATGTCTGCAAATTTGATAGAGAAACATAAACTCTAATCTTCTAAAATGTGTTGCAAATTTAAGAATCAGGCAAAAAATATAGCAAGTCAGAGGCTCTAAAACTTTTGCAATCTAATTAAGCATACATGAACATGTATAAACCACAAAAAACTTTAAACTGTATCTCATAAAGCATTGACAATGAATAACAAAACATTAACTTAAAAAAAGATACAGCACCAAACCAAAGACAAGTATTTACTGAGATTCGCTGAGTTAATGATAAGCAAAGCAATATTGAGAGGGCTTTGCAGGGAATAATTTTCCTGGTATCGCATCGCAATTCACTATGCATTTTTATACGACTGCTACACAAACTAATTTTTGTGTAGCAGTTTTCTTCCATAGAAGTGTACAGAATACCATTTAAAATATCATTCATCAGCTGAAATTGTTAATCAAATTTGAGTTGGAAAATTATTCCCTGCTTTGGAATAACATTAACGCAGTGCAACCCCATAATAACAAACAGGGAAATAACAAAATTTTGTTACAACGAAGTCAAAATTCAGGTTCCCATATTATTATCTTTATAATCTTTATATACTTATTTGTTTGGCTATAATGGAATTTCAATGGAGTTATTTTTTTATAATAGGAGTTGCCTGTACATGGTTTCCTAATTCATATCATCTAGATATTCAACAATGACAGCTCAAAAAAACAAAAATCATAACAAATCTGGTACAGTTTTATCTTGAATTTCAACATGATTGCCATCTTTGCCTGAATGTAAGAGTAATATGCACAGTCATGTCAGGGACTTGAAATGATCATACATACATGTATTACACAAGGAGAATAATTCTGCCCATTCATGCAATGCTAATTCCTACTGCTGGGATGGAGAGTACATTAAAAAGGAGAACAAAATCATATATAAGTCGTTGGCTGTAAAAATAATAATACGATGGAAAGGATTTTTTTAAAGTCATAATTTGTACAGTTTCACAAAAAGGTAATATTTACAGCTTGCAAGACTTAAAAAAAAAAAGCATAAGGAAACCCCTTGTAAATGAGCAAACAATGCTTTCTGCAACTATTACGTAAGAAGTGTTGTGGTCATTGAAGATGTGATTGGCTTGATTGTGGTCCATGCAGAGGGAATCGATGTTGCTTTTTATCCTACAGTACAATCATGAAGGGTCTCTATGTACTGCATGAGCATTTTTAGGCCAAAGATGTAGTTCTCGTCTCGCGTCGTCGACTCTATTGCGTGGGCAAAGTCAATCATCCTGACCTCCACGGGATGTGGGCCTCTCCGTTCCCTCACCGGTGAGCTGCCATCAGAGGGCTCCCTCGCTTGTGCCGCAGATTGATTCTGCACTGATGATTCGGTGTCGCAACTACTTTCCTGACTAGTTCTTGGGCTGCGAGTGGAATGGGAGTGATTGAGAAGGCTTCCACTCATGGGACCATTGACGGACGAGTCTCTCTCGCATGCTTGGATCCTCCGGGCGAATGAACTCCTGGATGGGTCGTCCTGGCAAGTCGTTTTGCCACTATTGCTCTGCGTGACACCTTCATCACATTCATGTCTGGATTTCACACCATTGCAGTGAAGAGAACCGACCAGCGCTTTCCCTTCATTGGCACCTCCAAGAGGGGAATTACTTTGTACATCCACATCCCTACTGCACACCGAATCGCCTTCTTCCCCTACGAATACCAAACCATTGTCAAAGTGGCTCCTGCCGCGAGTGCTCTGCGAGTTCTCTTGATCGCCTTCCCTGCTCATCTTTTTCCGCTTCAGCGGATAGGTCTCTGGTTTCTCGCTGTCGAGCGGGGTGGCACAGTCGTGAGTCCTATCTGTGCCATTGGTGGGTGGGGTGGAATGTGGGAGGGGCGGGGTGGGGGGTTTGAGCATGTCCCGGTAGAAGGTATCAGCCTCGTAGATGAAGAGGAGGGAGCTGGAGTAGAAGTGGTAGCAGGTCTGGACCTGGAACCAGTCCAGGATCTGCTGGAGACGTACCAGGAAGGAGTACATAATGTCGGTCCGGATCTGCTCCTCCACATTGAAGAACTTGGCAAGACCTAGGAGAGGGAGAAGAAAGATAATAATAATAATAATAATTGTTTTGGATATAAACTCCAAATTTTATTGTTCAAGAATGGAAATTCTTTTTGCCCAAATGATCGTGGGCCCGGCAGCCACTGAGCAGCGCCAGATCGACGTTGCTCTAACCTTTTCAACTGTTGAACGGCAAACAAGGTAGCAGCAACTCCCATCTTTTAACGTCTTTTGGTATGACGTGGCCGGGGTTTGAACCCATGACCTCCCGATTGTGAGGGCAGCCGCTCTACTCACTGAGCCAACACATCGATGAGGTGCTACATTCCTGAATGACGCAAACATCGATCAGTATATCAAAACATACGTTTGCTCTCCAGCAATATAGCTGATATATCTAAAGCTTAGGTATCTAAACCACCTCAAACAGTTACTAATTAAATAAAACCCCTCCAATGGACTTACAAAGGATGCACTACACCTCTGACCTGTCAAGCAAAATAAATGAATAATCATGATATTGACATTTCATAATCAAATTGCAATGGTACACCTGCAATGGAAAAGCCACATCTGGAAAATCAACTAAAAGTGACATATTTGCATGCAAACATCTAGATAAACGGATTTGAAACTACAGCCACAGACTGAGTTACACAAACATGCACAAACATACACACACATAATGTGGGCCCCCATGACAACAGCAGCTCAGCGACTGCTCTTTTGAATCAATATTCATTTAATCCTGAACACTGTCATAAGGAATGAAACACTTGTGAGCTTAGTTTACAAGATTCTTGTCCTTCTCAAAATCAATATTTGTACCTACAATACTTCTCAAATCCTTGCATTTCCTTTCCTACACGTGCACTTGCTTCATTTGCAACAGACAATGTCTGTGAAGTTTCAGATGCCTGTAGGATTTGAATCAATATGTACGAAGAACATCTAATTTCTATCAAAAGGAAAAACAAAATCTGATGATCAAAACTAACAAACTACAAAATGAATCTTTCTACTGTGTCATGAACAAGCATCTCTCATCTTGAATACAGTGTAGATTTTTGAGCAAACAAGAAATATAAAAGAGTAATTATTACTCTGTATAATGAGCTCACTATCAGCCTTGCCCTCAGGTAGGAAATAACAGTGACTGGCAAAATACGTTTTCAGTCTGATCTGCTCCCATCAAATGCTCAAATACCCACCTTCAATCATAGAAGTCACGTCCAGCGATCTTCCATACTTTTTGTCATACTGCGAATATCTCTTGCTCAACGGATGGTAGATCTGTAAGGGACAAGAGGGGAATACAGAAATCATGAAAGTAGCTTTTCTAGATTTACAAATACAGTGGACTCCCATTATAATGAAGTCCTCAGGACAGGCAGTTTTCTTTCATTAAAATCGAAATTTTGTTATTAAACAAAAAAAAAAAAAAAAAAACAATACAAACAACAGTTTATTTCGTTGCAACTGTAATTCATAAAACCGTATACTGTACTGTCAAAGAGAATTAACCTGTTACAATAAGCCAAGATAATGTGTTTGGTTTTTTTCATGAGAAACAAAAATTACTGAGTATCAGGTAACAATGAAACAGAGTTTGCCAGTAAATATATGTATTACCTCGAATAAGGAACATCAGTGACAATGAATGTCTACATTTATTTCAAAGGGGGACAAAAAATATTTCATTTTGGAATCTGTACACAAAAGACAATGTAGACCTCTAACACAAGAACAATCTGCAAATGTCACAGCTACATGATTCAAAACAAAATTGCTGTCTTGTGAGGAAAGACCATGAAGACCCTTGTCAATTTGGCACTGAAAAATACTATGTTGTTTTCCAGTAATTTTCAATAACATCTTATGCATGAATAACTGAATAGCAGTGGTTGACAATCTCCACCAAACACAGTAACAACAAAGGAAGAGCAGATATTTCTGGTATAACATGTCAAATTTTGAGTGATATTCTATGATTCAACAGGGAATTGATTTGTTTTGTTTTGTTTGTTTGTGTTTGTGTGTTTTATTTTGTTTTTTATCCAGGGCTCTGGGCCAAAGTTTACCTATTGTGAATCTACATCATGCCACAGACTATTCAGAGCAGAGCTTGTTGAGGTGAGACGCCCAATTGAGCTTTGTGTGGATTCACAAAAGCATGCTTAGGAGGCCCCAGGCACCCAACATTTTGAGAACGTAGAATCTGCATTTTATCAGCACTTGCTGGTAGAATTTAGTGCCTGTGTTTAAAGAGGGACTGGGTACTGTTACGCTCTAAGTGCACAGTTGAGGATGGATTTTGGAGGACAGTGGGATATTGGAACACATGAAATAGTAAAGCTTCACAGATCTACATATTTCTTGTCCATGAGAGACACTCTGCAATGTTTTCCCTTCAGTCATACCTCCAGGCTTCAAAACTCAGTTTCATCCTGTATCTGAAATGATGGCAGATTCGCTAATGGAACACAAAGTGTAAAAAGTTGGAGGAATACTACATTGTATCTATACGCCACGTATTTAGTAGGTCTAACTGTTTTCAAATTGGTACTGCCAAATAGATTTGTTAGTGGTTGAATTTGCGACCGTGGAGTACAGTAATGGATGGAGAAATGTACACACCCAAGTCACATTCATGTCAGGCTCAGAGTTAATACTTTTGATGCGTTGTACATTTCGAGAATGGCATCCAACATGTGAAATTAGCAAAAATAAAATCTTGCAAAATATATGGTATATGGTATATATACAGTACTCAACTTATTGCCTGCAAGTACCTGAAGGTTCCTGTACAAAGTCAGCAGGGTTTTTACTATCTGCACAGAAGAGCCCAGTTTGGTGAGGAAAAATGCTGTATATTTTGCTAAATTTTGTTTTGATCAGATAGCGAGGCTAATATCAATCCAAGTCTCTGAATCAAGTGGACTAGTTGAAGTAAATTCAAAGACAACAGAACCCCCCCCCAAAAAAAAAAACCAAACAAACAAACTCAACAAACATACCAATGAAAAACAAAAACAAAAAAAAAATTAACAGGACCATCAACATTCCTGTCTATGCCTTACCTATGCTCAATCAATATTCTTTTCTCATCAATTTAACTAGAAATGTGTCTCATCTATTTTCACTGATTTCTCTTTGTTTCCAGAAACTACACGGTATGCTTAGGTTTACAACTCGGTGATATACATTGTACATTGTGATTTCCTGGTTTTATTCCTTCCTGACAGCCCTTGGACAGAAAGAGAGAGAGAGTAGAAAAAGAACAACAAAAAGAAAAAGAAATGCTTTGTTCCTTTTTCACAGCCCTTTCACAGAGAGAATGGGAGAGGAAAAATTTGAAAAAGAGAAAAGAAATACAGAGAGCGAGAGAAAAAAAAAAGTGAAGACAGGAATTCCACATATTTCATAACTCTAAAGCCCTCATTGTTACATTTACATAAGTAAACATATGAGCACATTTGGGTTTCATTCCCTTTAAAACATTACAACATCACACAAATGCCAGCATACTCTAATGTGCTAGGCATTATTGGCCGACACACTGACCCACACCATATGATACCATTTTGGCATCAACTTTTATTACAAATATTTGAGGACTGGGTTAAAATAGTTTGGGGAAAAATGAAAGAGGATGTGCAATTAGAGTGAACAACCCTTTGTAATCTTCTCTGGGTGCAAGTATCAAAGCAATATCAATGTGAAAACTATGGTTATAGGTAATACCATCAAAACAAAACAAATATTGTAGCAAAAAACTTAAACTGGACTGATGCAGGGTGCTATTGGCAAACTTTAAAGGACAAGTCCACCTTCATATACCTGTGGATTGAGTGAATGCAGCAGTATTTGTAGAACACATCGGTGAAAGTTTGGAAAAATCAGACGATCCGTTCAAAAGTTATGAATTTTTAGAGCATCTGCACAGTCACTGCTGGATGAGAAGACTACTACAGTGTATGATGTCACTTGCTTAAAACGATAGAAGGAAAATATAGAGAATTTCACACAATTTTACTTTTTGAAAAAAAAGTGCACATTTCCTCGACTCATCACCGACATATGTTAAGGGTAATATTATTCCCCCTTGCCTTCGGAAAGAGGGAAGCCAAATGTTCTTTTATTATGTGAGAAAAGTGAAAATATCTTGAATTTTCCCGATACTCTCTTTATATTGTTGTACACATGTGACATCACAAGCTGTAGTAGTCTTCTCATCCAGCAGTGACTAAGCAGAAAGTTCAAAAATTCATAACTTTTAAACAGATTATCCGATTTTCCCCAAACTCAATCCACATGTCTATGAAGGTGAACTTGTCCTTTAAAACTGTTTGAGGGGAATACAAAGAGCAAAGACAACTTTTGACCCCTGTCACACAGAATAGCATACCTGAAGCCAGGCTTGAAACCACACAATACTGACACTCTCTATTCACTGTCAGCTCACGTGCTACCACGTACATGTATCTAAAGACAGATGAGCCATCTATGAATACCTCCCAGTGCTATGCCTTGACATGCATCCAACATACCACAGCCAAATACTGTTGTTGGGCAAACTCCATATCACATTAAAGTTGTCTTTAACCCACTGAGGACGAGCTGATTTTGCTACAATACCCATTTCCCATAGACACCTGCCCGAGTATACTCGGGACTCATCCTCAACGGGTTAATGTATGGAGTAATATTACACAACCATGCTATGAGTTTAATGACAGTTCCGGAATAACAAATTCACGTGTCCCCAAAACAGTGAGGTAGCAACCAAACATGGTAACTACAAGAGGTGACAATGCCATGACTTCATAACTCTTCCATAAACATCAACATATCTCTACTAAATTTCATGTTTTGTTTTTTTCTGACATTATTTCTTCTTTCTAAATTCCACTGCATGTGACTGAAGAGTTTCAAGGTGACGGTAAAGAAATTGTCACCTTTTTACTTTATGCAAGTGGTTACAAACCAGTATCGCTGTTTGATTTAAAAAAAAAAAACACACAAAAAAAAACAACAACTGATACTTCAAAATTCCATGATTTTTGTTTTTATTTTAGGTCCCACTTTAATGATTCATACCATTCTGTTCATCTGAATTTTATACATGTGTATATACTTATCAAAGTCAACTTTGACATGGTGTGGAATTTGCATTTTAAATATTCAAAGCAGATAGGAGTACTCACACAGCAGGGTGTTTTCTGTGTGTGTGGGGGGGGGATGCAGTAGGAAATGGAAACTTTTACGTGATACTTTGGTCATGAAACACGATGCAAATTGTGTAAATATGAGCGATGCAATAGAACAAAAAAGAAACAATAAAAAAATGGAAAGAAAAAATTAAAGAGACAGAGAGAGGATGATTAAAGTGAAATAACAGCCTGGGAAAAGGCTATGGTCAAGTACAAGTGTATCTATGGCAACAGCTATCAAAGCCTGAGATTTTTGCTATGTAACCCCCCTCAAAAAAGAGGGAAATAGATAAGTAAATAACCCTGAGAAGGAAACTTCCTCTCATATTGCATTAAACTCGTGATACTTCCTTGTGGAACTGGCATCCATACACACTCACTTTGGCTCCAGAGAAAAGGCTCGGGGAAAGTACAATGTAGATGCTCGTTTGCAGCATGCGACTCATTTACAGTGTATGTACATAGGTGTGTCGGTGTGTGTCTGTGTATGTAGACGAGCAGTGTACATACCGATTCTGTACTTGTTGAATTTGAAAATGAAGTACCCTACAAAACCCATTATGATGACATTTAAGTGATCACACTTCAAATTAGTCTCCTCCATCTCGAGGCTCGAAAGCAAGGCAGAGTCAGAATTCTATTGCGTGGATGAGATGCTAGGGAGTAAGTACTGTGCAACCTACCGCCAATATTGCACGAGTCAGATGCAATGTGTACAGTATGAGTGCAAAATATCGCTGCAACACAGGCAAATGTTGTTGTTTGTTTTGTTTTGGTCTGTCTTTGTTCTTGTTTTCTTCTTTTATTTTGTTTTGTTTTGTTGCGTTCTTTTTTTTTTTTGGGGGGGGGGGAGGGGGTGGATGCATTTCATGATATAAGTGCCTGGTAATGGACTGAATGATAGTATACAATAATGAGAATGGAGCTACAACAAATTTTAGACACTGGACACACTGGCAAGTGTATCAAAGTATGTGCACTGTACTGTACATGTATGGGCTAGTGTCCCTCAAGTCAAGCAGTAAGTCTGTATGTAGGCCCGACATTTCACATGTACTGCTTTGGGATTTCTGGTATTCTTATGCAGTTTTATAGGGACTGCTGGGAAAGTGTTCATTCTGACTAGTTACAGAGTGTAATTCCTTCAGTGCATGAGAGCTAGAGACAATGCAAAATGGTGTTTACATGGAATATTTCACGGTGTGGACATTAACACACTGTATACACCGAATATTTCGCGAGGTTTTTATTTTCGCGAATTTCGCGAGTCAGGTGCTATTCGCGAAATTAAAGACATGTGAAAATATTGACTCTGATCCTGGTGTGAATGTGACGTACGCGTGCATGAACACTTCTCTGTTCTGTACAGGACTCCACGATCGCAAATTTAACCACTCGCGAAATCGTCAGGAATTCCCGATTCGCAAAATATATGGCATTGTACAGTAACTTTAAAAAAATACTGTGATAATAATAGCTCACAACATTTTGGGAGTTGTCATAGTTACCCCCATATGCTAAATAACAAAGTTTACTGCAATTGGACGGGTGCAAATATAATTTGTGCATATATTTTTACCCGGCAACTGCATGCTCTGAATATCAAAAATCCTGCCATGACAGCATGCAAGATGCACTTCACAAGTTTTGATATACAAGATGTAGACATTCCAAGTTCAACAACAACAACAACAACAACCCCTCTTTTGTAATTTTGTATTGCTACAGTGAAAAACATTAATGATGTTTAATATGTTGTGGCATACAGTGTAATATCACTGAGGAAATGCAAATTTTGTACCAGTGCCAATATGAAATGGGATGCCAATGAATCATGCACACTGATCAAGTGTATACCATTAAGAGAATGTCTCAAATTTAAAGGGAACCCAAACCCAAAGAGCAATGTGGATTGAGTGAAAGCAGCAACATTAGTAGAACACATCAGTGAAAGTTTGAGGAAAACTGGACAATTGATCCAAAAGTTATGAAATTTTAAAGTTTTGGTGTCGGAACCACTGGATGAGGAGACTACTAGAGGTTATGATGTATGTGTGGACAACAATATAAAGAAAATATAAAGAAAATTCCACAAAAATTCACTTTTCTAGCATTATGTAAGAGCACTTGACTAACCGCTTTCAGAAAGCAGGGGGAATAATTGCTACCCTTAACATATGTCAGTATCAAGTTGATGGAATGTGTAATTTTCATGGAAAATGAATTTTTGTGGAATTCCCTTTATATTATCTTTATATTGTTGTCCACACATACATCATAATCTCTAGTTGTCTCCTCATCCAGTGGTTCCAACACCAAAACTTTAAAAATTCTTAACTTTTGCATAGATTGTCCAAATTTTCCTCAAACTTTCACTGATGTGTTCTACTAATGTTGCTGCTTTCACTCAATCCACATTGCTCTTTGGGTTTGGGTTTCCTTTAAGTGTGTAAAGTGCAATGCGACACCAGTACATAATATTATACAAATGTGTTAGTAATTATGTCACTCCGCTGCAATTCCACTTCTTGGGTCTTTCTACGTTGATGTATTGAGTGTCTGTAAAGGATTTTGATCAGTTGTACTTTCCTATGATGTAAAATGCAGCTCCAACAACTTACAAACAGCACTGTAAAAATTAGATACTAGTAACTACTTATTCTATTCACGTCTTGCTATATTTAGTTTGTACATTTGTATGCTGATAAATTTGTATAATTTGTAATTTGGCATTGATGCAATGCGAAAGAAAACCAAAAGGCAAACAGATCAGAAGTACATGTATTCACTTGTACATTGCTTCATACATTAACACTTTGTGTATGAATGAAAATGAAAGAGTGGAATGTATTAGTACCTTGTTTACACATGATATTTCTTTATTATGAAGCAGTCTCTGTTTGATAATCATCTGCCTTGTTCATATTCACATATGTACCAAAAAGCTGGGTTTTTAATGCAACAATAGAACATGAGCAACTGCAGCTCTAGTCAGCTTTCTTCTCTTCTTTGTTTTTTTCTTCTACCTGTCCAATTATTTACCAATTTATTTAAATTTGCTGGAGAAATCACTGTGAGCTATGAGTTGCCAACAGAAGCCTGAAGGACATTGTCTTCTCCATATCAAGCTGAAACACTGATTTCTCAAAGTGACCCTCAGGCACACACCACTTACCTACGGTCATATTTTGTTTTAGAAGAAGGATGAGTGGCACAATATGATTTTGCAGACGACACGTATTGAATTAGTGGGACTGAAATAGCAGTTTGATACAGTGTAGCTAATAATTTATATAGTTTCCTCACATAGTTCTGTTTAGGATATATACGTGGGGATACACTTGTAGGGTATTTTGTAAATTTATGTTTTTCCGTGTAGAATTGATATTCTGATTCAATACAGTGTACTTCCACATACAAACGTAGGTCATGAGCAAACAACTGGTACATTTATGTCAATCTAAAAGTAACTACGAGGTACTCAGTACCTGGCACACCCGTCATCGCACTCAACATGACAGATGTCACAGCTACAGAACAGTTTGAATCATTGAGAACAGGCTTCATGTGAGCCCAGCTGTGCAGTGTCCTACACGAGCATTTATGATATGAGGATCATTATCTCTGGTAACGAGTGATGTGCAGTCTTTTAAAGACCCTGTATTGTGGGGGTACCATGGAGTGGGGAGGCTGGCCTGGCTGGACTATATATAAGAATCTTCATAATGAATTGTGTACAGGTTCATTACTGATCTCTGTGTTAAAGTACACACACAGTCAGAGAATCTTGATTGGAGTCAGCCGTTACCAATGAGCATACGCTTCAATTCACATATTCGCTGACCAGTGCTATTTGTGGTTTTCAAATGTACCTTGGTGGGCAGCAAATGAATCGGGCTACCCATGAATCTCATCCGGGCCTTTGATCTGCTATATATTCTGCCCCCTCACCATTAGAGCTAATCCGAGACATGTATAAGCTGTTCTAATCACATAAAACATTCTTCTCCTAGCGATACCCATGCAGCAGTGAGTATTAACCCTTTTCTGTGCCAGGGATTTTGGACAGTCTGTACAATGCTGCATGGATTTTCTGTGCAAATTGACACGAAAAGCACACAAATCATTTTCAAAAAGGAGTTCTCCTGTTAATTTGTAAAAAATATTGGGTCCCTAAATACAAGATGCATGTGTGTTACTATTTTTTAAATTACTATTTCATTCTTGTATCAAACTGTTGCTGTTGTTTAAGGAGCAAATATCCACACAATATTCAAGAAGACTTTAATCTTCATCAAATTCTACTACATCATTTGACATCAAGACGGAAAAAAATAAATCCTTTGCATGTACAAGTAAGTTTTGTTGAGTTGCAACGACATGTCAATGATGACATTTTCTTTTCTTTTTTTTTTAATTTTTGGGAGGGGGATGTGTGGAATCATCACCAAAGAATTGTATTTTCACATTTGTGTGCACAGACCACTTGGAGAACTGTGAGCTGATGACATCATCACCTCAGCCAATTGGCATCCCTGTGTGATGGCCGACATACCACTGTTGGGTATTAAAAGAGCATGAATCCTTAAAAATTCCATATCTTTCCTATCTGGCATTCAATCTTTATGAAACATTGTATCATTCTGTTAGTCTGTACTTTCTTCCTTAACCTGTTGAGGATGAGTCCCGAGTACACTCGGGCAGGTGTCTATGGGAAATGCGTATTGTAGCAAAATCAGTCCGTCCTCAACGGGTTAAGGTAGATTTTGAGCACCATGTAGCAATGGCACTTTAAGGCCCTGCATGGGGATCCGCTGGGTCGCTTTGTACCCCCTCCCTACTCACCCGCATGCCGAGGATTTGGAAGCCGAGTTTGTCCATGTGTGGGTACTTGAGTTTAGCCGTCTGGGCCTTCTTGGAATTGACGCCATCCTCATAGCCAATGCGGCCGATCTTCACGTCCATGATGCAGGGGTGTGAGAAGCCCGCCGTCATGTCACCCAGTTTAATGTACTCCACTGTCAGGTGCAAGTCCACAGACGACAGCAAAATGCAAAAACAAAAACAGACAAACAAAACACAGAATATTGCAATTAGTATTGACATTTCATTGAAAGCAACTTGAATAAATGCTGATAACTTGTCTTCTACCATCAAAGCATCCTGGAGAAAACATCAGGAAGTATGATGATATCTCTGATGAATTCTACTTAAGCACTGTCAACATAGATGTACTTTTTTTGATGATTTTCTTTAATGTACTTCCTGTTTGAAAGGCTTAATCTCCAAAACATGATTGAGGAGGCTGAGCTTCTAGCACAACCCTACTTTTACTTCCACTCACAGACTGCACACTGCCTGCACTGCACTAGCTAGCACATGCTTTGTGAGTTCAATTAAGAGGTCAGGAACTTTATACCTCCAAAACTCAAATCAAGATAACAAATGCTATTCATAAACATATAATGTAATTGCAAGAGAGATATTTCTATTGTTTGAAAGGGCTCTATATTTTACATTTGAGGGACTGAAGGGTCCTTATCTCAAACATGATTACAATCACAATTCACATACGTAGATGGTAACAAGAGAGATTTCTCTATTATCTGAAAGAACTGTTTATTTCATACAACAGCCCTGTCAGAATTGTAATTAATTAAAGGATTCAAATAACAACCGATGGAGAAATGTAAATGTTGCTGAACTGTTATTTGAAGTCTGGTCAGTGAACTTTGCACATGCAGACTGAGCAAACAGATCTGTCAAACACACTGAGCATGCTGACAGGCAAAAAACAGCTTCCACAGACACTGCCTAACGTGGGTATCTGGCATTGTGCTTCCATGCAAACCAAAGTATCACTCTCCCTCTTTTTCATCTAAATTTTTCTCTTTGATCCTCCATCCTTACAACCGATGCTTGAAACACAACAAAATTCTCTAGAAAATGTGAATTCGAAACAGACACAAACTCACATACATCAATAGCTTGCTGATTGTTGGGCACCTTGTGGACAATACATCAATGTAACACAATAGAATTTTGTTGAGCAATTATACGAAGTATTATAAAATGGGTTCAAGAATGTAGCCAATAGGAAGCGCTGAAATGAGACACACCTCCTTCCTTTACTTCGGTACAATTGCACTGCCTGTAATCCTATGGTAAATTGCCGATCGTCTGTGCGCGCGGCTCCTTTGAATTGCAGTGCCTGCAATGCTAAATATGCGAAGTCCAGAGGTTAGATATCGCGATATCGATAGCCCAGCGAAACGAACGAAAAATGGCTGCCTCCAGCTCGGATCCGTTGCAGGCGCAATTTGAACTGTTAAATGACGAGGAATTGGATGAATTAATCAATGGAACTGATTCGGCGAGCACGAAGCGGTCTCTGAAATTCGGATGGCAAAGATTTGTGGCCTTTGTGAAATTTACCAAGACTTCATTGACTGATATTTCCCGTGAAATTTGGATCAAGGAAGGAGGACGGCACATCGTACAGCAAACGTAGTATTCAGTCAATCAGGTATGCAGTACAGCGTCACTATCTAGACGAACAAGATTTTGACATTTGTGACAAAAGCACATTTCCGAAAAGCAATAGAGTGTACAAGGCAGTTCTTGTAAAGCTGAAATAGAGTGTACAAGGCAGTTCTTTTAGGCACAGTCCAAGAAGAGGGTAGAACTTCGAAGACATGATCTTTCTGATGCCAGTGTTACTACTGTTAGATCTACTACTGTTGCTGGTGAAGAACATAATCGTCATGATCATGGAACATGTGGAACAGAGTCAGAGGAATTGTCAATTTCTATTCAGAGTTCTCAGACGCAGAGTCAGGTTCAGGAGTATCGGTATCGAAGTGTCTCCATTTTACAAAACTCACCTCAAGTTCGCACTTCCAGTGCACCTCACTTCCATTTCCAGAACTGCGAGGTGCACTTCCACCATAAGTAAGGCAATTGGAACTTGTACATGAGTTGATGTTTGTATTAGTCTTCATTTCACTGTTCATCTTCAATTTGGTTGACGTTCACTTCACTTCGACGTTCACTTCACTTTGACGTTCACTTCACTTCGACGTTCACTTCACTTCGACGTCTTCACTTCACTACTTCTTCATCTTGAAATTGGTTGACGTTTACTTCACTTCGACGTTTATAGGTAAGTAAATAACCCATAGACCCATTTTATAAAACTAATGATGCACAGGATTATTTCGTGGCGTAAGTGAAGGTGCGGCGCACTCTCGAGTATTGACAATGGTGCAACATGCACTCGGCTGCGCCTCGTGCATGTTGCACCATTGTCAATACTCTCGAGTGCGCCGCACCTTCACTAACGCACACTTTCCTGCGCATCATTAGTATACTATTAAAGGGATGGTACAGTATTGATGGAGATGAAAATTTGGCTTTAACTTTATTGCCATCATGTACCAAGAAGAAATAGTACAGAGCATACCATTTCAAGAGGAATTCAAAGTTTATTTGATGAAAATTGGGTTTTGAATAGCTGAAACATCCAAAAACCAAGTAAAACAAAAAGACATTAATAAAGTCTGGGTCCCACACTTTATTAAGATCACTCTGTTTTGGATATCTCAGCCATTTCAAAATCAATTTTCATCAAATAAACATTGAAATCCTCATGGAATTACATGCTCTTTCATATTTCATAAGAGGTTTTTCACTATCTCACCAAAAAATAATAAAAACCTGAAGTTAAGTCTCAACCAAAAGTATACGATCCCTTTAAACTGTGTAATGAATACATCATACACATTTTAAATAGCACTTTCATTCACACTGGTGCATTGTTCTCTATTATAATGTTACTGGTTTTCTGCTAATACAAGACCATCATAATGTTGGAACTAAGCACAAAAGTAATTCAAACAACTTCCCTCTTTTCCTTAACACAATGCTACTCTGTACATGTAGTTGGCAGACTGACAGAAAAAAGACAAAGCAACATACAGTGTATGAAGGCATGGAAAGGTTCCAATAACACAGCTAAAAATTAAATGATTACAGGAAAATAAGGAGATTTGTATGCTCACATAATGAAAGGTGCATGTGGTGTATACATGTACATGTACTTTAAAAATCATTTCTTGAAAGGCACATAACATCCCCACAATTCCCAAAAAGGAAAATATCCCTTAAATCAATACGCTCTGTCCACAGGAATCATGTCTTCGTTGGAAATCTAATTACCTACATGGTCTTTAGGTTTCAGTTTCAGAAGAATCATAAAAACTCATTGCTGGCTCACACAAACACAAAATTAATAAAATGCCACAGAGAGATTTCCAGATAAGCAGAGTTGATCTGTAAAGGTGAATTTTCCCATTCTGTAGGGGGGAAAAATATACTGTTTCCTTCTTTGTCTTGCTTGGAAATAACATTGTTGATATGGCTGTTACTGCTATTCTCAATAATAAGAATGAGAGTGGCATTAATGATAAATCATAATATTGACCAATTTGTCTTGACCAATCGACCAATCGAAACAAAAAACAAAATGAACAAACCACAACTGCACATATGGTTGTCAGTTTATGGTTGACATGGCAACCAGCAATATCAAACATAGCTAAATCATACATTAAAATGCTTGCGATAAAATTTTGAGGAAAAGTCACCAAACTTTGTTGAAATTGGATGAAGGGCGTAGGAGTGGCAAATGGAAATATGGTAGGGGGTAACCCCCCCCCCCCCCCCCCCGATTTATAAGGCTAAGCAATCATTACCTTTTTTGTCTTTCTCTCAGTCATTTTTTCTTTGAAAAGATTTGATGAAACATGATTCTACAAAAAGATATTCATATAGCCTAAATATAACTGAAATGTAATAGAAAAACTCATAATATGAGTTATATAAAGTTCGGGGGACATGACAGATGTACAGTACATGTATGACCTGCTGAGTTTCTGTTTCATCAGTAACCACTGCAATCTCAATCAGGCACTGCTGTCATTACACATAATTAATGATTACACTGCCCCTCCCCCCCCCCAAAAAAAAGCCATTCATTTGATGATTTCTGCTCCCATCACCTGCTCCAGCTGGATTGCTATTGCAACGATTGGCTCATGAGGAACAATGACTGTTGGCAGCCATTCTTCTGTTCACTCACATCATAATTCAATGTTGCTGAGGTGAATGTTTTCTTATTCTATTACCACATTTGGATGTAGTGTATGGGTAAATAATGTAAGTTTGTTTTTTAACTACAATGTGTATGTTGGAAGGCCCTCCAGGAATTTAGAAAACAAAGCACCATCATCTGGCACCTTACTTGTAAATGGGACACTGCTGCTGTAAACTGCTAGGTGGTGAAGCCACTGTATACCCCTTTCATGCTTAGCAAATTTCACCCAGGATTTCCCAGGAATTTGCGGGCGACGCTGTGGCTTTAAAGGCATTTCGAGGAAACGCTCAGGTAAAATGCCTTGTGAGTTTTCAGAACTATCTTACCCTCGAACCGTCCCTGGTAAACTCGCGGGTGTCCCTGCGAATTTCTGGGTGACGCTGTAGCACGAAAAGCATTGCAGATAAACTCTTGGGTGAAAATCAAAGGGTCAGCGTACCAACAACATCTCGCGGGCCATTTTGCGCATGTGCCATATATATACTTGCACTGCAGAAGAGCAGGTGAGAGAAATTCAAGCAGGAGCTCATTCACTAGTATGACAGAAATTTCTTGCGGTTGTTCCCCCGTTTGATTCCCTGTTGAACCTTCTGGGTGATCATCGGAGTGACACTGACTATCATGAAAAGCACATACGAAGCAAAGCATGGAGTGCAATGACATTTTGCAAATGAGGAGCAAATTCATCTGGAGTGTCCTCTTGTGCATACCACTTATGAACTAACAATTACCATGTAGAAAAATCAAAGTGCAATCAAATCTACACATTCCATGCAAAACAAACAACTAAACATGCTTGCAGTACTGGTAGTAGAACCCACACATGTTAAATGAATAGCTGTTTTGAATGATTCAGAGTTACTATTTTGTTGAAACTTTTTCAGTAAACTGGTCAATCAGGGTTGTTCCAGCTCCAGTTTTTCCCAGAGTATCATTTTTTGGCCAACACAATGCATGGGCTCTGAATTTATCACTGCAAAACACAACAGAGCAATGGGTCACTTGCCTAGATTACATGGGCTGTTTTTGTCACCCTGTGATTAGATTAACTCTTAATGATACATGATACAGATACAATATTGTTACGTCCTTGCCAAACAGCTGCTTGTGACCACATAACTGTTAAACAAGAGTAATCAGAAAGAAATCCAGATATTTCCTGCAGACAGCAAATGGGCAGAGATTCAATGCAAAGATAAGAAAGAAATGACTGCAAGATAGTGCACTCAATACCATGCCACAAACACACACAATGTAGGTTACAGTGGGCCATGAGAGTTTGAAAAGGGGAACAACAAAGCCCTAGCCATTATTCCTTTTACCTGATGGATCTTCCGCTGAGACCACAGTCCCTTTGAAGGGTGCCACAAGGTTTCGTGCGCTGAGCAGTAGAGGGTCAGACTGGTCCTCTCCAAACACCATCTGATAGAATTTCTTCTCCCGTGTCCCTCGATTGTTGGTCTGAAGGAGTTTCAAGATTGACCCATAATCATCTTGCAGAAGTCCTGGGAGAAACAATAATGTATTATAAAGAAAGTATAAGAGACAGAGAGAGTCATATAAAAGACAGAGAAATGCAGGAAAGAAGAAATCACGAGTGGGAATTCATAGCAAAGACAAAAATCAAAACTGAAATTGGATCATGCTTCAACACAGTACAGCTGTACAAATTTATGTACAGTACTTTACTCTTCACCCTTCAAATGCATGTAATAGAGTACAATAAAAAACTAATCTTGGACAGCCTATGTGGTACAGTTATAGTTTGTAAATGACATCCTAACTGGCTTAGTGTATGTGATTGACTCTCAATGAGTTTCATCAGTTGGAAAATTTTGGGATAACTGCCTCCCATCAGCAAGTGTAAACTTACATAAAATTGCTTGTTGTAATAAGGAAACTACAGTATACAAGATGAAATGTTTCTTTCCACTGGCAGGTTTACATTATATGGTCTGTATACAAGAATCAGGGGTGGATCCAGGAATTCTGTAAAGGGGGGGGGGGGGGGGCAACTAATATTTCTGGTGCCACTTCCGGGCTTCATTTCATTTTTTTTTTTCTCTTACATTTTTAACGAAAAATAAAGGGGGGGGGAGGGGCGTGCGCCGCTTGCGCCCCCTTCTGGATTCAATCCGCCACTGGGTATGATATTACTGGACAGCATGGTACAAAATAATTCTGGACTGCATACGCACATCTCTGTGTACTACAATGTAATGACATTCAATACACTCCGGACTTTGTAGACTAGGCTCACAGAGCGTTCTATGGGCCGAAATTAAAAAAAAAAAAAAAAAAAAAATGCAATACAAAAATGTAGAAACACTAAGACTTTTAAAAGAAATTCACATTTCACATCAGATTTAGAAGATGTCGATTTATCACAAGATTTTATCGCATTTAAATGGTTCGAAATGTTCATGTTACACCTTTTGGCGTAAAATACAAAATTTGAGCCTCATTTGACAATTTTCTCTTTGTCGTCCGCTCGGTATGACTGTGTACAATGTCCACAGTGAATCATGGGTATGAATTGTGATTCTGGTGCAAAGACAAGATGTAAAGGATGTTGCTTATTACCTCCGCCAAGGGAGGAGGTTGTGTTTTTGTTACAGTTGGTTTTTTTGTTAGTTAGTTTGTTTGCCCGTGTGCAAAAAACTCAAAAAGTTGTGCACGGATTTGAATGAAACTTGCAGGAAAGGTTGAGAATGACACAAGGAACAGATGATTAAATTTTGGTAGTGATCTAGGAATTTTTATGGATTTTATGAAGGATATTTGATATTTTGGCAGGAAGGGTCAATGAACTTGGGAGTTCAAGCAGCGCATTTTTGAGGTTTTCATATGCGCACTAAAGTGCGTGCTCTAGTTTCTGCTAGGGCAAGGCGCGCCACGCATCTGAGGGTTTATGACGTATTGGGAAATCGGATGATTTTTCAGGACGCATACATATGGGTGGAAATCACTGATCTCTAAGAGCAAGATCATCACTGGAAAGTAGCTGCTTGGCGGAGGTCTGCGCTCTCAGAGTGCTTTTCTAGTAGTTCCATTATGAAATTAGTGTCCAGAATCATAATGCGATTTGTCCACTGTGCTACAGTACAACATTGTAGAGGGGTACAACTGGAGTCTATTTTCAATATATTGGAGTGAATAATTTTCATAATTTTGGCTTTGCAAAAATCTATATTTTCAGGACTTTGTGAATACCTGGTATTATTTTTGGCTGAAATTTAATCCTCTACTAACAGTAGCTCTGAGTATGGAATTCAGAATCAGAGCCACGAAAAAAAAACCATTTAAAAAAACATCCGGTGATATGATCCACTCTCCTACTCAACATCGGGTAAAATGACCTGTGTTGTTATCCACCAGCCGAACAAATCACAGTAGGCCTACTGTACAGCCTGTAAACAGTGTAAGGCTGTATAACTATGTCACTATGTCAGCCCTACACGAAATTTAGAAGATGCCACTGACAATAAATGCTTGGACTTTGTCACAGACAAAGTTCTAACTTTTTTGTTCTAGTAGTAAAATTCTGAGCAGCAAGTTCCTCCTTCCAAACGAGGACATAAAACAGTGTCAGTGTAAACTCTGAATAATATGCCATTTTCCAAAAGGGATCTAGGCTAACGTTACTCAAAATTGTACTGTAAAAGCAGAAATGATGGCTTAACGTTACATTCTCAATTTTGTGCTGTCACTACCACCACTGCACTGGGCACCATGACCACTAAACAATACTTCACAAGGTCTGTCACTGCACTGCTGTGTCAATTTTACCCAGTGGCAGTTAGAACCTAGCCTACATGTAAAATTTACTTTTTTTTAGTTGACTGACAGTGACACTTTTCTCATTGTTATCGGTTATTGGAACCTACCTGCTCTTGTTTGACATTTTCCATAGATATGACCTGCAACCTGATGACTCAGCGGTCTACATCCTTCTGGTATTGGAGGTGGAGGTACTTCTTCTCTTTTCTCTGAAACAGACATTTCTGATCAAATAGCAAAACGTGAGTAGATAGATTGTTAATAAAAGGTTAGCTCACGTCACCATTCATTGGCACAGTGCAGTGTTTTCATACGTAAGACAGTACTGTACAATACGTTGTGCTATCTACACACTCTTGTCCGGAGCTGCAGTGCCGCACCACGGTTACAAACGTCGTTGTCCATTGGTTCATCATTGAATCATACCAACGTTGACGGCGGTGGGTACCCCATGGCAAAAATTCGTCAACAGTTACCGTACTTATCTTCCTTCACTCTCCTTTCGGTCAAACTTGCAACTCGCAACTCAGTTTTTGTCGGAAAAAACATTTACGGGGCCGGTAAATTGTCGAACGTATTCAACGTACAGATCAATGAGTCTTGCAGCCACTTCCGACGTATACGAACGTCTGATAAAACCTATGAAGTTATCGACCATCTTTTGCATTTGATCACACTCGCGCGTGTAATATTCGCGTGATTGGGCTGCATTGATCATCCAGCTTCCATGGGCCGAGAAACCCTAAGGGCGCTCGCACGGGAACTGCGGACCACTATGGTACCTTTGAATAGACAAACTTCTATCGAATTCGGATGTTCAGACTTCGGAAATGGGCTATCAAATGATTGGCACACTTAACGTTGTCATGGTGATTTAATACACGTATGTTGGTGATAATTATTGATTGTATGAAATTAAAATGAGACGTGTACCATAGTTCTAATGATGTATTTTCATTACAACATTAATGATTTAGACCAGAATATTTCTTCATGCGTCCTGGATATCTCGGACACCAATAGTAGACTGGATTCACTGATAATTAAACGCACAAACAAGAAAGAAAAAACACATAAAACAAACACAAAACACGCACAACTGTAGAATATAAATGTAATGTGAGTCATGAACCACCGCATTTATCTAGAAAGTAGACGCAAGATAATATACACATATTACTGAAGAAAAGAACGGTCCACCAATTTCGATGTAAAAAAAAAAAAGTCAATTACCAAAAATGAATGGGAGGAGTAATGATGATGCGACTATCCTTTTTTATATCGACTTCTACCACTGATGTATAATAATAGTAATCATGATTATGATAACAGTGATAATGATAGCAATAACAATAGCAATAATTACAAAAATAGCACCTGGTTGACCCTATAGTATAATGATCAAGACAACACTCAGTTATCAGTGCTATGATATTCAGAATTGTTATACTTTGTTATTATTCTATTATCATGATTATTATCATCATCGTTATCCCTATCACTACATCTCGTATTTCTACCATACTATCCCTGAACATCATTTTCATAACGTCAGTGGAAGCATTATCATAATAATCAGTGGCGTATCTAGGGGGGGGGGGGACAAGGGGGGCACGTGCCCCGGGCGCCACTCCTTGGGGGCGCAAAAAAAACGAGAAAAAAAAAAAACGAAGAAGAAGAAAAAAAAAGGAAGAAAAAGAAAAAAAAAAAGAAGAAAAGAAGAAGAAGAAGGGGAAAAAAAAAACTCGCCCGGAAGGGGGGGAGGGAGAATGGTGGGGGGGGGGGGGGGGCAGAAAACCAAATCAAACAAGATAAAAACTAAACATGATGATGACGCGGACAAAATGACAATGTTTACTGTGTTCACACAAAAATTCCATGTTCTGTGAGCTGAAATACAAACATTTTCGGCTCGCTCGCTGCGCTCGCTCGCCAAAATTTATATAAAAAAGAAGGTAAGAACAAAACGTGATGATGACAAAATGACAGTGTCTATTGTGTTCACACATGTAATTTTATATTTAGCAGGCAAAATGTTTCACGGAGCAGCGGCTGCAATTTCTTTCGTTCTGAAGCGATCGCCAACTGGATCAAAAGAAGGCGCCAATGGTTTCGAACATACGGGGGGGGGGGCGCAGAAAAACCCGAATCAAACAAGATAATAACAAAACGTAATGATGACGCGGAAATATACAAATTTCGGCTCACTCGCTCGTACTAATTCAGATTATTTTTTCAAGTCCTCGGTTTGTTGGTATAAATCGTTATCTATAAAGCCGTCAATATTATCTTGATTAGAATTGTAAGATTTAATAAGCAAAAAATGACAAGAGTTTCATGATTTGTAAGCTGAAATACAAAAAATTTCGGCTCGCTCGCTGCGCTCGCCAAAATTTGTATAAAAAACGAGAAGAAGATAAGAACAAAACGTGACGATGAGCGGACAAAATGACAATATCTATTGTGTTCACTCATGTCATTTTATATTTAGCAGGAAAAATGTTACACGGAGCAGCGTCTGCAATTTCATTAGTTCTGAAGCGATCGCCGATTTTATCAAAAGAGGACGCCAACGGTTTCGAACATACGGGGGAGGGGGCGCAACAAAAAATCAAAAAAGATAAGAAAAAAAAAACGTAATGATGACGCAGAAATATACAAATTTCGGCTCACTCGCTCGTAGTAATTTAGAGTATTTTTTCAAGTCCTCACTTTGTTGGTATAAATCGTTATCTATAAGGTCGTCACTATAATTGTGAGATTTAATAAGCAAAAAATGACAAAAATTCCATGTTTTGTAGGCTGAAATACAAAAATTTTCGGCTCGCTCGCTGCGCTCGCTCGCCAAAATTTATAAAAAAAAAAATAAGAACAATACGTGATGATGACGAGGACACAAATTTCAGCTCACTCGCGCGTACTAATGTAGAGTATTTTTTAAAGTCCTCAGTTTTTTGGTATAAATCGTTATCTATAAGGCCGTCACTATATCTTGTTTAGAATTGTAAGATTTGGTAAGCAAAAAAATGACAAGAATTCCATGTTTTGTAAGCTGAAATACAAAAATTTTCGGCTCGCTCGCTGCGCTCGCTCGCCAAAATCTATCAAAATTCATTACATTTAAATCACCCTCAAAAGATCCCTTTTAAGTGCTTGAAAAAGCATCATGTGGACCTTGTTTAAAGTCCCTACCGGGATGGGGTTGCATGGGGTTGAACACTTTTTCAGAAATTAGGGGCGCAATTTTCGTGCTTGCCCCGGGCGCCGTTTTCCCTAGATACGCCACTGATAATAATTATCATGCTATTCACTTTGTCATCGTCGCAATCGTCATCAGTTTCACGTCATCATTTATTAATTAGCAGATGGGCCTGCTCTCTCTGCATGATAGTTAGCATAAAAACTGGGGAAATCGTCGTAATTGCAGTTAATTGCAGTTAACGTTACCTCTTACTAGTCCTTCCTTCGTACATCCTTTCCTTCCCTTCCTTTTCCCTCTAACATCCCCTTCCCATTGTTTCTTGGTGCTTGTCCTTATACGTCTTTGTTTACAATGAGCGTCTTGTGCCTGTGTTTGTGCTTTTGTTGTGCTTTTGTTATGTTGAACATTATTTTCACATGAATGTATATATATATATATATATATATATATATATATATATATATATAAGAGATGTATATATATATATATATATATACATATATATATATATAATATAATATAAGAGATGTATTATATATTCGTTGTAAAAAATTGTTCTTTTCTCTCTTGGAACTTGTATCAACATTGTATTTCATTTGAATTGGATTGAAATGAACGTGTATATATTGTTATCAACCAAAGGATCAATCACAAAAGCAAACACACCATGATCAATAAATATGCAACAAAGAATAGTTTATTATGCCCCATAACAAGGACTGTTGACCCAAACACTTTGTACCACAAATAAACATTCACCTGAGAGTTGCGAGAGTTAAATTCTAATACATGAATGTTCGTATAGTTATTATACACATAAACATGTTGAGATTTCACGTATTGGCTCCACGAAGAAATGAAGAAACAAACTGGTAATGCATTTTTGGCCAAAAAAGCACGAGTTTATTCGACTAAAATTTTCGGCGTCCTACGGCGTCCTATATACGCCTTCTTCAGGAGTCTTGACAATGACGGTATCAAAACAAAGCAAAAAAAATTTAACACGTGTTCAATTTTTGCTTTGCTTTGTTGTGATATACCGTCATTGTCAAGATTCCTGAAGAAGGCGTAGGACGCCGAAAATTTGAGTCGAATAAACTCATGCTTTATTGGCCAAAAATGCATTACCAGTTTGTTTCTTCTTAGTGTATATAATCCTGTTTTTTCGCAGGCTGACACAAAGAATAAAACAAACTTATCAGTATGCCCCCCCCCCCCCCCCCCCCCCATCTACATGATATAAAAATCTGCAACTGATCTAGCTCAACGTCGATGTATTGTAGGGCAATATTGTGAATCAGTTGCAATATAACAACTCGACGCAAGAAACATATAATGACAAATCAATAATATGTCCCCCCCCCCCATCGATAAGCAAAAAGACTGAGTGTAAATAAAGGCATGAGTTGATTTTTCATTAATTTTGATGATGACAATACGTATATACTACTATGATGTAGACATATTATGAAAGTAATCTTCAATATATGTTTTATTTCTGTTTAAATTCAAGCACAATGAGGTTTGAGTGAGTTAGGACACACATAGGGGCTATATTCACTTCAGATTTTCATATGAATTACAGCTCTTCATGAGTCACATGCCTCGTTTCGTGCAAAAAAAAAAAATCGAAAGACTCTTGTAATGTTGAAAGAGAGTCAGAGGGAGACAAAGAAAGAGAATGAGTTTGAAATTCTCGTCATTATAGGTTAATAATGATGGATATTTTGTCATACCGTTATAATGGAGATGAGCAATCAATAAATATAGGCGTATATATATATATATATATATATATATATATATATATAATATGTTTTACATATATCTACTATATATATCATATATCATATATATATATGGCATAAAAAAAAAAAAAAACTACCGTGCCATTTCTTTTGGAAATTTTGCCTGATCTACAAACAAAATCTTTCAATTTCAGCCTATACCCATTAAATTGAAATTCTAGATCAGCTTCTTCATTAAATCGCTATAGACGGAATCTGGACAACGAATGTAGCCGTATACCCGCATGACTAACAAGCGAGTTTTTATTATGGGATATTGTGTTCAAATTCACTGAAGTTTCTGCTGATTATTATACCTATATGGATTAGGTATGGTCTGTGCGTCCATATTTGTTTTCTTTGTAAATCAATCTTTATACACTGAATTCGACTTGCGTACACATGATAGATGTTGTAAGCCACAAACAAACCTACTATCAGCAAACATTTCGACCTCGGAATATCGCCTCGAAATATTTTAACAATAACCGCAAACTTCTCTTCCTCAAACCGTCAGCAGTATTATACTCGTTTCCATGTTGTGTGCTTTACATGCTTAGACTTTGAAATGACAACATTACAATAATATAGAGTATATAAGCCAGGCCACTGAACCTTAAGTCATTCTATACAATGTTTCGAGGTGTCATTTGGCGGCCTCTGTATACATGGGATTGTGTGTGAGGAAATATTTTGCTTCATATTATACAGTGTAGCCTACTCCCGCGTTATAACGAAGTTGTCGGGACTGACGGTTTTCTTTCGATATATCGCAGTTTTGTTATAACCGAATGGTTAAGTAAAGAAAGATGCTGTAGATGATTATATTAGAACCTAAATTTGCATTTCTTTGTAACGAGAATTTTGTTATAACCGTGTTCGTTATAACGGGAGTATACTGTGTAGCCAAAGACAGAGCAAACGCATCCTGATCATACTGGTAAACGTTGACAGCACCATAGGCTGCGTATTTTACTCTCGAAAAACACAAACAAACAAGCAAACAAACAAACAAAACAAACAAAAAGAACAATCATTATTTCATGTCTCTCAGTTCTCAGCTGTCCCGTCGTCCTCCGTAAACCCCGCGTTCTGTTGACCCTCGCGTTTGGAGATCGTATAGATGTTTGATGTATCTGCAAGGAAACGAAGATGAGCAAAAATTTAGTACGAAAAAGCAAACAGTGTGAAGATGAATTTCGATTGAAAAGCTGTGATTACATACGGCTTATATGGCATGAAGACAGATACATGTATTGAGAATTTGATAAGGGACATTGGACTGACGATAATACATAGTTAATTTCAAGCTTAATCGCTTACGACGGTGGTCTCCTGCATTCAATGATCTCTGTTATTTACTGAAAAATATTGTATATTTTATTTTATGTTTTTGTGTATGTACACTGATCAATGCAATCATCCATGTGTTTCTATTTGTGTATAATGTTATCGATTTATTTCACTGCACTTGCTATTCTTTGTCTTTGTACTTTTTGAAATTTGTATTTAAATTGTATTTGATTGAATGCAGAAATAAAACAAATCAAATCAAATCAAATAACGAAGGAAAGAAAGATAAAAAAAGAGGAAACAATAGGCAGTGGTATAAAAGGAGAAGGAGTAAGAAGATATTATGGGAATTCAGTATATCAGTAATGACGATTGAGAAGGTAGGGGAGAGGGTCAGGATGAAAGGAGTTTTAGAATATAAGAAAAGGTAAAAGGATCATGAGTGCAACATTTTCACTTTTATATTTCTGAGTGTTTCTGAGTGTCATACATCATCATACTGTATCGAATAAAATGTTTCATGATAATTCCGATTTTGGATATTCTTAATATTGTCACCAACTATTAACTTTGCACAATGATGTCACTCTTTTGTTTTGATTTTTTTTTTTCGTTTCTCATGTCTTTTGCATTCTGTGGGCTAGCTCAAGAGAAAACTTGGTTTGTGGGTGACCAGTAAATACGCCACACAAAATCTAACGGCATGCAGGCATGCTAGGGCTTTTGCAACTTGTCATTATAGTCAGTCTTAATCATTACATTTTTTAACCAATTTGTGTCAGGTGATTACGTGGAATGAGTTTCCGTGATAAATCAAAGCAGCTATCTCACCGAATTGCTTTTTCGGGTCTTCCTTTTCAAGAGGGTCGAGTCGAATGCACCCTCCGAAACATGAGAGAAGCACCGGTAGAAAGACCAGACTGTGAAGCATCCCAAACATCATCACCATGCTCATGATCTTGAAGAAGGCGCGAAACACGTAGCTTGATGACCAGTTGAGTACAACGATGGCAATGATAGTGGATAGCGCCCCCTGCAGAATGGGCATGCCCAAGGAGTACAGCCCCATGACGGCGCGTTGCTCGGCTGTCGACAACCTCTTCGTTGCGTGTCTCCCGGAAGAGCTCTCTTTGCCAGCAATGAAAGCGTACGTGATGTGGGCTGAGAAGTCCACGCTGAAGCCGATGCAGAGGATGATGTTGATCATGGAGATGCCGTCAAGATGCACGTTCCAGAGCGACATGTAGCCGATGATCCCGACCTGGATGGCGACGATGCTGAGCGCGACCACCAGGGAGCAGAGGGGATGCGGAATAAAAACGAGCGCAACGAGGAACATGCTGCCGATGGCAATTGAGATATTCTGGATGGTGAGGTCGCGCACACGCACGAACTGCTCGTAGACGATGAAGTACGGGGAGAACGGGGTTAGTGTCAGTTCTGATTCTTCCGATTTCTTCCGTACCTCGGCCATCATGCGGATTTGCTGGCTAGTTGTAATCAAACTGTCTGCAAGAAGTATGAAACGAGAGCTTTCTATTTCAGTCCTGTTTGACCCATCAGCGAAAACGATATCTTCAGTGTATCTACTGAAGCGGGGATGTTTAAGAAAGTCCCCTGCGAGTGTGGACATGAAGACTTCTCTTGAGACATTGCTGGGAATTTTCGCCGCTCTAAGATAGCGCAGGTAATCCCGAAGCCAGAACTCTGTGTACTGGGATGAATGGAAGTAATCACTACTTTCGAAGTTTGTGACAACATTTTCTAACATCCTCTGCACACTTGGGTCGCTATACTCTATTTTTTCTCGAATGGCAACCGAGACAGGTGGGCCGTAATGTAAAAAATACTCGGTCCGCGTTTCAAAAAAATTGAAAGCTGGAGAGCCTTCTCTCGCTAGTAATTTTAGTTCCAGTCCTTCCGTCACCATGAGGCATCCATATATTGCACCTCCTATGTACACACAAAAGACAACCAGTGTAAAGATTTTGGCCACTGGCGTCATCAACGCTGGTCCGTAGTAGTCTCTGAAGAATCTCATCAGACCGGTCTCACAAGATCCATTTGATTTCAATTTGCGATCCTCGGCAGTTAATCCACCGGCACAGAACAGTCTATAAATGAATGACTGATCTTTCCTTTTGGGAAGTACTCTTTTAAAAGTTAGACAGTGAGCACTGGCTGCTTCTCTGTGGCCACCATACACCATGCAGGCACCGAAGAAGGTGATTTGGAAGAGGTAATCGAAGAGGACGGCGACTCCCGTGTAGAAGCAGAAGACGCGCACGGCGGGGAGTGGAGAGATGGCGCCAAACCCGAAGGCCATGGCGTCAGTGAGGGTGGTGATGGTGATCGAGATTGCTGCCTCCGAGTACGTCTTACCCAGCCGTTCCTCTACGGAGTCACACGGGTTGGTCTTCCGCCAATGTGCAACCATGATGAACATGTCATCAAGTCCAATACCTGCAGTGGAGGGGGGGGGGGGGGGGAAAGGGGTCGTAAAGACAAGGGAGAAAGATGACTATAAGGTCTTGTGTTAGTATTAGTTTTGTTTCGTACACAGGTAGAGACGTGAAATGCCATGAAGGAAACATCAAAGTACAGGCTCTGGACTCAAATAAAGGTTCCGAATCCGAATTTTGATGGTGCTTGTATAATTTCGACAAGATATCTGATCTACTTTGGTCCCCTATGACCAAAGTGTACAAATTGGAACGCATGCAGTATTGGGCTATATAATGTAGTGTTAAGGCCCTTAAACGAAGATTATCCTGGGTAGATGCATACTTTTTGGTAACACCAAATTTACGTGTGAAGTACAATTGTGTAATTTGTTGTGTACATTATAGAGGTCTGAACAGCGAAGAACTTATACTTTGTCATTCTATATGTAAGCATAAAATCAATTGCATGCATAATGTATGAAAATATTACAGCCTATTATGAATATCAAAACATTACAAGCATTGTAGGCATGGTAGGTACATTTAATGTTACAACTCCCAAACGCCTCAAAAATCTTTAACTAAATCTTTATCAAGATGTATCAAAGATTTTCATTTAAACAAAATACATATAACGAAGGGGAAACAGTAAAAAAAAAACAAAACAAAACAAAAAAAAAAACATTACTTTGAAACTTTGTCGTTCTCCTCCCATTCATTTTTGTTGGTGTTTTCAAACAAGAGAGTCTTCTATTTTCAAAGCACGCCACATAAGCCCACACGCGGACGCACAAGCAAGCACAAACACACACACACACACACACAATACACACGAACATGTTTGATCAGCAAGATACAAAATTGTGTTTAAACTTCTCCCTAACCGAGGATGAGAAATGGCATGGATAATGCAACTATGTTGAAGTTGACCCCTGCAAAGGACAAGAGGCCCAAGGTGGCTGCCACGGCCAGAGATGCCGAGACGATCCCCATGACGCCCAGCACAGACTTGCTGAACACCCAGTCAGCCATGGCGCAAGACAAGACGGAGAAGGTGCACAAAAGCACCGCGGCGATCGCAGCAAGGGGGGAAACCTCGTCGGTGGCGAACACGAGCTCTTTGTCCAGGGTGGTGGACACGGCGTACGAAACGGAAATGACGTCAGACTGGAAGTCATCTGCATACTGAGAGAACATCTCCTCCCACTCGATGCCAAGTGCCTGGAATTCTGGAGTTGTCTTAAGCGAGTATAATGTAGCAAAGAGCCCGGCTCTTTCCACCGTTGTCGCGGGGTTTCCAGCGAGCTTCACGTCTCCCAGAGTACCGCCAAGGAAAATTACATCCGTGTCAGGCAGGTGAACAAACGGATATGTGAGGGTTTTTGATCCCACGAGACTAGCATTGTACTTGAATAATGTGAAAAGAGGACTCGATTGACATGTTTCCAAATGAGAGGCACAAATGTTACCATAATGATGCGAAATGCCACGAGGGTCTTCCACGGTCAATGCTTGCACTCCACGATCAAAACGTAATATTTCTGACACTGCTTCTTCTGTTAGAATGTTACCACCAACAAGGGGCTTGATGATAACTCTCGCTCCAAGATCTTCCGAACCATTTCCCCGACTCTGCCAGTAATTGTTGTAATCGACTGGAAAGACATCGTAGAAAAACGGAGCGTCTTTTCGAGCTTGACTCGCATCGGGCGAGAATAGAAAGACGATATCTGTTTCTATCTGCAGGAATATAATTCCGACAGCCAGGCCTGCTGCTATGATCATGGGTCCCAAGAAGAACACCAACGGATGCCGTGCAACCAATTTACCGTAACTGTAAAAGACTCTCGAAAGAACTCGGTCGATGCAGTTGCAGGATGTCATGGTGCGCTTCTTGCAGACGACAGACTTCAGAATGACACGTTCGTGACGTTAAGTGTGTAAACTGCTATCTAAGCTCGACTGCAAAATTAAAGTACCGATGTATTTACTCATCGCAACATAAAACACATTTTAACAGAACTGTTTTCGCCGATTCCGCTTGGCTTATATGGAGAAAGTTATTGATAACCACTCTAAATACATGCGCCACGCATGCAGCTGGCATAATAACACATTTACTTATTCTGTGGGCAAACGTACACGTTTACTTATTCTGTGGGCAAACGATGTAGATTCCTTCTTGAGATGTCCCTCTTCTTTATTAGCCCTCCACGCGTCAGTGCCCATCCACAGAAACGTTCGTTTCGACTCGTTTCTGTCTTCTTCTCTTCAAGGAAGCTTACGTCTGCAAACGCTGACCAAGTATGGAAATAATGTTATCGATTTCATTCACGCGGTCATCAGCACAATAGTTCTACTGAGAAAAAAAAAATAAGATCAATGACTTAACATTAAGAGGTCCCTGCAATCCCAATTTATATTGACCTCTATTGATGCCATTGGTCTCTCAATAACCCAATCACTAAATACTTCATGAAAATATGCATCTTTTTTTTCTGCACCCTGTTAAGCCCCACCTCGATAATATCCTCCAGGTTATTTTTTTTCACATTCCAGCGTGAAATCACTCCCATAATGTGCCTTACCACTTATTGCTAAAAATTGCCAAATTATTTGAAAAATTCGTCAGAAACACTTGGATTAAAGAAAAGAAGAAAAACCAAACAAACACGTGATGTTGTTGCAAGTGTAGGTAGTGTAATAGGAATGAATGGTAAGGAACATTAATGTGTCTGTCTTTCAGTTCACGTGTTACAGGAGGATGACGTCACAGCTAGAATATGAATAAGGGTAATCTGGAGGATTTTTCGGGGTTGTTTTTGTTTTTGTTTTGTTTTTTTCTAGAGGTTGGGATTTACAGGGTGCAAAAAAAAAAATGCTTGAAGACGTATGGTGCATATTTTCATGAAGTATCTAGTGATTTGGTCACGTACAGACCAAAAGGTATCAAGAGAAGTCAACAAAATTTTGGATTGCAGGGACCCTTTAAATTTAAATCGATGTTTGTGGACTGTTCATCGCGTCTTCAAAGTTCGAACAACTTCAAATAGTGCATCATGCACTGTTTATGTGCGGGGAATTGATCTGAGATGGAATCTTTTTTTATCTCTTTTCACTACGCTTCTATTTCATATATTTTAGAGAAATATACTGTAAACTGCTCAATCGTTCTATATTGCTTTTATTTCCCCTGTATGCCAGCGTTTATTTCAGAACATTACATTGCAGTTCACTCGTTTGTTATTCTGTAACGGATACGGAAGGGGTCAAATCACCTCAACACATTATTTTCATCTCTCTCAGTTCATCCCATGGGAAACAGTATCGTTTATTTCTTTTATTTGGGAAAGAAATATCTACTCATTCAATAATTACTATGTGAAAAGATGATGCCCAATATTTTCCAGGTAATCCATTTATAATACCACATCCATTCTCGTTATAGTTGACTTCGTCTTCGAAAAGCCTTGAGGGCCTGTCCACGTGCTGTAGGCCTATGCAAACATTTTTTTTTTTTTTTTTTTTTTGCGCCGGTGTGTGAATGTGTATTGTGTGTGTGTGTGTATGTATGTTGTTTGTGTGTGTGTATGTATGTGTGTGTGTGTGTGATATTCTTAGATCCTTTCGCTTTAAAGCCTCTTTGTTTGGTGTCCATCGGACACCTTCATCACTGACATGGATGGGTGCTCCATCATAACAGGGGCTTTAGATATCCGCCACTGGAGAACAGTGGCCCCACCTCGTTCGTTACGTCATAAAAAGTGTCTGAGACTCGCAATCGTGACAAATCATATTTATACGCTCTCATCAGGTCCATTCACAATTAATAACGCCACTGACACTGCATGCACACAGATTAGCCAATGGTAATAACAGAGTTGAACTAAACTGTTATAGTTCTCGATGGTATAGACGAAGAACAAACCGTATAAACTTCTTGTTACTGCCTCAGCTCATAGCAGACCCCCCCCCCTTTTTTTTTTCTCTCGTGTAAATCAGCTGCCAGCACGCATGGAAAGCGTGACTACCTTGCCTTCCAAAATATAACGAATGTTTTAAGTTAGCAATTCAATCTGCGATGAAACCACCTAATGGTTGTCTTGAGCCAAAAGAAAATAAAATGGGAGAAAGAAGGGGGATACTCAACTGTTATCACGAAAAAGTAACCCGAGTCATGATACAGAATTATAAGGATACACTTGAATTACAAGGACAACAACAGCAAAAACAAACATTATGTAGATTCATTGATGTTAATTCATATCCATTTCTGCTTCTTGACAGTACTCAAATAGTCTAATTGTAACTGGATGGTTTTCAGCAATGCCGCATTCTCAGCACACTGGCGTACCTTTCACGCTCAACAACCACACGATGACACTTTGAAGAACTCCAAAGCAGACAGTGATGTACAATATGTACAAAGATGGCCGTTTATTGTCTTGTAGATGAAGTTCACAAGTCTCCCGGTGCGGTATAAGAGAGTGGGTATCTCCCACTCAATGAGTGACCGATGAATACATGAATGCTCGAATCAACTAACTTCAAAGAACAAAATCATTCTATTTATAATGATTCTGAGGGTGCAGCACATGGTGCTATGGAAAATTTTGTCTAGCACCACCTAGCAACACCTAGCAACAACATAATGAATATAATAGCATTTACATGCTCCACCCCTTAATAATTTATGCAAACCATCCTCCAATCAGTTGTCAGTTACATGGCTTTAGGCCATGATCATGCCTGTTCAAAAGTGACCATCAGGCTGACCACTAGACTACACTCTACTTTGTCTTAGCGACTGTCCACTACCACCTGGCTGGTCATGATGGAAAATCCCATGTATATATGTATGGTGCTTCTCCCTCCTCTCTGGGGCTAGCACCCTTCCCAAAACTTTCCATAAGTTTCCCCAGACTCGACATTTCTTATATTTGATTGTAACAGTTTGTACTGGGGAAACAGCCGAAACTTTCCACAAATTTCCAAAGACTCAACATCTTCTTTGTATTTCTTTATATTATGGTTTGCGAACTCAACAATTTCTTTGTATCCCTTAATATTATGGTTTGCAAAGGAGAAGACAGTTTTCTGCTGAATGATCACTTTTATACCATAGAGCCAATGTGCGGCTGCAGTATTGATGCACTAACTATATGCTGTAAAATGAAATGTCATCCTTTCAAATGACTGATATTCAATATCATCAATTTGTGGTGCATGTATGACACAGGATTGATCCACTTGCTCTGTCACACTAATATATACCGGCAGTCGGGCATCGGACTGTGCCGTTTGTCTTCATTGTCCTCTTATAGAACATTCTGTGATATTGTCGTGACTTTTGTATTTCGGGGGGGGGGGGGGGTGGGGGGGGGGGGGGGGGGCGGGGGGGGGGGGGGAGGGGGAGCATCGGTTTGTACACATTAATTTTTTCAATTCTTTTTCAGCCTTGAATTAAAAAATGAAAGTCAGCTTACTCATTGTCATCAAGGCACTACTTCTTAAATCTGGTTGGTGAAAATGTAAAAATAAAGGTGACATCTGATATCAGTAAAGCATATACATGTTTGTAAGAGTTTATATAAAGAACAAATACCTGCAAGAGTTGGTTGCTGTGACACTATCTAGGGCGGCTCGTGAGGGGAAAAAGGCGTAATTCTGAATTGCGGAGATTTGGAGGTAAAGATAAACTGTTTATTCATAATTTAAGAATGCTGGCTGTCCTTCAATGTGTATAATGAATCCTCATTGTCCGATCTTTGCAGAAGGCCATCTGGGCATTGCTGTGCATGAAGGTATTGTGACGTCATTTTGGTTGACTCCCTAAAGCAGGATTATCTCTCAGTCTGTGTCCCTGTGTCTGTGTTTTTGTTTTTGCATCGTCAGATGCTTGAGCGCACGCAAAAAGAAAAAGGAAAGAAAAGAAAAGAAAAGACAAAGTCCCGTGAGCTTTACAATTAAGGCATAATAAGACTCTGTTTGTAAGAAATATCAAACAAAATTTTGAAAAGGCGAATAAGGAACAACAAACACTTCTCCTTTTCACAACATCTGGTATTTCTCGCTTGTCCTTCAGTCACGTGAACAAGCACATGAAGGTCTATAATTCTATGCGTCTAGAAAATGATAGCAACAATGACATTAAAAACGTTACTTTCCATTTATTTATCGATCACGCATGCATTCAAGCAACAAAACAGCATTAACATATCATTATTTTTTTATACAGTTGTTTTTATAATTCTGAAAAACAGCACTCCCTTCTCCTCATTATAGAAATCAACGTTAGTTGTCTGCTGGACAAGTCATTTGTTGACGAGCATTCACCGTAGATGTAGGGCAATACCAAAGGCTTGCTAACACAATTCCGCCATCCACGTCCAAGACAGAATTGACAGTCTAGGGCTCACACGGGTAAATAATTCTCCATAGAGACGTGTGTTAAAATTCAAAATTCAAAAAATTCTGTAAAACAGCTGGGAGAAATGAGGTGTTTCGTCTTCACTAACCTGGATAAGTGAGATATTACCTTTCATCCATCAAATTTCCAAGGGGGTTTTTCGGCTCAAACTCTGTCCAAGGGTTCGCAAAGCCAGACTACGAGTTCTTTTCACTCAAAAAAAAAAAAAAAAATCACCTATATATATTTTCTGTACATGCACCCAATGAAATATAGTCCCTTCAAATTCCATGAGAATAGGTTTCATCTTCCAACCAAAATGCTGTTTGTAGAGGAATTCATACTCGATATTATCTGCAGCTATTCAGTTTGTTTGTTTGTTTGTTTTTTTGCCAAACTGCATTATTGATTTTTAATAATTTTTTTCTGCATTTTTTTTTGGGTATCTTTGGTACGATTTTGAGAAGGGGTCTGGGACATTCCATTTTGTTTACAGGACGGTGTGAGCCCTCAAGTGGCTTACCCAATTCCGCAGAGAAAGAATAAAGAAGGCTCGCATTCATAAATACGCCTAATATTTAAGTCAAACGTTGTCAAACACAGCAATATAGTTACGTAATCATCGAAAACTGCAGTTTACTTGAAGAGAACGACACTAGGGATTTAATAACCACTGAATTTACTATTATGTCTAACTCTCCGTTCACCCAAGGAGATACTACAAGTCTCATCTAATATCTCTTATTGTATATAAGTTCACCCAGCACTTCCATAATTAACTCATTTAGTGAATGAATTCAAACACTATACAATTACATTGACTCCTGACAGATTTGACGATAGAAAAAAACAACAACACACATTCAATTTTTCAGTTTCAGTAAGTTTTATTTCTCCACTTGTACATAACAGAAAATAAGTATAACAATATCAAATATATTTCACAAGTCATGAAAATATAAGCAAGATTTAACATTACAAGTATATTCATGTGAAATAATACATGAATTTCATTATACAGATCTGTAAGTGTACAGGTGGGAAGACCGTTATCAATAGAAGCAAATCGCTTGACTTGGACAACGGCCTCTGAACATAATATTATATGCCTTGTAACATTTTTTTTTTTTAACTAAAGGAACGGAATACACTCACGTAGAACAAATAACGTAAATCTTTAAGTATTTTAAATGTCATTTGACCAAAAAGGCCAACATAAGGTGGAATGTATTAAGACGAGAAAAAAAAAAACAAGAATAAGGGACCCGAATAGGAAGAGTAGAGAGAAGAGAGGAGAAGAGAAGAAAAGCGGTGAGCTGCAGTGTTCAGGAGTTGGGAGCTAACAAAAGCGTAGTAGTAATAATAATAATAATAATAATAATAATAATAATATAATGTTTTTATATAGCGCAATTCAACACATAATAGGTTCTCAAAGCGCTTTATATACATAATGAAACAAAATTACAACTGAAAAGTGGCAAACCACGTACAATGTATCATAATGGTATAATTCTAATATAATACTGGAAAAGTTACTGAACATTGTGAGCTAACCGAAATAAGTGAGTTTTCAATTGTTTTTTGAACAGTTCAGAGTTTTCTTGGGATCGGAGTAGCTGAGGAAGGGAGTTCCGGAGGACTGGACCTGCATAAGCAAAACTCTTTTCACCGTATCTCTTGGTCCTTCGTGTGTTAACTTGAAGCAGGTGCTGAGAGGCAGATCGGAGAGTTCTTGTAGGGACGTATGGAGTGACCAGTTCAATATATAGTGAGGTGACATATTGTGTATAGCCTTATGAACAAACAGAATGATTTTGTACTGGATCCGGTGTTGAATAGGGAGCCAGTGAAGCGTAATGTCTCATTCGAGTGGTACATTGCGAGAAGAACATTTTATAAGATGATTTAAAACGTTTTAATGAAGAACTGCGTTTAAGGTCATCATTCAATGAGTTCCATACATCTGAACCATGATGTCTTATTGAATTTTGACCTATAATGAGTTTAGGATTTTCCATAATTATGATAATCTGTTGCATGACGGGTAGGATATGAATGAATACTATAATTTGAAATATACATATCTTTAAAATATTCAGGGAGCTGATTGTTAGTATGTTTATTCATAAATATTGCTGTTTGCCAAGTAAGTATATCAGAAATTCTAAGAGTCTTTAAATCATAAAACAAAGTTTCAGTTCGTGCTAACATTCAGGTTTTATCGTTGAAATACTATGGTGCAACGCTAACAAGAAAAAAGATACTGGCACCCTGTACTCACTGGTTAGACTTTCAAGTAGAGAAAATGTGATCATACCCTGCTATCAGCTTTAACATACCCAACCACTTGGCTCGGGTCTTTCGACCAGGCCGTCATTTCCTCTCTCCGAACTCTCGACGTCAGGGCACGGTTGTAGAGGCGGGAACGAGAGAGAAGAGTAGGAGACGGTGAAAGAGAATGGTCTGTCTGTCCTGTGGTAGCTACTAAACCGTACTTGTTTCTCGCCTTAATAGAGCTAAGAGGCCAGGTATAAAGAACACAACCTCAAACTCATCCTAAAGAGTTGAGAAGAATTGGGGGGGGGGATTTAAATGCGGCGTATTCAAAATGATAAATGTGATGTCGTCAGAGCATAGAGAATTATACAGCATTCACCAAGCAATATATTTTCCCCACTGATTCGTGTGTCTGTGAGTAGATGCATATCTGTGTATTTGATTTGAGAGTGGTGTGTGTGTGTGTGTGTATTGTGTGCGTGTATGTGTGACAAGAGCATGCCAATCTAGGCCTATTGGTACAAAAGAATGCAATCGATTGAACCGCCATGAAAAAAAAAAAATGCCGCAGGAATATTGTATGATTTTGGAACTTATTTTGATTTTGTTTTTGTTTTTGTTTTGTTTTGTTTCGTTTTGTTTTGGAAGAAGCACGTTTTGATATAAATTTGTGGGTTTAAGGGGACGGGGAGAGTGATGAGGGTTTATAGATCTATTTTTTCTGGTAATGGAATCAATTTTATATCCTTACTGTCATTCCATAAAATATCTTATTTTTCAATTATTTTCGGCATCGACTATTACAATTTGTGTATGGCTTGGTACAAACAGTTGAACAGAAGACCCGCAGGAAGAATGGTTGTCTGGGGGCATTTCATGAAGCATTTTGTCAGATATTTCTTCTGACAAATTGTTATAAGCTACTGAAACATTTGCATCTGATTGGCCGAGAGCAAATTTGTCCGATAACCAAAACGCTTTAGTAATCCCCCCCCCCCCCCCCCCCGCCATGTAACTTTGGAATAATTTCTTTACCCCTGTTTGTGCTTTGAGTGCCGATGCACTGTCAAAAGTCCCTTGCACAGAAAGAGCTGACCAAGTAACCAAGTATAATCATTATTGTCTGTGTTGGTTCTCTTTTCCTTTATCTAGGAGGCACGTGTCAGCCGTTGGGGGCATCCTTTGCTTTACAGTTGCGGGCAGGATTGCTTTAATAGCTGGTTCCACCTTTAATATAAGTTTGGGAATAGACAAGATCGGATTTTGAACGGTCTAAGTACTTTGTGTCTCACACAAGTGATGTTCACGCAATTTCGAATTTTATCACGAGGAATGAGGCATGCGGGATTGATCGTAACTAAAGCAGATGGACCCGGATGTGTCACACACACACACACACATACACAAAAACACCCAACAAACAAACAAACAAACAAACAAACAAATGAAGAAACAAAATCCTACCATCTACAGAAGCTGGAAATCTGTATACTCTGTGCAGTCCTAGAAAACGTGTACAATAATTCAGCGAAAACAAAGAAACAAGAGAGTTTAAGGATCAAGACTGAAGTGTTAGTACTTCCCCGTTAAAGGCATAATTTACCATTTGCAGATGAAAGCATTGGTGCTTTAAAATAGTTCTAAAATGTGAGTTAGGGATAGAAACAACCACTGTCGAAATTTGAATCCGTATAATCGATGTTAAGTGTTGTTAAATACACAAAATGTGAACAATAGTTATAATAAAAATGTTTCCAGACTAAACCGTATACAGTTACGGTTTATTGAGAAAAACCCTTATATCTCCTTATATTTTAGGTTTTATTGCAAATATTTCATATGGTAGGATGTTTTATGATACAACAGACCTACACATATGCATCAAATGTGATATCTGGAACATTTTTGAAATCACTGCTCCCAAAGGTAAACTGGACCTTTAATCTCTGAGCAGGGAGGTGTTCCACCTCCCTGCTCTGAGGAAACATGAGTAGGCCCTACATGTAGGACCTACTGTCGTATCGGCTATATAGGTACAGCACAGGTGGGTGACCAAAATCACCTTCTTCCCTGAGAGCTATAGCGCCATCATTTGTTTTCAGACGTGTATTGTAAACTTTGTTTACCAAATTAGTCTTAATTGCAAGGTTTGAGTAAGATATAAAATATATTATTTTGATATTTTCATCAATAATATCCCTAAAAAAGTCTTTAAAATATGTATTAAGTATAAAATTAAATACATCAAAATGTAAAAAATATGTTCTTGCCTAGAATTTATTTATAAGATTCAATTAATAATATGACACTTGAAAAAAGACTAAGATATGCCAGCTGCTCTTTTTCGCACATGTGCCGTGTGTTGTGTTGTGTGACCCCGTCTGCTACGTTCAAGTCGGCGGTTAGTACGAAAACGTCGAAACAAAGTCGTCTTCTGCACATGACTACGACACATACGAGGTAAATATGCAATATTTCTCATGCATACGATGGTGAATATTATGATAATATGTCAAAGTAGGTAAATCCCTGTGTTTTGTTTGTGTTTTAATGGTACAGAACAAACGAACCGCCACTTTGCTAGATCTACATCATAATCGCTCGAGTGATCACGCGAGCGAGGCAATGACTGTATATAGTACTTACGATTGAGTGATCAAGCTGGTGTGGTGATTAGACCTATTCAGGATTCTGTGTGATCGATAGTAGGTTTGGTTGCATGCATTGTGATCTATCTGATTGAACTGACAGTATTGACCCATAACTTACGCTCTGCAATAAATGCTTCTGTGATTTGTGAATCCATGTAGTGATTCTAAATGATGCATGAAGAGACTGAATTGACATGACTCGACACACTTCTTCACTGCTGAGATGTGACTAAACCAGCTAGGTCTAGAAACTAGATCTATTCAGTTTCCACCTCGCTGGTCTAGTCTAGTGGTTGTGGAGTAGCTAGTAGTAGTTTGTCTAGCTAGAAGCATTTTTATTTTGTCAAGAACATCTGACTTCACATTGTGAATGTGGCAGCTAGAACTGTGTACACAGCTGGGCCTGTGGCATTGATGTTTCCAACCAAACAAGCATTGCCTGGTTCAGGTGCCAGTGCCATTAAGTTTGTCTTTCCTCAGGCTAACTCTACAAATTCATTCTTAGCAATGGCCAAGCCCTTGGCTAGCTGGCGCTGGGGTAGGAGTTGGTTTTTTTTTTAATCATTTATCATGAAGTCTGCTACCGATAGGCATCTAGAGTTTTATCTAGTGTTAATTCATGAATCATAATGAATAGATGTCGTTGATCGTTGTTGTAATTGTGATGCACACATGCACACGAAACTTCAATATGGCACAGCTGAGCAAAAAGTAGTCTTGATCAAGTCATGATTTGAAGAATTTATCAATTCTTTATGAACATTTGAGATAGTTATAGATGTGATATTTAGAGTAAAACGCCCAGTTTTAGGCCAGCCTCCAGAATCTGGACACTTATCACTCATCACAAGCCAGCAAATTCTATAGTATTGTAACAACACACGCATATCACATCGTTTCACATACTGGCACTGTTGTTCACAACAGGAAAGTGCCTTAGTCACCTCCAAAAGTCCATCTTAAATCCCAAATTTCGCCCTTAAAAATGCAGAATCAGCAAAATCTTTCCAAAGCGTGCCTGAATTAAGTCCCGTGTTAAGAATCAGGGTCATCGAAAAAGCGCTAAAAATTGAGAAATACGCCGATCTGTTGAGAGATTTTTCGCTTATCGCAAGCAAGCTCAGAGTGAGTTGGTATCCTTTAAAACATGTAAAACAAAATTTCTGTATATGCCGATGCACTGACTAAATGTACAGGGGGTTAATGCAAGTGCCAGCTCACCAGAATTCGGACACCAACGGGCGCCGCAACGTCTCTGATGCAACCTTGCGCCTGCAAGGGTTGTAGCATGACGTATTTTTCAGTGGCCTCATATGCGCGTTGACATTGAATGTGCACTGTGTGCTTCCGAATTGTAGAGGGGCCAGATGGATTCTGGGGGATTATCAAGGTGATAATATTTTGGGATTTTGTGAAATTTTATGATGTATTTAACAAAATCGACATTGAGAAAAAAGTTTGATATATTTAACATGTACGTTGTTTTAGATATGATTTTGTATGTATTATGTGAGTTGAACAAATATTGCAGAAAAGCCTAAGTGTCCGAACACTGGTGGTTTTACTGTTTTACTGTTTATTTTTAATGTATCCTGCTTATAGCAGTTGAGGCAGTTTTAAATCATTTCACGGTGAGGAAAGAGGAAAGTCATATATTAAAAAAAAAGTGCAAGTCTCAAAAAAATAACAACCCAAGGCTAACTAAGTTCTCTTAAGTGATCTGTATAATGCATCACACTGTAAATGCACTTTGTGAAGTGTGAGGTCTTCAAAGAGCCAGTATGTTATACTTTTCTACATCATTTGCAAGGTATTGTGTATCTACTATGACTGATTATAATGCTGTCTCATATATAGGAATACATCACAACACCATGATCACTTTGATTCATGATTTCATGCCAGTGAAGTTCATTCAGATTTTTGATTGTCTTTCTCTTGAGTCAATATTGAGTGTAGGTAAGACTCAAAATACCCATTTTGATTGTTGTCAGAAGTCAAAACAGTGTACTTTGCATGTGAACTCATGTGGACTTTTTTTAAAAAACTTTTGTATATTTCATTGTTTTAATAACTACCAGGTATTTTAGTGGGAACAAAATCTCTACCAAATGAGAGCCTGATCTATTTGGATTATTGATATTATCTATGTCATAAGGGATGTTCATCCCAATAACAAATTGCTTAATCTGAAATAAAAGAAACAGCTCAGAAAAAAATTAAATATGTGTGTAGTGCACATAGATAAGTAATGGCAAAGATATAACAATGTGAAAGTTTGTTACCATTTTATGGATATGTCAGAATGTGGATGACTCATCTCTGTAATGATTTGTAGCTAACCAAAGTTTGAGAGAAATGATGTCTCTATGAGTCTATTTGGGATCAACTTTACAATTTTAATTTTCATAACCCTATTTCTCAAGATAAAGAGGTTTATTTCTCTGCAGAAAATGGGGGGGGGGGTCATATTATAAGTATTTAAATTTATGAACAAAAAGTACCGACCACCCTATTCAAACTGGGGTGATAATATAATTATCTTCACAGCTATGAGATGTTGCCGGGAGTAAGTGAAATTCTAATATGGTGCTTGAACAATATTTGAACTGAAGGTACAAAATGTAGACTTGAACCTGTTGAGGACTAGTCCCGAGTATACTCCGGCAAGCATCTGTGGGGAAATGTGTGTTGTTGCAAAATCAAACCGTCTTCAACGGGTTAGTAGTGTAGTTTGTTTTTTGGTAATCTGTTCTTTTAACTTCACAGCTCATGTTATTATATAGATGATGACTGGCGGGGGAGGGAACATACCGAATGTTCCACCCGAAGGGTTTGAAATGCTATTGAGGTAGCGTTTTCCCATGGGAGAACATTACAAAAATGTTCTGCCCATGGGCAAACATAACCAATGTGCCTCCATGACACGACTGTGTTTCGCCAATCACTAACCGGTATTTGATTAACCCATTTAATGTAAATGATTGTAGTGGTTGAAAGATCAATTGAAGCTGGAGGAAGCACGATGAATAGCATCGCATGTAAAGTTGTCCCATTGACAGGATTTTTTTTTTTTTTTTTTAGTAAATCTCTGATAAAAATTTATTCAATTTGTTGTGAATATGACTGTGTAACTATCATTTTCTTTTCTACTATCCATTAAATATCAAAATGATTAACATCTCAGAAGTAAAATACCACTCCACATGAAGAGATGCTAATATGTCCTGTTTGTTTTGATTTCAATAAATTGTTGATTTAACATTCTCATAATGATCTTATATTGTGTTGGTGCTAATGCAGGTAGTGACAATGTATGTATACTGTAGTCAGTCTTTGCTATAATTTTGTTTCCTTCATAATGAGGAAGAGTGGCCCAGTATTGCTTGATTAATTGCTATTTATGATCATGACAATATCCTAATATTGGAAGATTGATATTGATGGCTAGGTTCTAATGCACATTCATTATAGAACTTATCTTTATTCTGTCACTTTCAGACTGAATGAATTTTCTTGATTTTCTAAAATTGAGTAACAGGTGGCAGACATCCATGGCGTAAATCCGGATGCCTGCATTATTCAAACTCCACTCAAAATGCTCATTATTCACTCAACCAAATGAAAAATCAATTTTCTGAAATGAACATTGATGGCATAGACATCCACAGTACAATTATCTTTGCATGATTCTATGGGATAGATTGTTTCCATGCCTGCCAGTAAGTATAGCATGGAAATGAATCTCAAACAACCTTCATGGACATTGGATTGGACTTTAGATACGAACCAATCAGGAACACTGCTAATGATATGTCAGACATTTGTCAATATGAGTATGGTAGGCAAGCTTGAGACTGTCAAACAGTATGCTTAATGGCAAGAATAATACTTTTAAGTGTTATGTCTGTTTCTAGTATGTTCAGTCAAACATTCTACAATACACGCTGATTGCCATTTATCATACAGAAAGTAGTTTTCTATGTGACCAGAGAGGTGTTAGAGAAGGAGTGGAATCTCTTCACAATTTGTGCAAATATATGCACAGGTTCTGTAGATAGCATAACAATTGAATGCTTAGCATTCTACTGGCTTTGATGTTCCACACTCCATGCCGCTCTTCCATCAAATCTAGATAGGAAGACCAAAGAAGAGGTTCTTGATTTTAACAATTTTAAGATGTAATTCAGTGGAAATGTTGAAATTCTGTGTGGAACTTGGTGGTAATCTTGTACGGAACGTTATTAATACCCATGGACTGAAATAAGGAGAATTGGTATCTCGTAAAAAAAAAAATCAACATTTAAACATCGAAAGTGCTAATTTATGTATAGTATTGTTGGCCAGGTTTAGCACTTGAATATTAGGTCTTTCAAATTAAGTAGGTCCTAATTGGCTAATGCGTGTTTGTGCATGTTTAGTATCATTTTATAGTTAAAGAAGTACTATTTGTTAGTGATTTTCTTGGCATGTCCTACAATGTATATTCTTTGCACACGACACAATTGCTGCTGAAAATATTGAAGGGGACAGCGAATTTCTGCTGGCTAGGTATGATTCTATTCTGTGTATAATAATGATAATGAAAATAAAAATAATAATGATGATGATGATGATAACAATAATATAAGAATGATGATGAAGATAATAATAATAATAATAATAATAATGATAATAATAATAATATTAATAATAATAATAATAATAATAATAATAATAATAATAATAATAATAATAATGATATTTTTTGTATCGTGCTTTAACTCGTTACAAACTACTCAGAGTGCTTGCTGCTCTCTCCTGGAGAAATGTTGTGTTATGGCTTCAATGGCAAATACATTCATCATGTGTCATTACCTAAACTCAGCACAGACTGGCACACACACTCTAAACATCCACACAAACACTGCACACACAGACATGCTCCCAATACAAAAAAAAAAAAAAAACTGTTTACCTTGCCATTCAGGGTACCTTGTGCCTTTGTATATCACTTGTCAATATTGCCATTCTTATTGTGTTTTGATACCATCACAGCAGGGATACAATTTTGTACAATGGAAGTACTAAAGTTCAAGAGCTGGGGGCATATTTCACATTATCATTGATGCCAATGATTTTTGGTAAATCTTACACTGGAGGGGATTTGATTTTCTCTTTGATGTGAGAAAATAATGTTCTTGATATGTTGTGCACAGAATGAGTAAAAAAAATTATGTCAGCAGAATGTTAAATTATTGATATTCATGTTTGAATTTCATATACTGTATAAGCTGTTATTTTCTTGTACAGATAGTTTTATGAATGGGGGGGGGGGGGGGGCAGGGATATTTTTGCAAGATGTTGTTTCAGAAACTATGATACCAAGGCTATCATGAGTCCCCTAATGCCTATCAGTTCAAGATATTTTTTGTGTGTTGTAAAATTTTCGGTCCAACAGTGATTTGCAAAATTCATGAAAATTAACCGTTTGAAGACTAAATCATCTTGTCCTCAAGGGGTTAAACCCTTGCGAAAATAAGATCTTTTTATACAGTGTACAGTTTTATTTTACAAGCAACTTCAAAATCACATTAATGTGCAAAGACACACTGAAATGAAAATTACATCAGTTTCCTGATATTTGTTTGCCATAACCTGTTTTTTGTTTGTTTGCTTGTTTGTTTTTTTGTTTTTGTTTTGTTTTAGTATTATGCAAAATAACTTGCAGTTTGTGTTACATTCATTCATCAATTGTTGTTCACTGCAGGTTTCTATAGGTTTTTAAACGCAAAGCAATTTGTATTCTGATAAATGATGACTTCTGTACAAGCCAGTTTCTCTGTATTTGTTGTCTTTAGCTTGTATCATATGTTTTTTAGACCCAAGTTTTGGTGTAGATTATATGAATAGAAAACTAATCTCCATCATGTTGTACCTGTCAAAGACAAAAACAAAGTTATTGAAACATGCTAGAAGAAGATATCCTGAAGAAAAAAAAAAATCAACATTCAGACATAGATATCAGGCTGTTTCAGTATTATATTACTGGCCTACTTGCCAAGTGCAACTAAAGCTCACTGTTTGACAAGTAAAATGAATGGGCATTTGATCGCCTGATAAAGTTATACGGCACTTGGCTGAACGCCCCTTTGGGTAAATAGGAGATCTTTTTTTTTTTTTCCTATTTATGCCCTTGATATTTGCATTCTGTTCACATAGATGAGTCAGTTGCAAATGGATAGCTAGAATTGTAATTGAGAGCAATTTTGATATATTTTATAATTTCTAATATCTTATTGTATGATGTCAGATATAATATGATTTAAATTTTTTTTTTTATACGTGTGATTTTGACCGTAAACTAACAGTCTACTGTATTCAAAACATGTGTGGTCAGATATATGTTATTGTGGTAGAAACAGAGTAAAGTGGGCCTTTAAGCCTGCATCGAGAGGCCACCTCTGCCACCTCTGTAAATGAGCTTTCCTTCTTCAAATGTCATTTGTCCAGACATTTGACAAATTACTCCTTGCATGTCAGGAGATAATTGAATTCGCTCTAAGATTAGATTTTCAATTCTCACAACACAACCTGGGCCGCACACGGAGATCAGCGCAGTCATTACATGAACAATTTAGAATGAAGCTCTGTTGATTTATGCTGGACACGGTGTGATATGCACTCGTTGAGGGCTTCAAGTAACTGTTTAGTGCCGTTCAGACAACTGTGTAAATTTTCCTAATCAAATACTGCCTCTTGAGTGGCCAGCCTGTAAGGGGTCGTAAATCGAGATTAGTTGAGCTTGAGAAATTTAATTAAACAGATCAGTCAGTCGACATTTTGTATTCAGTGTTTCGACACCTATGCAAACAATGTCTTGTGGACAAGGCTTGCCTGGGTGTATGCATTGTTATTGAATATGTGCGACCGCAGCATTCAGATAAACATTTATCATGGAGTGGCAAGATATGTGTATACCCTAGTACTGCATTTGAGCCAAGAATGCTCACTGCTCTTAATTGCATTATGTAATAATGTTTTTTACAACTACAGTTTTGAAGCCATGTCTATAACATAAGGCAGCATTAAACATTTATGTCATCAACAACAACAACAAAGCCAAACTAACCGCGGATCAGGTTTCAGGAGATTTGGGTATCATGCATCCATTATTGATGACACTTCATAACCTTGATTGTCTTAATGTAATATACAATTTCTGTAATGTATTGAAATTCCATCTGTTTTTTTCAAACAGTCGAGTATTGAGCCATTTTTTTTTCATTTACCTGCTCCCTCAAATTCAGTTTCCGAGGCAAGAATGCACTCAACATACACTACTTGTTGCTAGGAAGGGCAATCCTCTGGCAAGTTTTGTGGTTGTCAAGGCAATCCTTCGTTAATAACGCATGCATAGAATTTGCATACATTACAGAAATTGATCAATCAATTGATCTGCCCTACAGTCATGTGATGTTAACCAGCAGGCAGGGAAAGTCTTCACCACAGATTTTGTGCATAGCAGTCTTGATGGGTTCACCCAATTGTATATTCAGGCTTTGCATGATACAAAATGGATTTTCTTGCTTATCCAAACATATTTTGTGCATGGGCTCCTTACTTTGAACAATTCTAGGCCTTTGATTTTACTTGCCTGAAAGTGAGTTTTAAGTGGGTATCTCATTGGCATGAAGACTACAATGTAGGTGGTGACCTGGTAGCGACTTTGTGCTGACTTGAGTCTCGCTGGTTGTGGAGATGTCTCAGTGACTTCTCTGTGATGTCTCTTGGACACTAGCCTGATCTTGGGGAAATCGCAAGAGAATCAAACACGTTCAATTTTTATTTATTTTTTTTTTTGGGGAGACATTTTTCCAGCAACCAGCTGGTCTCAGAGACATCGCTGTGACTTCTCCACAATGCATCCTTCATCGCAGCCAAGTTGCTGAGACAAAATTTGTCGGCCAGGTGTCTGAGACATCTCCTCGACGTTGTGGAGACCTATTGGTGACCTACTGGAGACATCTTAGACCCCGTTTGCACCGCCTGACCACTTTTAGGCCAGCCCAGGGCCGGCCCAAATTGCAGTACTCGGTGTGCGTTTACACCGAGAATTTGGGGCAGCCTATATATAAATATTCTGACGGTAGCGGCGCTCTGCATGTGAACAATGATTTCATGGGAGCGCGCCCACGGGAAATGTGTATTGTTTACGTATGCAATTCTGTGAACTGAATACCTGGGGATGTAATGACTATTTTGTCCGACACAGAGCATGGATTTTGGGATAATTCAAATCACAAATAACGTCACATCACCGCCACTACCCAACAAAAATCAATTTCACAGTTTCTCACCATCCTTACCTATGCACAAATTTTCTGGAGTGAGGAAAAAAAAATTACAGAGATGAAACATTGTGAGACATTGCAGGACAGAATTCTCCGCTCCTTCAAAACAAGACAAGACAAGAACAGCATGCATGATATTAGCACTCATAACATTACGCAATTACGTCACAATCGCTGCGGAAAGGAAGCGGGACTCGCATTTGGTACCGCATTTGGGCCAGCGTGCGTTTACACCGAGAATAGGTCGGCCCAGGGCCGGCCCGAGACAACCTCTGGAGCTTGTCCAAATGCGGGTCCAAATTTGGTACTGCATTTGGGCCAGCATGCATTTACACCGACTTTTAGGCCGACCCAAAAGTTGGTGTAAACGGGCTCATAGAGACGTCCCTGCGACTGAGAAGATGTCTCCCCGACTTTCAGATGAATAAGTTGTTTCTTTGTTTGGAAACACCCCAGACACCACTCTGGAGTCACCTTCTTGGTGAGAGCGCAAGCCGTTTCTTGGTCTTTAGAGTCCCCATGAGCCGTGAAGACCGATTAGTTGCAGCAGTTGCGATGCAATCTCCTCCGATGAGATAGGCCCTTTATTTGCTCATGTAAGAGGGCAAGTAGGTTTGAAGCACCATGAAAGCAATGAGTCTTGAACATAGACTAGTAGGGTGAGACAATGCAAAGAAAATACCCCCCAAAAAAAAAATATTTAGGAAAAGCAGCAGAAGAGGACAAGGTACTGAAACAATAGAAAATGGAAAAGGACATTTTGGTTATAGTGCATCATGTTAAATGAGTCAACTTACTCTGACATGTGTGAACTGTAAACTGCTGAGTTAGTGCCAAGTTGCAACTTGCTGGCAAACCAGGGAAGTGTTTTAGATGGAGAAGAAACTATTGATCTCCTCGGAAGTCATGTGCAGCACCACCAAGAAATTATGCACCTAACTACAAGTGGTACCTGGGTATCAGTAATCAGAACTAGTGCTCTCACAGCAGGAAAGACCTCCCCTGCTGCAGTTCGCTCTTTCGCTTTCAGTGTACACTGGCAACAGTGAATGTGTGTGCCTTAAAGCAACTTTCATAAACTAATTTTCATTTCATTTCAATTTGTGCAATACAAGCAGAACAGTAATGCATGTGTATGACTTTTAGTTCTTTCTTAAAATGTTCTTAACAAATTCTAGTATTTTTTAAAGGAATGTTTACATTGATATAGAGCTTCTAATAAAAATGAAATGTGAAATTTTGCCTTTGCCTCCATATTTCATCTTGGAGCTAGAGTGGTACTGAACATGGTTTCTAAGTGCAAAAGAATGTTAGACATCCCATTGTAATGTTCCAGAACCCAAACATGTTTTTGTATAACCTCCAAGATCAAACTTTGTTTCCTCTACATTACTTACATTCAGAGGGTGATAAATTCTATGGGGTGCCAAGTGTCACACAGTCGATTTCGTAATGAAATCGACTGTGCAACACTTGGTACCCCATAAAACTTATCCTTGAGGTTAGCTATCCTGGAGGTCAAAGATCATCATCTAAATGTAACTAATATTGAGAGAAAGAAAAATATGAGGACGCAATGCAATATATGCATAATCTCAAAGTATGGTGCACGCTTATGAAAAAAAAAATCATAAAAAGAAACAAAAATGAACAGAATTTTAGATATATGACTACATATAGACAGAGAAGCACATATTAGTATAATGTGGACTGGTCTTGAGGGGAAACAACTTTTATTGCCTGAACTAGAATCATATTGCCAGAGTTGGGCAATATGATCCCAGTGAGGGCAATTTTTAAGGGTTTTTTTTTTCCAAATTTCATGAGTCAACTGAAATGCCCCAAAATAGCAACCATGGGAACACAAATTTCCTGTATGTCGATTGTCTCCAACTCTCGAAATCACTAGCTTTGCTTTGATATGTAATTCTCATTCCATCACTGCAGTGGTTCTTGATTGCCAGTTCAACCACCCATGAATATTTTGATATTTCTGTGTTCTTACAGTTGCACCAGTTCTGTAGAGTGCTACCTTTTAGCAGAGTGCTGAATTTGCAAAAACAGTTCACACTGCAGATTAGTCAAGGGTTACTGTAAGTGGGAACTCATGGTGAAATATTATTCCCAAGGTATGCTATCTTTACCACAAAGTGGGATGAAGAATTGGTTAGATGGGACATATATATGTGACCAAGTATTCATGGAAACTAGAAACTGTATAATATTCACTGGGACATATTTGTCCTAGAGTGGTCATGTGAACTAAAAAACTACATGTATGTAATATGCAGTGAAAGTATGACTAATGTACCAATGGATATGAAACCCCCCCCCCCAAAAAAAAAAAAAAAAAAAAAACAGCCTTATAGAGATCAAACATCAAGTTTTACAGAAATACATGAAAACAGTGTTGTTGATGAGCTCATCTGTTGTTTCTATAGACATTGCAACCAAACAGTGCAGCTAGATTTAGAGCAGTATTGGTAAACATTGCTTCATCAAGTTTTAAACTACTGTGTTCTTCATACTGTATATGCCGAATATTTTGCGAGGTTGTTATTTTCGCGAAGGTCGTGAGTCAGGTGCTCTTTGTGAAATTAAGGACACACATAAATAATGACTCTGATCCCGATATGCACCTGATGCACACATATGTTTCTTCGTTCAGTAAAGTTCTCCATGATCACGAATTTAACCTCTCTCAAAATTAATCGGAAGTCCCGATTCGCAAAAATTTAGACTCACTAAATACAATGGTGTATACAGTAATCAAGACAATGATGTGATTGATTTTTTTTTTCAGTCTACTTTTACATTGGTTTGGCATTCTCACAGCACTCATGATTTTAGCATTTAAGAATAGAATGAAACATCTTTTGGGGCAATTAAGCTTTTTAAGAGTATATTAGATACATGAAAAATGCTTTTTCTGACAGATAGAATACATAACTACTATGAATGTAAGGTGCCAATTTGTTAAGAGTTTGACTATTGTAATGTGATTTACATCAGAGGAATGAATACCCGGTGATTCACTCCGCAATGTAGTAAGAAACAGTACAAGTGACAAAATACAACATGCAGTTCTTGCCATTCTTTTTGGTAAGATCTGAATTGATTTTGTCTCTGATTGATGTTGGTTGACAACTTAGACTTGAGGATTATGTCAAATCTTCATTCTTTTTTATAAAGTACAACAGATTTTTTTTTCTTGCAATTTCCATGAAGTGTGTAAAGGAGGGACATATGATTTTTGTTCTAAGGTTGTTATTAAGTCATCAAGCACAATGCTCTACTATATTTTATACACCCAAAATAAAAGAGCTCATGAATGTAGTAAGTTGAAATCTAAGGTAGATCCTGATATCTTGTAAAGTACCCTGAAAAAAACAAACAATGAAAACAAATTTCAATCTGGTTTTTGAAATGGAGCATTAAGCAGAGAACCAAAATCATTCATTTAGAATGATGTTACTTATTTATACAAGTAGTGAGATTGGTGACAATTCTAGGAAGATCTGTCCTATATGTATTGAAGAAGGGGAACAGGGAGGACGGGCAAAGCTTTATATCATGGAAACAAGTCCCTCAAAGGATGGCCCAGTTTAGTTCCTCTGCAGACCCTTTATATTTGCATATTACCAACTCTCTATTTCTGGCCAGAATCTCATTTGAAGGAAGAAAATGGAAGGAAAACAAAAGGAATGTTCATGAAGGAGAGTCTCTCCATTGTGTTTCACAGGGCCACAGAATCTTTATCTCATGTGTAATCACCATGGAATCCCTTGATATTAAACCTGATGCAATGCGATATTGTTTGAGATTGCTCCTTTGCTTTTCATCTGTTGAGAATGGTAAGGGTGTTAAGTTGCCACTAAAGCCATAGCGTTTGTGACACCTTAAGGCCCTTATCATTCTCAATTGACATTTTGTAATAGAGAATAGATATCATTCTTCCTTCGTAAGTGGCAACCACAAGGGTATTTGTTAGCTGTCATTGGTTGTGCAATACTGAAGTGAAACCCATGCAAGTGCATATCAGACAATGTTACATGTTCTTACTCTCCTTTGTTTATTCCCCTCCCCCCCCCCCCCCCCCCGTTTTTTTTTGCAACATTGCATTTGAGCACATGACTATTACTGTCTTCTTATTAGCATTTGAGAACAACAATGGCTTTGGTCCACAGTGCCTCGAGACAAAGATTTTTCCCTTCTTGTTCGCAGCTGTCGGTATTGACAGTGTCGGGGATAGAACATTTTTCCCCAGCAAGGCTGAAAAAGTTGCCTACAGACGGAAAGATGCAACACCCAGAAATCCAGGGGTGGCCTGATGAGAAGAAGGGGAAAATGTAGGCCAAGGGGCTCGGTAGAGAGATGGAGGGAGTGATAGCCAACGGCCGGTCGCTGTCGCGTGATGAATTGGTTTCGGTCCACTGGACACATTTATGATATGCACTTAGTACGGAAGATAATATCCACTGCTCTTACCATAAATCATTCCATTTTTTCATTTTTTTTTTCTTTTTTACCTTAGTTTAGCATTCATGTCCACTCTTCATTTGCTGAGCTTTGCTTTGCTCTTGCTTCATGATCTGCCTCTCACCTCCCTCTGAATTTTCATCCTGTGCGGAGAAAGTCAACCCCCTCTGCTCCTCCTAGCCCATCTTCCACTCCGTAATGTCTGGTTCATTATTTCTCAATATTCTTCACTCTGATTCAGGGTTTTTTTCCCCCTTGCTTTTTGTTTTTGCTTTTGTTTTTGCTCTTAAGGTAACTCTATGAGTAAGAAAAGAATCTTTGCCATTTATCGTGGAGCAAAGGGTTGCATGAGATTGATGAATATTTCACGAGATTGAAACAATTTTAATTGGTTCACTGAGACAGGCCATTTGTACTCATTGAAAAGGGATGTTTAAAGAACAGAAGAGAAAGAGTGAGAGTGTGAGAAAGAGAGGTAACACCAACTATGACTTTTTGCATATATGCCATATTTTTCATGGGATTGCATTTCTACACATTTTGTTAGTTTAGCACTAATATTCATGAATTTAATAGCGTGCAAAAATATTGGCTCTGATTCCAACAGAAATGCAACATTCATATGAAAATTTGTCTGTTTGTGACTGTACTCCATTATCACAAATTTAACCGTAAAATGGTCAGGAAATCCTGATTCGCAAAAATTCGGTTTGCTAACGGTGTAAATGTTACAGTACTTCAAAGCAAACAAACTAATGATGCTTATGGATGCACAGTGGCAAATCAAAACAAGCCCAACGTGATGCATATACCAAGAATAAACAAATATGCACTCAGTGAATGCACAGACAGCTGCCCCAAATTTTCACAAGTTGCAGCTCTTTTGACTAAAGTCAACAAAATGTATGAAGTCATTTGGTGGGTTGATTGTGAAAGCTCTCCATACTTGTCAGTTGCCATGTTCAATTGTGAAGAATCCGTTATTTTCTGATACTTTCCTTTTGTAAGTATTTGCTGTATTCTTTTCAAGAAGTGCAGTAGTTAGTTGGGGGAGGGGTAGAGGGTAAGGTGAATGTATGTGTACTTCCTATAGTGCTTACTTTCGTTACCCAGTACCATGACAATTACAAAACCTCACTGAAGATTTTCCAGCAACTGCACATCATTCACCCCGTCATTATGAAACCTAGTTTCGATACTCACTGTTGCTTACATGAATGTTGTGTGCCTGCAACCTAACTGCTCCATTGTGTGACATTCAGAATAGATGTATTACCAGGTCGGAGCAAATCAGGATATTCATGTTACATGGCACAGCATGCATTGTTTGTGACATACCAGTACAAAGAGGTTTTCTGTCACAGTGCATCAATCTTGGTACATGTAGAGCTTTGTGACAGACCTTCCAGAATTTCCAACAAAATATGTTCTTTTTCCTTCTGCTTTGTTTTGAATTGAAAATGAATACTTCATACAAAATTTAGAAAAATGCAAGTAAATATCCCTGTGCAAATCCATTGGTGAGCATAAAAGGCATCATCCATAATACCAGCCTTCAGTTGTGTTTGATTTGTGCTTTTTTGCAAGACTCTCATTTTGCCATGTCATTACTACAGTACTTGAATGTTCGATCTGTCCATTACCCAATGAACCTGCCCAGAAACCGTGTTATCTATGCAAATGAGGGACTAACATCTACTAAAGTTGCTGTATTGTGATGTGGGAATTCATTGCCTTGGCAGAGTCACAGATGATGGTCAAAAGTGGGAGGTCTGTATAACAAAAGCGGGCATCTTATTGGCCTGGAGACTAGGTGGCGACCTAGTGGCGACTTGAGTCTTGCTGGTCCCAGAGAAGTCTCTGCGACATCTCTGCAATATCTTTTGAGCCCTTTCTACACCTGTGTTTCTTAACCCCAGACTTTCTCTGACCCAGGACTATCGTTAGTCCCGTACCAATTTTTTTAGCTTTTTACACTGGCCAATTAGTCCCATACTATCTCTTGTCCAGGGCTAAGGAGAAAACTGACCTTTTTACACTCGTATTTCTTAGCCCCGGACTTTCCAAACCACATGAATATTCATGATTACGCTGTGCACTGTACACGTACACGCACGTACCGGCAGCACTTGATTACCTCGTTTCTGATTGGTCAGTGGGGTCGGACTTCGTCTCCGTCGCTTAGCCCCGGATTATTTTTTCGTTCTGTTTACACTCACTTGCTTGGCACCGCAATTGCGGTGCTAACCCTGCTATTTTGCAGGGCCAGATAGTACGGGATTATCGGTGGGGCTAGCCCACTTTGGCAAAAACGAGTGTAAACAGAAAGTGGGCTAAGGATAGTCCCGTACCAACGGTGGGGCTAAGGCCCCCCCCCCCCCCCTTAGCCCCACCGTTGGTACGGGACTAAGCAAAAATTTACAAGTGTAAAAAGCCCTTTGGAGACTAGCCTAGTTTCCATTGGGTCACAAGAGAATTAAACATGTTTGATATTTGGAAGACCTTTTCCAGTTTCCAGCTGGTTTCGGAGATGTCTTCGCAATGTCCCCTAATAGTTGCAGCCCTTGTTGGCGACGCCTCAGAGACTTCTCCATGACCTTGTAGGCACTCATGACGACTTACCAGCGATGGTGTAGAGATATCAGTTAGATTAGATGTTTCCTCAACTGAGTAGTTATCTCGGAGACATCGTCACAATTGTGACGATGTTGCGGCAATGTCTCCATGACTTCAGGGCGATTAAGTTGTCATGTTGCTTGGAGATGTATTGGAAGTCACCCTGGAGTCACCTTCTTGGTGAGAACACATGCCATTTGTCTTTGAAATCGCATGAATCATGGCGACGTCTCCTCCAGTGAGATAGGCCCTTTACTTACCTTTTTGTGCCCAATCTCAGTTTGAATGTTATAGGCATGACCCAAGTGTTGTTACAGATGCATCACATTGCATGTTGAGCCAAAGATTTGGAGGATGACTTACTACAGGTTTGCTTAGAAATCCTTGCTGAGACATTGTAACTGTGAGGCCATCAAGTATTTGATTTTATTATTATTCAAGTGAATGTTGCGAGAAGCCCCCTCTAAACTGCATCTATAGATGGGGTAAGATTTGACATTTCTGTCAATATGTGCATATTAAAATCATTTGTTGTCATTGTAGGCATGGAAACTACATGTAAATGGATGTTGCATAAGGGTCAGCTCTGTCAAAAGAAAAATTGAAGAGTAGATATAGTGAAGTGAAGAGTAATAGAATGTGTTCCATAAGTTTACCTGATAATCTTTTTTTTTTTTAATCTTAAGATATGACATATAATCATCACAATGATTGGCATTTCCCAAAGTGCTTGTGGCTATATGTTATAAAATCACTCTGTGTGGAAAGTGTGATCATCACCATAATTATTCAACAACAATGCAGCCAAGGTCTGCCTTTAGCTCTGTAACTGAATTGATTCCACGGAGTGGGCAATTCGTGGGGCTGTGTACCGCATTATCTGTCCTCCCCATTCATCCTATTCCTCCAGCGGATTGCCTACAGAAGAATGTGCAATGTCCCTCTGTGTGTGTGTGTGTGTGTGTGTGTGTGTGTGTGTGTTCTTGTGTGTGAAGTAGAAATTTAAGCCAATACAGCTAATTTTAATGTGAGGCCAGGAAAATTATTGAGACATGAAAAACAAAGAAATAGAGGGAAGGGGTGGGGGGGGGGGATTAGCTGGGAGTAGGAAGACGGGATAGAGGGAGGGAGATGTATAGAGGATGCAAGGAGAATATTGACTTTCTAATTCATCATGTGTGGTTTGGAATGTTTAAAATGTTAGGTAAAGGAAACATATCTGTAATCAATAAAATGTTGATGGACATGCACAATAATTCTAACACACCTCACATCCGCGATGCCAGACAAATTGGTTTCTCAGATCGTCGTCTGTCTGACAGTCTGGCTTTCATATGTGCAGGATCTTGGAAAATATTAATGATTTTTCCACAAAAGATGGCGAAAGCACATATAACAGGACAGTATTGATTATTATGCTGGGAAAACATCCAATTATAACATCAGCACTTAAAGGGCAGGGGCAAATTATAAAGTTTTGCTGATTAACTACATCGATGTGCATTTGAAGGTTATACATACGATAGAATGCTTAAAGAAATTTTACACAGGGAAAGTAATCTGTAAATCACTATCATCGTGACTAGTCTATGATTACACAATTGATGGCAAGGGAAATGACACAGACAGAAGGCAGGTAGCCATATCTGTTGAACACAATAGTGAGATTAGAATGTTCCTCATCAGACTGTCTCTTGAGGAACATGATATTGAGATGAGACTGATCTTCATTGGGCCCAAATCTGATTAGAATGGAAAAATCCTGGTGTAATTGAATAATAACCTCAAGAATTATCCATCAGTACAGCGTCCTAGACATTTATTTGGTGTTCTGTTCCGGACCGGTTCTCCTTCCAGATCGTGTGCGATCCTCTCTTCTTCCTCCACCTCAATGCCACATCCATCCCACTCTACGACCTCCCTTCCCTACCCCTACCCCTCCCCCCCCCCACCCACCTCCAGTTCCTCATCCTCCCGCCATGCTCACTCGTTCATTATGCCGTAATTTGAGCCGCTCTGCCATGGAGAAGATAAGTCATTGAGGTGCACTTGATTCCGTCACCGCCATCCCATGTTTATATCGGCACCTCGGGCAACGTCTGCGCGGAGGGGAGAGGCTGACAATGCTCAGCGCATCGCCCGAACAAGACACGAAACATCATGCAGTGTGATGCAATGCATGAGTGATAGGACGGGGATAGTCATTAGTGCGTGCCGTCAACACTGCTCACTGCGGCAAGGGAGAGAAATGCTCTTTATTGTGCAGCCTCGCTGCAGTTAGTGGATGCATGTAATGTATATAGGGCTGCCATGACAGAGGCACATTTTGGAGCAGTAATGAGAGTGAATTCACATTTTGTGACTTACAATGTTATATGTGCTTGTGGCATTACTTTACTGTCTACAAGTTACTGTTCACACTCTTGTGTACACACATGCATATATGCACACAAAAACATTTTTTTTTTTTTTTGTAGATCATTAGATCAAATGAGATGTCACTGTGATGTAAGTGCAGTTTTATGTTGTGCATTAGAGGCATACATACATGTAGATCAGAATTAGCATTAATAACTTATACCCTTATTGCAAAGGAATTTGCTGTGCACTCTCTGATGAAGAATTATTTCCACTGTGCATCAATCATGCCCTGGTTCTTTGTTTGGAAGAGCATTTGCCCATTTAAAATACTACCTGTTGTCAGAGATTGAGCTATGACAGGTGCATTTTAATGAACTGAAGCATCAGTATTATTTAGATGTAAAAGAGGAGCATTCATCACAGTGTGTGATAAAATGCCTTGCTTTAATGATAGCTTTACCTTTATGAGCCATCTGTAGCTCAGCCTTGTATTTTACTGTGATAGAAAAGGGTGTCTGACATGGGATATATAAGATAAAAAGAAAAACATTGGTTACTTATAATGTTTATTTTGACATAGATAGCATTTTTTTATATGAATAGCATATTGTGAATGGCAACAATATGCTTTAATTCCTGGATAGATATAATGGAGGGAGAGCACAAAAATTAGAGTCCGAAATAAATAGAAATAGAGTAACATAAAGAGTTGGAACATTACAATATTGTAACTTTAAGAAACTGAAGTCATTCCTTTAAACCAGGAGCAAGAGCAAATTAATAGAAGAAAATTTAATAAGAATCTCATCTTGGTCTTAAAAAGTCTGTGTTTAGGGGTCATTAACAAAAACCTGTTAGTTTGAGATGGTGTGATCTTTGGAAGTGAAGCAATTTCGATCAGACCTCTTAAAAAAAAAAGGATGAATAAACAAACACTGGTATGGTGTTTAAATTGTGTTCTCTGTGGTCAAGGGTGAAGGGTCAAGATGAGTCACCTGACAGACTGTGTAATGATTAGCCACTGCCACCTGCTAAGTAAATAAATTACACCAAGTGAGTGGCATCAAGATGGAGCAGTTAAAGCACAGTGCGACAGATGGAAGCATACATCATATGGACAGATTTTTTTTTCTTTTGTTTTGCTTTAAGACTAAAGTTTTCCAAATGTGGCAATGTGAGATCAGTCCTTGTTTAGGCAAAGTTAGACAGCAATTGAATTTCATGCTGAAGTCCTGAATGCACATAATATGAGAATGGATATACATATAAAAATAAAAATGTGTTTTTTTATTTCCTTTAGTTTAGAGTGTGAACATGTACAATAACATTCTTGTTATCTGGAAAAGAGGATACATTAGTCCCATTCAGAGCCATACAGACCTGCTATCCAAGGGAGCTCCTCCAACAGATACAGCTGTGTTGTAAACCCTACAATAGCCATGATTTCTTGATAGCCATGCAGCAAATATCACCTTCCACCACATGCCTGTTACTGCATTTGCGAAGAGGTATTCTTATCTCATTAACGTCATCCATATCATGTGTACCATCAAGATAAACTGTGTGTGATCTGTGTCTACTGATTCATATAATCAGCTGCAAGTGGCATTTGACTGGAAATTGTGTGCACGTAAAAAAAACAAAAAAAAATACATTGAATTTAAATGTGAGAGAGAACGGGCTGTGTCAATGTTAGCATAAATGAGACGCATGATATTCTCCATATTTCTCATGTTGATATAATAGGTGGATTATCACTCTCTGAAGCCACTCACAGCTGGGAGGCCATGAGATGCTAATGGGCGCGTGTAACTAAGTGTTCATCGTCTATTACCCCACCGTAGAATAACACTGAGCAGGCAGACGTGAGGGGAACCGTGCGGTGAGTGGATTTATTGGATTGCCATGCTTATTCTAATTGATCGTTGTGCGTGCTATTCATTTCCTCGAATCCAAGCTTTGCAACAAGTCACAAAAGGCCTTACGCGGAGTGACAGGTATTTAGGAAGAACAAGATTTTGATAAATAATGCATAAAATCAATGTTTAGTTTCACTTTAAGAACTCAAAAAGTACTTGGTGAAATGTGTGACGCTCCAACAAAATGAGTCATAAGTCGCACGGGGAGTTTTCCCGTAATGAGCCGAAAATGAAGGGGAAGCACTGCTCGGGTCGAAATTTTTTTATGACGGATTTTGATTCCTTGATGTTTTATCTATTTGTACAGAAAATTTCGGCGTGTAAAAATGAGTGCAAGTGTCCCAAATCACAGTTTTTCTGAGACCATTTTTTTCGGTTACATTTTTTTCGAACGCTCACCTTTGCGTTGCGTTTCGCACCTATTGTTCTCGCCCGATCGAGACTCCGCCTCCGTTGCTAGGGCGTATGCTAATGAAGCATTGCTCTTGACCCCATTGAAGACAAAACAAAGCATGGTGCGTGCGGCGGCGGCGGCGGCGAGGGCTTTAGAATTACGCAATAACAGTGAGCTGACCAAGGCTATCAATTGCATGACCAGCGAGTTGCGTTTGATACATGCACCACATTTCATGAAGTGGTGATTGATGTGACGCACAAATGGCGCTGAAAAATTCCAACGACGATCACGCAAAATTTATGATACTTTATCAATGAGCTAAAATGATCACATATCGAACTTGAAACCTCTCTAGTGATGCGTGTGTGTACTTTTACAACGGTTATTGGCCTCATTAATGAATTCATTCAAATGATTATAACTTTCGTTCCCTGGTATGTGACTTGCTGTTTAAAGTTCATCTTTGGAGATATAGTAGGGCCTAAGTTGTCAATTATTCTCGTTTTTATAAAGTCGACAATTCGTGTGATAATTAGCCAAATGTGTGTAATGCGTAATATTATTTCCCTGGTTAATAAAAATTATTGCCCTATTTACTTATGATGGTTTGGGCCGTGACGGCACGGAGAGAAATCGGAAGACAAACATTATTATTATGCCCAAATAGCTCGTGTTCCCTTTGGAGGATATTCTGACTCTTGTCATCTGTGTATTTTTCAGAAGTAAGACCTATTTGAGAAAGTGACAGAAAGCTGTGTCGCTACTCAAAAGTGTGCTTCTTCATGTCGTTTTTTTTTTTGTTTTTATCAAAATGTTTGTAATGATAGCTGTTTGTCGTGTATTACGTGTAGCTGACATGTGAGAGGTCAAGTCTGCAAAGAATTTGGCTAACAGCTTTGCGAAGTAGCAGCGCTAATTGCCTTTTGAATTGTGTATTGTGAGGAATTCAAATGAAAGAACTCGGGCGACACTGTTCACGCCTTTTATCCGAGTAAACCCCGCATCAACGAAGCCTTGAACAATGAAAGGTAAACTTCCTGTATCAAGGGGTGGATAATCACGCAACCAGTATTCTTTCTTCGCCATTGATAGCAGAATCAGTGACATACTGTAATGGAGCAACAGTGTTGGAGGATCAGCATTATGTATGCTAATTTGTAAAAGAATTTTTCAGTCCCCTTTTGTGTTCAGAACCACATTCAGGGACGCTAACTTACTTTATCTCTTACAAGCTATCGTTACTATCTTAAAATGTGAATTTTATGAAAGGTTAAAAGCGATCGCGGAATCAGTTCTTCTGCGTGACACCATAGGCTTTTATAAAAGCATACCAAGCTTAAATCGTTTACCTGTATAGAAATGGCGGGAATACACACTTATCGCAATAATCCGGATTTGAGAGTGATACACTCTACTATTTTTCTTCATCTTTACCCCGACAAAGACCATGGTAATTCAAAACAAACAAACAAACAAACAAGCAATTGCATTATATCAGAACGTACACATTTTTTTTTGTGTTTCATGTATGTATAGGTCATCTCTTGATGTATAGTAGGCATTTGTTGTCGTTTTTTTTTATAGCGTTTCCTAATAAATGCCTTTAGCGAAAACCCAACACAACTTTTATCAAGGAGGGAAGGGAACTTAAATTTGAATATAGTTTACAAAAATCAGACATGTAAATAAGGCAATCATATCATACATCCGCATGGCCGATTGTAATCTCTTACTTTGACTATTAAACATGATCGCCTGCATTTACATGCTTTTTCGAATTTCTTGAACTTTGCCTCATTTCCTTTTTTTTTTAAACAATTGCTCGCAATATTTACAAATCGTAACACAGTCTGCTATCCCATAATATAATGTTCCATTTGATTCGGCACTTATTGTTGGTCGGGTGACGCCAAATGTTGGAAACTCGAGCGATGATACATGGCATTTTGTTTGTTGGTTTTCGTCTTATCGCTCAAAAGAATTTTGACTACGATTACAGAGGTTTCATCTACAAGACTTAACTGATGGTTTACAGAAGTGATCATCAATTCAGTAAGAATAAGTCAACAAGTCATGAATTCACTTTACCCATCATGTCTAATCGCACTACGACATTGTTGAGGTAACAGCGCCTTTTTATTCTCACAGTTCAAACTAATTCTTGACATAATCAAAACAAATAGTTCTTTATATAATTTCTCAAAATACTCAAAAGATGGCCTAAGTCAAAACTTTCTACAAAGATTGCATACGGCAATCTTTACTGGCCTAAACAAGTTTTCTAGAGCTATCAGTTCCCCCTATGACGATGACTTTGATTGCGTTTTGAACTTGTACCGAACAACTTTCAAAACGGCTATTACCTTTATAGTTCGATTAATGAACCAGTCTTTTGAATTCATAACCAACATTCGTAATCGTAACCATCACAGTAACATAATCCTGTCAATAATAGTTGGAAAATGTAAATGCCATAATGATAGCGCAAAATAATTAAGTAACGATTATCTTCATACATTCTAATTCCTAAGTGATGTCGCTACGAAAATGACACATGGTTTGACTACTGCTTCAAGCAAATAAAAGTAAAAAGGAATGAGATATACTTCTAATGATAATACCACGCCGTAAAATGCATTCCACTGTATTTGGTAACGTTTGGATACGTTTCTGTGCGCTTTACGTACGGAAAATAAAAGGCAGATTGATGCTGTTAACATGCTAACGCACAACGCATTAAAATACATCGTGTACAATGTAATGTTTTAGTATACGGTTTGAAACTTTGAATTTGCTAGTCCTTTATAAAGTTATAAGGGTTATTACATTATCAAGCAAAAATTAAAGTATTTAGGGTTTCGGATTTGCTCAGAAGACTAACAATGCTATATACATGTATGACGATCGTTCGCAACAGAGACAATCCGCTTCAATAGATATACAAAGTAATTCTGTTTTCATAAATTGAAAGAGAAACGCAAAGAAGTCAACTTTTTAACTGCATTTAGCTTTCTCATCAGTTGAACTTGATTTGATCTGCCATACATGATATCGCTGTGTACAGTGTGTTCTATTAATTCTATTAAATTATTTAATTGGCGTGCTTGTTTTTTTATGCAGAATATTACAGGTAAGAATAAATTCATAATGTTTGTACATATGACATGTTCGTTGTTTTGTATTTTCATTTTTATAATATATCACGTGTCCATTATCTGATTCTGACCACGAAAATATGGCGACTGTTTAAATGCGGAGTATGTACTGGAAGACTAATGTCTCCTGCCAGTATAGACAAACTAATTTCTAGTCTATCCCCGCTTGAAATGGAAATAGAAAAAAAAAAAAAACGAAGTTCGACTTTCAGCACATTTCAACCGTTTTGTATAGTGCCTGATACATGTAACGGACACAATTCTTTAGCGCATAAGCAATCACACAACTTTCGGGAATACATGTATGTCTTAATGATTGTATCTCATGGAAGAAAACTCGTCTCCTTGCCTCAATTTTAGCTTCTTCCTTTTCAAGCTTGCGGGAAAGAAATAGTTGAACATCAATCGCAATCATAAAGAGAAACACATCCTTAAAATTAAACACAGGAGTACTGAGACACACTACGAAATAAAAACGGGCCTTTTATCACTATTGACAACGCATGGCATTAAAATGCTCTTTTTTTTTGGGGGGGGGGGTAATACAATTGATTGTTCTGAAGGTTCGTTAATCACACAATGAAATATGGTTCGCTACTAGCTTAGGTTCGTTAACAAGAAAATCAAATGCGGTTCCTTTTCCGGTGGTTCCTTTACCCGAAAGTAATCAAGCAATCATTTTTATTTTAGTAAGGTTTGTGAATAGAAAACGAAATGAAGAAGGCCTAAGTATTAATTCCGAATATTTGTCAGTATAAATATATATCTCAAATGCAGAAAGATTGTAATTGTAAATGTGATGTTAAAGCATTAAGCTTAAGCCACAAGTTAATATAATGGTTCTTTATGCTATGGTATTACAAAAGTGACCGAGAATAAGAAGTATATTTATGATACAATCATATAAACCCAACGTGAAGCTGTCAGGCCTACATCAATCTTTGCTTCTGATACGTATAGTATGTGCAGCATTGGCAAGTGTGATAAGCGATAATTACTGTGGACGCAACGTCTATAAAGGAATGTGCCTAATATGGCGGGAATTCAGAATGTTACGACTGTATACAGCTGCAGCAGAACAGACGCTAAAGCAGTCTTTGATGCTCTGCAACATTACGACCATGTGCATAATTTGAGGGTTTTTAATACATGCAAAGAACACAATCTCAAAAGACGACTATCGTTAATTAACTTCATTGATTTTCTCTACCGATGCTGTCTTTTGAACTCCCGCCTACAATGGGTTCACAGGTTCTATTTAGCTATTGGTACTTGCTAAACGTTTCCATTGACAACAACATGGGAGGAGAATGGAAGCGATCAACGCCCTCACTAAAAGACGCTTCTCGTAATACGCATTGCGTGCCTTTTTTTCTTTCTACTGTTTCCTATTGTTTGTGAGTTCAAAACTTGCGGCAAACTACACTGCAGCCGAAACACAACGCGTACCGACTCATTCATGCGGCGGCAGCGGCACGGACACAGACGCACCGAAGTTTACATTCGGGCTGCCGTTTTGGTCAGAATCGTTAATGATAGACCTGTCCTGCGATTGGTTAATTATCTTACACACCCAAGCTATCGCCTTATATGGTAGTGCGTGCGATGGAGCGTAAACGCCGTCGCTAAGCAGGACTGTTGTATTGTTTCGTCCCGTGAAAGAAACAGGTCGTGAGCTTGAACATAGCCTGAACTTTGAGAGCGATTTTCTCCGTTATTTAGAAAATGGACTGACATCATAAGCGTAGTTAATATTCGTTTTTATGATCTATAGGGATGTCGAAATGAGTTGTATTGTATATCAGTGTAAAGCTTAGAGTCTGTAGAATTCACATATAGGCATAACTACGATTTCATTTTTTGCGACTTTTGACTCATTCCAACGGAGCGCATCACAAATAATGACAATGTTAATCCTGATCTTAACATTTCGATTAAAGTAAATATTGGTTATGACAAAAACAATAACTGTTTAGATATCAGCTAGTGCATCTTTTTAGAATATAACATCTATACTAAATTCTACGCAAAGGAAATATGTAAAGGTGACTATGTACATGTGGATCTCTTACATTTTTTTTTCTTTTTTACAGTCACATGCCATAGATGGCTTCATAGTTGTCCACAGGATAACAAATTATAATGTGGATATCATATTCCAATCATCTTAGATGTTGTGTAGTATCTCTTTAGCCCTCTGATTTTGGTCAGAGTTTTGTATACCTGTGATGTACATTTTCTTTGGGAGAGGCTGCCACATACAGGCAGAGATCCCAACTCTCCCACTTTGAGGCCATTTCTCTTAAATTCCCTGCTCTTTCACTTCAGTTTGAATTTCTCTTGTTCTAATTGTGCATCTCCCACTTGAGATGGGTTTTATACCACTTAAAATATATTACATCCAACTTAGAATTGACCTTCCTCATGCCTAACTTTGCTTTTGTCATTCATATATCAAAACATAAGACTATTTTAGTGCTTTCAGACACACCAAGTTTTAAACATGTACAATGTATTCATTTATAAGATACATCAATTGATATGGACCTTTTAGACAGAATGTCCAGATACTATACTAATCATACGGACTACTAATCATCAGACCTCACACACTGTCGTGTTTTCTTAGAAGCTCATGAGTATGTATGAGTCTCTCCCTTGCACAGTACCACAATTTTGTGTGGATTTTGTGCATTGTTTTTTACATTGCGTCTACTTCATTTACTGGTTCGCAGTAACCCCAGGGCATGCTGTGAATAAGCCTCACCTACTTGTGTTACATGTATGAATATGACAACATGCAGACATGAATAAATGCTTGAATAGGTCATTTATCAAAACAATACTCAAACTATCATTTGATATATGATGTACATTCATAATTTATGACGTATCAATATATGGGCATTCAGACATATCTATTTGTTGTACATGGATCCATGTATCATATATCCACACAAGAACTCTCTAATGTGATCGGGATAAGATAGCATCAATGAACATCTACAACCCTAGCAAGCCCTGGACCCTGGCCCTAAGAGATGTCACATTTCGTGATATATTGCACACTTGTTTCTGCAGTTGGAGTGTCCAATTTGCTAGGGGGCTCAAGCTAGAGAATCTCCCATTTACGAGATGTCTGTGGGTGGAATCCCTGTAGGCCTCTGTGTAGAGTTAATTATTCTTTATTTTTGGCTCACCTGATTATGCAAGTAGATCAGTAAAATGTTTTCATAGTTTGAGAGTCATATACAAAAACAAAGAAAGAAAATAAAATGTGTCAGTCCTACCTGTTGAGCAAGTTGTAAATGTTTACAGTTACTCATGGTGACTTCATCTTATTATATTATAGAAGTTCTCATATAGTATAAATATGCTTTTGTTAAATGAGCATTATTCTTAAAGGCATAATTTACCATTTGCAGAAGAAAGCATTAGTGCTTTAAAATAGTTCTAAAATGTGGGTTAGGGATAGAAACAACCACTGTCAAAATTTGAATCCGTATAATCGATGTAAAGTGTTGTTAAATACACAAAATGTGAACAATAGTTATAATAAAAATGTTTCCAGACTAAACCGTATACAGTTACGGTTTACTGAGAAAAACCCTGATATCTCCTTATGTTTTAGGTTTTATTGCAAATATTTCATATGGTAGGATGTTTTATGATACAACAGACCTACACATATGCATCAAATGTGATATCTTGAACATTTTTTAAATCACTGCTCCCAAAGGTAAACTGGACCTTTAAGGGTGTGAGTAAATGGTGCTCAACTAGACAAGTGTCTCTATATTTTGAGCCAAATTCGCACACACACATACTTGTTTGCCCAGGGAGGTGAGACAAAGCTCATTTCCCTGGTTTGCCCAGGCAAGTGGACATAGTGTAGATACAATGAAAGTATCATATTTGCACACCTGATAAACACAGGAGTGAGCCCTCTTGAGACCAACTTGTGCAATGACCATACTGCTCAATCACTCTCCTGTACATAATTTCCCATCAAGCCTTGTGTGAAAAAAAAAAAAAATATTAGATAGCCTTGATACAAAGAAAGTGTCTGTGGGGGTGGGGGAAGGTATTCAATGTACATAATGCACTGATTTTGTTTAAAGATAATAAAAAGTTTTGGTACCTCAAAAATTTCCTTGTCTTAGTTTGTGTTTCAGGTTAAAGTACCTTTCATATAACTAACACTGTGAGACTTACTCGCCCCAAAGTGCTCTCATGTCTTAGTAATCATGCAATTAACTGCGACCAGCAGCCCCATACGCATAGCGACTAGCAGTCCCATACGCATAGCGTAATCGGGCTTCGCATTGTAGCATTCAGGATCATGACAGATTTAGTATCGCGGGATAACTGTTAACTTAAAATCCCAAAAATTCTTCAATTTGAAGACTTACCGATTAAGGTGAAGTATTGAAAACAGGCTTCGGGCAACGTTTGGTTCTGCCTATGTATAGTCCCTTTCTGTTCGAATTGATGACTGAATGTGACTCGGCCGAGAGGACCTTGGGAGAGCTACATACACCATGTACACTGAATACTACAGCCAGTGCATGCGAACACATCACATGCGCACAAATTTCAAATCCCATATCAACGGATAAGATGTTTGTGTGCGCATGCGCTGGCCATAGTAGTCAGTGTATGCATCGGTCTATGGTGTATGTAGCTCTCCCAAGGTCCTCTCGACCGAGTCACATTCAGTCATCAATTCGAAAAGAAAGGGACTATTGGCAGAACCAAACGTTGTTCGAAGCCTGTTTTCAATACTTCAACTTAATTGGTAAGTCTTCAAATCGAAGAAATTTTGGGATTTTAAATTGACATTTACCCGCGATACTAATTCTGTCATGATCCTGAATGTTACAATGCGAAGCCCCATTACGCTATGCGTATGGGGCTGCTGGTCGCAGTTAGCTATGCGTACAATGGGCTGCACGCTACTGGTCGCACGCAGTCAGTTGTTTCGTACAATATTTATCGACGCTGTACGGCGACGGTTCTGGTACGAAACCATTATTGCATGATTACTAAGACATGAGAGCACTTTGGGGCGAGTAATTCTCACAGACAACGTACTTTAATGTGAAACACAAACCAAGACAAGGAAATTCAGGGAAACTTTTGAGGTACCAAAACTTTTTATTATCTTTAAATGATTTTTTTTTTTTTTTTTTAGTTGAAAGGTTTGCTCAGCTCTTTTTATGCATGCTCTCAGGAAGAGTGCCTATCATATTTTAAAAGAATTATTCTTTTTGTGAAAGATTACATGGTTTATACATGAAGTCATGCACAAAGTTTGATTGCCTCTGAATTAAATGGAATTCTAAGTCCAGCCTCTGAGTTTGGTGTATTTGTTGAAGAATTTTCCAACTGCAACTGCAGCTTACTTGATTTGATCAGATGGCATTTTATATTTCATATTATTTTTACCCAGTATATCAATCTTTCAGAGTCATCCACAAGGGATCTCAGCATGTTGCAGTAATAGGCTACAATGTCAGGTGCAATATCCTAAAAAGATGTGAGACAGACTGATTGATGTCATGCTTAAAGTTAGAAATTATTCAAGTGAATCAAAATTGGCAAATATGCTTCAAAAAAAAATCTGGCAAAACAGTTTTATCCTTGATTATAGCTCATTTGCTGCAGTCAAATGTTATAAAACAGGGCTATGATAATGCTAGAGAGCATACTGTACCTAGAATCCCAGAGCTTCCTAGACCATAAGGAACTTCACAATTTGTGCGTGTGATGCATCATGATGTATTTTCTGTACCACGAGATAAAATTTTCAGTCATAGGCATATCGTGATCTTTGATATGACAGTGTGATAGAGCATAAAAATATCTGCTGATTATCTAAGTGTATGGCTTGTTCAGAACCAGTCCTGAATAAACTCAGGTTTGCTGTATTATTATTTGGCATCGTGTTATCAATATAACTTTGATTTCTCATATCGAGTGGAAAAATGAAGAACAAATTTCATTCTTGTAACATTTTTACTATAATTCGAAATATCTGATATAGCTCATCCCTTTTGACTATGTTCAGAACATCTTATACAGGTTTATATCATCATGAGAAATTAACTAGTTATTCATGACCGTTTGGTAGCTGTTGTGAACTTCAACCCTTGCAGCAAACAGGATAAACAATGCATACTGACTGTTTTTAGATTTTTGTAGTAAGCTATCTATGTATTTATCCTTCAGTCTAAGCAATGGGGAAAACTTTTTTAGTTCTGAAACTTTTACAATCAGGCAGCAAAGAGTGTATGAATTTATATTTTGTCTTGCCTAAGATATATAAACTAGTTTGAGTAGTTTTATGTAATTTTTTATTTGTATTGTATTTGTGATCTATTATGTATACTTGTTTTTATTGCACTTACTAACTGAAAAATAGCAGTGGCTGATGTTAGTACTATGAATAAATAAAATGAATAAGATGAATTCGATCAATTTGGCAACTGTCAGACAAGCTCAGCTTGATTGCTTTTTTGTTGCCGATGTAATTTCCAGTTAAAATGGACACCAAATTTAGTACTCTTTGATATTATTACTTTAATGAACATGCATGTCAACTGTATTCACTGATTACTGTATATGCCAAATATTTCGTGAGGTTTTTATTTTTGCGAATTTCGCGAGGTTTTTATTTTTGCGAATTTCGCGAGGTTTTTATTTTTTGCAAATTTCGCGAGTCAGGTGCTGTTCGCAAAATTAAAGACACCCGAAAATATTGACTCTGATCCCGATGTTGTTACGACCAAAATCACTCTGAGAATGATCGCACAAAAGAAACAATCAACTAATGTTCAGGCGGTTTATTAACAGCGATATTGTGGGTACAGACTCGTAATCGGTTTTCACATCAGTACAATAAAAATCCGGGGTAAAATCCAAGTTATGTGTCCACAGCAAAACGTGCAGAATCCAAACGTTATGACGACCACGTCCAGTTGATGTGTTGAATGATGATTCACTTTATAATATTCAGCAAGGAATCCAGCCCGTCACAGCTTTGCCGTAACAATGTCCATTGACACTAAAATATGGAGTCTATCTCCAATGTAGGCAAATTAATTCTCTGCAGGCAAAATGTCTCCCAGGCCTTATCTCAACAAACACAATTTGTATAGCAGGTCAGCAGGTAACACAGGACTGACTATAACAAGTCGCTTCAGAGCCAGAAGTGACGTAACTCTCAGAGCAGAGGTGTTGGGTACTCTGCCTACCTCAGAATTTCTCCTGCTTATATACCATCCATTCACCCCTTTCTAGTACATTCTGTAATTTTCTCCAACCTGGGGCTACATACCTGAACATACTAGCAAGTCCAAATTCCAGGAATCCTGGATGACTCACTGCCTAATATGTGCATAACATCATTGCCAAAATTAACTACCAATCACATTGGGCTACAAGGGCAGTGCCTCACTCAGCCAGCACTTCCTAGAATTTTCTGGAATGGGTTAAATCATTCTAGATTGAGTGAGCTATAATGTATTTCCTGTCACATGCATACATGTACTGTAGCTACATTGTATACCACATAGAAAATTCTCCACTGATCTGGTCAGCCTGTATGTACTATATCTATATCATATAGAATGTTCTCCATTAATCTGGTCCACCTGTGTACATACACATTAAAACAACCATGCATGCAGTACATCATACATGTACATAACTACTTGTGTGTACATTTGTGACACCATCCCCCATGGGAAAAAGAAAGTCTTGCCGTAGCAAGGGTTTCTTTTACCTTCACAATTTCTCATTGTTACTTACAACGAATGTGAGGTAAAATCCAAATCAAGCAACCATAATCACATACTATCACATGCCTTTTGAAAAGCTGCATTGATTCCATGTTCTCTTTTCATGGATACCATTTACATTGATATTGCTTGGATTCTCAAAGCTTATACAATGTACAATCATGTCAAACTCAAAGTATATGTACATCAATAATGGATAAGCTACACACATAAGTGATATGCCGGTGAAAACTTTTCACCTTTGTATTCTACTGTGCTATCCACTACCTATGTTACACCAACTGACTTTCTGTCATAGCATTCTTTCAGCATATTGACATGACACATTCTCTGTTCTTTGCATCTATCTTGCATACTGATCACATAGTTCACATCATTGAGTTTCTTTTTGACACAGTATGGGCCACTGAACTTGGCTTTCAGTGGTTCACCTTGTATGGGCACCAGTACAAGAACTTTGTCACCTGGTTTGAAGGTTCGGGCTTTGGCATTTTTGTCTGCCTTTCTCTTCATTGAGTCTTGTGACACTTTCAAGTGTTCCCTAGCTACCTCACAAGCCTTTGAAAGCCTTTCACGAAACTTTGACACATAGTCAAGTAGGTGGACCTCATCATCCTCAGTCATGAATTTCTCTTTGATGAGCTTCAGTAGGCCCCTGACTTCATGACTGTACACCAACTCAAATGGGCTGAAACCCGTCGACTCATTTGGGGAGTCCCTCGTTGCGAACAGCAGGAAAGGGATGCCCTTATCCCAATCCTCGGGATACTCCTCACAAAATGCCCTAATCTATAGGCGTGTCTTCATCAGCCCGAAGTTCAAACTAGCGGGACATTTTGCGGTCTTGGAAAATAGCCCGATAGAGCAAATGTGCGTCTTCATCAGCTCGAACAGCCTACTTCGGGAAATTAGTCCGAAAATTGACGCATGCGCACTTTGCATCATTACTCTGCCTAGCTCGCTGTCCGAAAGTGGATTTCCCGCTCAAAATCTCCTACAACACCGTATGTACGATACTACAACCAGGGAGGTGAGCAGTACAGCAAATTCTCTCCAAAGGGATATTCATAACGCTACTCTTCTGTCCAGTGACACATCTTATATGAAATGGACGAATTGCAATGTTTAAACAAATCCAAAATACACACAATCTGCAAGAATCTTTAGCTAAAGTAGAGTGGACCTAAAGAAGAAGTTTACAAAAAACCAGCTAGCATGCACGGAATCACCTCCCTGGTTTTAAAGATGTCAACAACAGTAGGCCTAGTACACACACGTGATCCTTGAATACGCCGTGAGTGTATGCACTATACACAATCACTAGCTTGTACATGCGCTTTCAATAGCCAGCTGGCTAACCAGAAGCGTGGAGGGATCGAGAAAATTTCGGGCTGATGGAGACGCACCCGAAATAGCTCGCTATTTCACGAATTAGCGCTCTAGCTCACGAACTAGACCAAGATTTCGGGGGAAATTTTCCCGATCAAATAGCGCGCTATTTGCGTCTTCACTACACAGATAGCGCGCTATCTTGACATCGGACTAGTTTGGTAACCGCAAGATAGCGCGCTATTTTGAAACTTCGGGCTGATGAAGACACGCCTATTGTCTTTAGGGTCTGGTGGTAGCGCTCCAACGCACCTTGGGATTGGGGATGATAAGCTGACGACTTCAGCTGCTTCACACCCAAACGATACATCACCTCTTGAAATATGCCTGACATGAAATTTGACCCTTGGTCAGACTGCACTTCCTTGGGCAACCCATACCTAGTGAAAAACTGCACTAGAGCATCTACCACAGTCTTGGCAGTGATATTTCGCAATGGGATAGCCTCTGGAAACCGTGTAGACATATCCATGATTGTCAAGAGGTACTTATGACCCGACCTAGTCCTAGGCAAAGGTCCAACACAGTCGACTAGAACCCGACTGAATGGTTCTTCAAACGCAGGTATCGGAATCAATGGCGCCGGCTTCACTGAATGCTGTGGTTTACCAGCCACCTGACATGTGTGACAAGTCTTACAAAACTCAGCCACATCCACATTCAACCCTGGCCAATAGAAATGCCTCATGATCCGATCCTTTGTCTTTCTGACGCCTAAATGGCCGCCAACAGGTAACTCGTGAGCAATCCTCAAGATCTCACCGCGGTAACTGGGAGGGACAACAACTTGACGGACCACCGTCCAATCCTCATCAGCTGGCCTATGGGGAGGTCTCCACTTCCTCATCAAAATGCCATCTTTGACATAATAGCACTCAGGGACCTTTTCAGCCTCAGCCTCAGAACACGCCGTCTGAGACAAGCCTTTCAACTCAGAGTCTGCCTGCTGTGCTTCAACCAAGGAAGACTTGCTAAACAGCCCATCACTGTTAGCCTCGGAGCCTAATACAGCAACCCCATCATTCAAATCCTTGAAAAAGGTTTCTGCCAACCAAACACCGGAATTCTCCTCCACATCAACAGAATCCGCATCATCTTGAACAGCTCTACGAGCCTGAGACCTAGTCACAACACAATCTGGGAAAATCCCAGGAAACTCCTCCTGCAACTGCTCAGTTTCAGCAACCACCACTGGTTTATCCGAAACAACTGGAGACGCAACCACCTTGTCCCCAGCCAAGTCATTCCCCAACAAAAAGTCAATGCCTACCATGGGCAACTCAGGAACAACTCCAACAGTGACAGGACCAGAAACTAGGTCACACTTCAAATCCACTCTATACAGTGGTACTGACATATAACTGCCATCAACAGTCTGAATCAAGACTTTTGCATTCACTGCACTATCTGGTGGAAAAGTCATACCACCATCCACCATCAACGACTGAGAGGCCCCCGTATCCCGCAGGATGACTACTGGTTTACCTGCCTCACCAGAAGTACATGGGGTCACCTCACCATCAAACAAAAAGCTACGATAGCTCTCATCTACCTGCTTCAGCCTATCTCTGAATTTGGGAGATTGACTTTCAATGGCCTGTGTTTCACTGAAAGGGACACTATTTTCGGGTAGGACACATTTTGACATGACAAATCCCACCTCCTTCGTTGCACCATTTTGCAACTTCCAACATTGTGACTTTACGTGCCCTTTCTTGTTACAATGAAAACATCTGATGACATTTGCACTTGTACTGGACCCTTTGTCAGATTGAGGCTTTGGTGCCGATGAAGTTTCAGAACTCGTGCCTTTTTCAGGACCAGCATTCTTTGGATTGCTCGACTGATTTTTGTCTCTCTTATTTCCAGAGAAATTCCTGAAGGGTGGTCTGTTGTTATTTCTGTGGGTCAGCTCATACTCATCAGCCATCAAGGCTGCTTTATGCAAACTTGTCACTTTGTGATCATCCAAATGTGACCGCACACTGAAAGCAACACTCTTTTTGAATTCTTCCAAAAGAACAACCTCACGTAGGTTATCAAAAATGTGATCCACTTTCAGGGATCTGTACCACCTATCAAACATCATTTCTTTTTCACGAGCAAACTCAACATGTGTCTGGCCTGGTTTGCGGTACGAATTTCTGAACTTATGTCTGTACGCCTCTGGCACCAACTCATAAGCATTCAACACTGCCTTCTTGACTGTAGCATAGTCACGTGATTGCTCTTCAGAGAGAGACGAGTACACATCGGCAGCTTTGCCGACAAACACACTTTGAAGGAGCAAGGGCCAAAATTCCTGTGGCCAGTTCAAACTGTTAGCCACCTTCTCAAATGACACAAAATATGCATCAACTCTGTTTTCTTCAAACTTTAGCACCAATCGAATGTTCTTGGCCAAATCAAATTCAGGAGGAGCCCTTTCACGATTTCCAACAGTCTGTGCATGAGTCAATTCCATCTCACGCAATTTCACTTGTTGCTCCACCTCAAATTTCTTCTGTTCCATTTCACGTTTCGTCATTTCAAATTCTCTTTGTCTTTCCCTTTCTTTCATTTCCATTTCTCTCTCCTTCATTTGCAATTTAGCAAGCTCAAGCCGTGTTTGATCCGAAATTTGAGCTTGAGCTGGAGTGTCAGTTTCTTCTTTGAGCTCCATGTGACCAGCTACTAAGTCAATAATTTCTGCCTTTCTTACACCTTGTGGAACATCTACATTTAAGTGCTGTGCAATAGCAGTCAAATCACATTTGCGTAACCTTTGCAAATCCTTGAGGGACAAATCTGTCCTCTGAACAAATGCCTGAACATCCATTGTACTGATTGACATTGTCACATGTATTACACACCATGTACAATTGAACAATCAACTCACTGGTATTTTGAAAGAAAAAAGAAACAATCAACTAATGTTCAGGCGGTTTATTAACAGCGATATTGTGGGTACAGACTCGTAATCGGTTTTCACATCAGTACAATAATGATCAATAGAAACAGTTACAAATCAGTAATGAAATCACTTACACTTAGTACATGCAATATCCCTGGAAATGTCCAAATACAATGCTCGATGCACAAAGGAATGATCCACGATGCACCGATGAATGATACCTTCGACGTAAATCCAGAGGTGCAGGTTACGATAGTCCAAGGTATAAATCCGGGGTAAAATCCAAGTTATGTGTCCACAGCAAAACGTGCAGAATCCAAACGTTATGACGACCACGTCCAGTTGATGCGTTGAATGATGATTCACTTTATAATATTCAGCAAGGAATCCAGCCCGTCACAGCTTTGCCGTAACAATGTCCATTGACACTAAAATATGGAGTCTATTTCCAATGTAGGCAAATTAATTCTCTGCAGGCAAAATGTCTCCCAGGCCTTATCTCAACAAACACAATTTGTATAGCAGGTCAGCAGGTAACACAGGACTGACTATAACAAGTCGCTTCAGAGCCAGAAGTGACGTAACTCTCAGAGCAGAGGTGTTGGGTACTCTGCCTACCTCAGAATTTCTCCTGCTTATATACCATCCATTCACCCCTTTCTAGTACATTCTGTAATTTTCTCCAACCTGGGGCTACATACCTGAACATACTAGCAAGTCCAAATTCCAGGAATCCTGGATGACTCACTGCCTAATATGTGCGTAACATCATTGCCAAAATTAACTACCAATCACATTGGGCTACAAGGGCAGTGCCTCACTCAGCCAGCACTTCCTAGAATTTTCTGGAATGGGTTAAATCATTCTAGATTGAGTGAGCTATAATGTATTTCCTGTCACATGAATACATGTACTGTAGCTACATTGTATACCACATAGAAAATTCTCCACTGATCTGGTCAGCCTGTATGTACTATATCTATATCATATAGAATGTTCTCCATTAATCTGGTCCACCTGTGTACATACACATTAAAACAACCATGCATGCAGTACATCATACATGTACATAACTACTTGTGTGTACATTTGTGACAATGTGAATGTGACGTACGCGTGTACTCTTCTCCGTTCAGTACAGGACTCCACGATCGCGAATTTAACCACTCGCAAAATTGTCGAGAATTCCTGATTCACGAAAATTTAGACTCGCAAAATATATGGCGTATACAGTAAATCATTTCAAAATGAATAGATACTCGGGATAGCGATAACATGAAGGTGGCTTAATGAATGTTAGAATTGCTATGTGTTTAATGACAAGTAAATTTTATCGTATTGTGTACACATGTGTGATGTTCATAACAGTGACATAGCGTGATAGATTAACACTTAAAGTGACTCATTACCCTCTCATTTCTCACCATACTATACATTTAAATCTCTCATAAATTAAAGCTCTCCCTGCATACCTTTTTACTGTTCCTGATGAGTCAAGTAATCTTCAGCTCAGAGGCTGAATATGACATGCTCTGTAGGCCAATCAACTGAGCCATGAACAGAGCAGTTAAAAGAGCCGGAGAAGACATGTATCGGACCTGAATCCCTTATAAAACATTCATGCTCTCCTGCCAAGAAGATCAAACATTAGTTATCAGTGTAGTTGTGTGGGATCTGTAGAAGCAGAAAAAAAGGGCCTAAGGTAATTTCAGGAAATGCATGAATACCTGTATAAATGTCTTTACTTTAGCATGAACTAGCTTTCAATAAATCCTCCAAGCAGAAGATTATACAGGGATGAGACATCTTGAAAAGGAGCTGTATGTTGTTTTCAAGAGTTTCATTGTAACCTTTTTTTTGCTTGGTAACACAACATGCATATACATTCTTTTCATGCTTAAATTCATCTTCATACAGGCTAGATGTCTTTTTCATGTGAAGGGGAGCTGGAAGATGTCTTGAATATTGGGATTAAATGAAAGCTTAAACATGAATACAAGCAACACACAATTAACCTCAGTGCAAAGAGTTTCAAGTTCTTAATGTACATGAAGGTAAAATGCATGTAATGGATTAATCTTTATTTGGTTATTAGACAACAAATGAACAAACAAATCAACATACATTGAAATAAGGTCATCTACTTGTTCAACATTGCAGAGATGTTTAGACCTGCAATGGATGGGAGGGGTAGATGACTTTGTGGAGACTTGGTCTCATCATGCATTTCATATGAAGTTATTCTTAAATAATTTTAAATAAGTATAGGAAAAAAAAAACAACTGATGTGAATCACTGAGTATTTTTGTTGTCGTAGACATACATTGCAAACAAATTTCATTTTTGTCTTCTTTCTTTCTCTCTCACTCTCACACACACTCTGCTCTTATGGGTTGTAATTATATTTGAGGTATGTTACAGGTGGTTTATGAAGATGCTTACATCTTATGCGTGCTGAATGAAACAAGCAAACAAACAAAGAGATAAACAAACAGAGAAAGGTTGGCCATCACTCTTCAATATCTTCCAACTTCTAGCCCAGATAGATAAACCTGATTTTTTGATAACGGGATTTATCTTGCAAGGTATCACAAATCCACATGACTGCTTGCCAAGGGATACTAAAAATCACTGTGTGGCAAGTTCAAATGAATGAACACTCGTCCGTTTCAAGTATTGAGCTGAAGTCCAAATGGGTATGTGGGCAAGTAAGAGATATGTTTGTTGTTTGTGTTGTAATATCCTGCACGATGAAACTTAAAAAAAAAAATGGCCAAATAGAAATAATTGACAGTGTGATGTTGATTTACCATGACAACAACCCATATCTGTTAAGGCTGTACATTAGTTGAAGTCAACAGCTTGTGTGTAATGTTATGTGTAGGCCCTAGTAATTGACTCTTACATTTAACCCATTGAGGACGGTTTGATTTTGCTACTACATGCATTTCCCATAGACGCTTGCCTGAGTATACATGAGACTCGTCCTCAAAGGGCCAGTTCTAGTTGACAATGAGAGGGACATTGATGAATGGCATTCACAGCATCAGACAGCCAAGATTATAAGTGTGTTTTCATGACATTGTCGATGATTACAGATGTTTTGTGACCCCCCCCCCCCCAGAATGGTTGGTCTTTTCTTCTGATTAAACATACTGCATGATTCTCTGCTTGATGGTAACCCTACACAAATCTGCCTGTCTCAAGAGTAATTGTCGCCCTGGTTACAGAGCAAGGCTTCGTAGTCATGGTGATTGTAAATAAATAAGTGACAACTGTTGAGATGAGACTGGTGTGGAAGGAAGCAAGTCAGCAGGTTACCTTGTTAGGAAAAGGGTTCAGCTGACTCCCTTGACAGGGGTGTTTAATTGGGCATGAGGCTGGAATGTGTGTATAATGTGAAGATGAAAAGAATGCTGCACACAAGGTACAAAAGAATGAGAGATGAAAACATTATATTAGGAGAAACAGCAAATCAAGTCAATCAGTTCTTGGTAATGTGTTGTGTATTTTCTTCTTCCTCCTCTTCTTCTTCTTCTTCTTCTTCTTCTTCTTCTTCTTCGTCTTCTTCTTCTTCTTTATCATCATCTTTGAATTTTTGTTGGTTGAGAATGATAAGGGCGTTAAGTTGCCACAAAAGCCAGAGCGTTCAAGGCACCTTAACAAGAGAGAGAGTGAGATTTGATTTAAATGAACAATTTTTTACCATTATGATACTTGGAGAAGTAAGAACAGAGAAAAGACAGGATGAAAAAAAAAAAATGAATGGTTGAGAGGACAGAAGAAGCAGCCCAAAGAGAACACAATAAGATACCATATGCTGAGAAGTCTGCCATAATAATATGTCCTCTCTGATACTACACCTATATGAAAACCGAGTCTCATCTTTTTCTCTCTCCTTTTTTTTTTTTTCTTGTTCGTTAACACCACCCACATCTGCCCAAGTAGATCATTTGAAATGATCCGGCATGTACCATAATTCCACCACACTTTGGCAATCTGATAAAGAGACGTGGGAGAGGGCTCTCCAATTTGAAATTAATATTGAAGAGGAACTCAATCTTATAATTGGATTTTCAGCCCCGTCTGTGCCCTGTGGAACTTTAACTTGCAACTGATTGATAATGCACTAAAGAATTGCCCATGCATAATTGATGCTTGCCAAGACCAAGGGGGAAAGACAAGAGGATGAAAAAAAAAGGAGTCACCTTCTATCCAAATTGCTGTGGCTGAGGTCAAAAGATCTAGGATAAGTGGAAATGATCAGTGTTGTGGCACGCATGTGGAAAGATTTTATGACATTGTACGAGTATGAATATATAAACGTTCTCTTATTCCAAATAGTGACAAAGATGCCACCTACATACACTTTCCGTCAGAAACAGACCATTTATTCAAATGTTTAAATTACTATATAGAAATATGTTCTTTTTTCACAATCACAAAAATTATTTTGTACCTTAGTTTTGTGATTGTGAAAAAAAATTTCTATGAAATCACCAATCAGATGTATAAATGACTGTGTGCTTTAAAACATATTTGTTTTTTGCAGAATTTTTGATTGGTTTGTTGTCTATTTTTGCATTTTTTGTTTGCCATGTTTACTACTCTGTTGAGACGATTATGAAATCCAGAAACCAGACAACTTTGAAAAAAAAGGAGAAATAAGTAGTACATTTAGTTTATAATAATTTCGTGAGTTTCCCAAGCTGGATTCCAAAGTGAACATAATTGAAAACAGACTGACAAGACAAATACAATATGCAGGCTCTTTCTCATTTACAAATGCCCCGAGAATGAAAGTTGCAAGATTTCTGTACCCACTTAATGAAATCAAAATATGTGTTATGCTTGCATATCTCCAGCCTTTAACATGTATGCTGGATTGTTGTGTAAGCACCTATACACTACACAAAGTCTTTTTTTTTTTTTTATTCAGATTGAATTCCAATATTAATCTTAATGGTTTTCAATTTCAGTTCGTCAATTTAATGGAATAAAGATTTTTTTTTTTTCAGAAACAGTTAATGGAATATGTCCAGTTACCCTGAGCAAATTATCATATCCCTAGTTGAAGCCTCTTACAAGAATGTGTGTGCGTTTATGTGTAGATGAGTGCATGTGTGCGTGTGTGTGTGTATATAGATGAATGTGTTAATGTGTTTGGGTGTGTGTGTGTGTGTGTGTGCAAGGTTGCTGAAAAAACCAAGTGCACTTTGCCCCACATTACACAGTAAGTCAAGTGCAACATCTATTTGATTTCTGCACCCCGTGAGGAAGGATTTCTCCACATGTCCCAGTTCTCAGGAGTTTTGAGACACGAGGAAGCCATGAGAGGGGTGAGGAGCACAGGGGAAAGGGGTGGGGGTATTTGGATGATGGGAGGACTAGGGGAGGGGATTAGATTAGGAGAGATAAGATGTATGTTGCAGTGGCCATCACATCTCCCACATAACACAAAAGGTATTTGATTATAAATCCAGGGGTAAATTAACCAGTGTTGTGAGTGGCTTTGTGCGACTGATTGGTTTCATAATGCTTTTGATCAAATATTATTTCATAGCCCCTCCCCCAAGGTCCCTTAAGTCATCAGTATGGTAATACTATAATAACTCAATTATCCCATGATTCAAAAAAAAAATTATTGGATACTTAACTAAGGAATTATTGTATACTCAACTAAAACATTTGAAAGTAGAAAATGAATTTCAGACTTACAGAAAATTAGTATTTCTTGCAACCCACTTTATTGCAAACTGCATAATATGCATGTACTAACCTGCTGCACGCCACAAATACATAGGTACTTCTTTTTTCCTTGAGGCTGATAAATTTGGATTGTAATATTTCTCAATCCAGCAAAGATAAGCTTTGTATAATGTTCTGTCAGGTATTCACTTCAAACAATCAAAAAGAAAGAAAGAAAGAAAGAATAAAGAGAGAGAGAAAAAGAGCCTCAGTACCTGATTGTTGTAGTTTATTTTGTATGGCACGTTTGAATACCCATCAGTATTCCTCATAAATCATATTGTGGCAGAACAACACCATATGATTGTTTCTCATGACCCCGGTCTACAAGTAACCCTGTTTCCTCTTCTCACATGGGTTATACGCTCTAGTCTTCAGTTCAGGCTCAAACTCTTTTTGATACATTGGTATGTATACAGACTGACACTGTAATGTGGCAGATCTGAAGGCTGCTTTCTTAATTACTACTAGGGGTCTAGAGATATCTCTAACTCTTCAGCAAACAAGTTGATTATTTTACTGTTTTGGACGTGATACAATGCAGTTAAATTTGTAGGAATATATTTTTTTTTAATGAACATATGTGACCCGCGACAACGGTTTCAGGCAAAAGTCGCAAAAGCAAATTCCCTCCTAGGCGGGGTACAAACATTTCGACCATTATTTTTGTCGATTTTGGGTTTTTGCAGAATTTGAATCTTTGATATGTTTTCTACATATACACTGAATTTCACAGCATAACACTAAGTTTTTCCTACCTAAAATGGAATTTTAAACACCCTATGTTGGAGCGCACTCGTCAGTTTCGATCTTCTTTCGAAAGCCGCGCCACTATGCCCAGCGTTGCTACGGCGCGGCATCTCGCGTGTGATTGGATAGTGCGTCGCACACATTTACATAGTTCGGCTTTCAGAGATACGCCTCGCAGCGTGTCGGAAATGTTTTGTCCACGCTAATTACGCATGCATGCTCCATTGTTGTTGCTACAATAGATACCAGTACGCTCGGTCTTTAGTGTAAGCTCCTCGTTTGGCTTTCTATCCGAGCTTTTTTACCGCAATGTTTGACAACGGAATAAGTGAAACAAAAGGTGAACACCAACACTAGGCAGCACTAACTTAATGTGAAAATAGATACGATAGGGAACATGATTTAAGTGTATCAGAGTGGCAAATTGCCACACAAATCGTGCAACGTACGATCGGAAACTGACTTGTTGATATTGTGCGTGTAGTAAATATGACAGCAGGTTGACTAAAAAAGACAGCGGAAGTGAGAAAAGGAGTGGTCATAAATGACCAGTATTCAAATAATACACTGTCGTAAGCGTCAAAATTGCACCAAACTAAGTAAAGTCGTGTTTGTTTGTTTGCTTGCTTGCTTGTTTACCGCACAATGCAACACATGTACAGTTAAAAAAAAGAAACTACAGAAAGCATGACCCTTCTCATCCTCCTGCCTTCGAAAGGGTCCCCATGATGAAATTTACAAGACAAATCAAGCACTATAAAGACGTGATTTGTAAAGATGTGGAAACGAATGTGCTACCCACTCCCGTAACGTATACACACTGGCATAGCGTGTGGATGCCATTGAGTAATACGTGCACCATGCACACGTAACCAGCAGCTTGTAGTTATCGTATCCGCCAGCTTGAAAGACGTACTGGTAAACAAACCCGAGCGAAACGCATTGTGCATTCGGCTCCATACGCTGAGTTCCGAGGAAGGTGCCCTGGAAATTTGACTCTCTCAGTGAGCCAATCAGAAGCCGCTGTGGTTGCTAGAGGCGGAGCTTAATCTCGATTGGCATCATTGTACAGATGGGTGATTCTCACCTCGCATCGCCGCCTGGCATTGTTTTCGAGCATGAGGGGAATCTTCAAAGCCCGTTTTCTCGCAATTTTGTCAGGCTAACAAATCAAAAAGTGCATTATATTTCGCTTTATATGACCACTCAGAGTACCGGAGAATACAAGTGCTTTATATCAATGTAAAGCTTAGGAAATGGGCGATGTGATTCAATGAAAAAATTAATTTTCAAAATTTCCGACTTTTGCCTGAAACCGTTGTCGCCGGTCACATATGGTATTTGAGTGTGTATCATCCCGTACATTGTGTAAGAGTGCTGTTTTATTTACTGCAATAGATGCATAAAAATGCTGGATAGACTTTAAAGCAATGAATTGCTTTTAATTGAACAATGTTCTATGTTTCAAGAGTAAAGCTACCATTGAACAAGGGATTGAAAAAGTAATTCATTACAAAATTTGTGTACACACTTGTATCTACAAGCTAAATAACAATCTCTGGTTGATATATTTGCAGTCTATTTTAACTCTTTGCATGACCCCCTTATTACATGGAATGTTGCATCTCATTTTAGTAATGTGCACTATCTTCTCTCCTGTAGTGACTTTACTCGTAGTCCTTAACAGCTTTCATACACTATCAGTTCCTTCGCTATTTACCTAGACATAAAGGCCTGAATTCACGAAGGTGGTACAAACGAAACCATGGTTTAAACCATGGACACAAACCATGGAGCGCCAAGTGTCGCACAGAATATTTCGTTACGAAATTGGTTATTTCGTCAACAAAATGACCGTTTCGTTAACAAAATTTGGAAAAAATGTTCATTTAGTTACAAAATGTTGTCATTTCGTTACGAAATAATCATTTCATCGACGAAATGACTGATTTCATAACGAAATATTCCATGCAACACTTGGCGCTCCATGGTTTTTGTCCATGGTTTAAACCATGGTTTCATACATGTACCACCTTTGTGAATTCGTGCCAAAAAGGGTAATGGAAAAGATTGGGGATTGCATTTTTTCAGGACAGTAGTATCATAATGGTGTCATTCTCAAACACTGAGGCTTTCTCCCCCTTTATTGTGCATGAAAGCTATGCATCAAAGATGAATATTGAATGAGAGAAAAAGAATTGATAAATACATATAGGGTATGAAGTAATAGCGCGTGAGATGTTGTACAAACATTGGTTAATTTACCTGTTGAGGACAAGTCATGAGTATACTCGGGCAGGTGTATGTGGGAAATGAGTGTTGTAGCAAAATCAGTCCGTCCTCAACAGGTTAACAGTAAAGAGCTCTTCTGTGCATGATATCTGCTTACTTAAAACCTCTATTTAATGTTCTAATGTTCTCTATTCATGTTGGTTATTTTTATCCCTAACTCATATTTTAGACCTACGTTTGTACTTTGAAGCATTACAGCTGGTGTTTGTGTTTGTTATTTATGTGTGTTTGTTGTTGTTTTTTTTTTTGCAGATGTGTTAGCAAGGGGCATTAAAGGGGATGGCTAGTAACTGATCAGTGGGAATCAGTGGGAATGCGGGGGGGGGGGGGGGGGTGGAGGGGGGTGATTGTTCCAATTCGTGTGGGATTCATTTAAGAGTACATTATATATCTATTGTTGGGTGAAAATTATCTGCTTCAGAATGGTCTCATATTCAAGTAATGTGCAGTTCAATGTTTCCACGTTAGCATGCCTGTACAGTGACGGGGGGGGGGGGGGATCGTTAACGGGCCGTTATCGATCGCCCCGTCACTGTACAGGCATGCTAACATGGAAACATTAAATTGCACATTACTTGAAAATGAGACCATTCTGAAGTAAATAATTTTCATACAATAATAGATATATAATGTACTCTTATCATGTTGTAGAGCTTGATTTCCCCATTATCATGGAAATTTCAAATTATCTTCATTTTCAATAAAATATTAAAAATCTAATTCACAAGGGTGCTATTTTACCTGATATTTGGGACTATGCTTACATATCTACCCACTTTTGATTAAATCAGCTTTTTATTGTGAAGATTGATTGTTTTCATTTTCGTTTACCCTCAAAATCTTAGAATGTGATAGTACCGTTATAGGTCTCAGATGATGATATATATATTATAAGTTTACTTTGTCAAGTTCTGTGTTGTATTAGCTTGACTCAGAGAAAATCTACCATCGTTTCTCATTATTCCCTTGCGACACTGTGGCAGTCGATGAACAATAAAGTAAACAATGAAGAATCCACTTGACTTCTTTTTTTCTTCTAAGCTTTCTCCTCCTTGGATGCCCTATTTTTCTGTCCCCTTCTCCTTTCCTTTTAATCATTCATCACTGAAGAGATGTGTCCTAACCTGTTTAAGATGGGATTTCCCTAGAAGGTGTTATTCCCTGTGGGACCTCCAATTTTTTTTTCTTGCCATCCTTCTTTCTTTCCTTTATTTTCTTTTACATCTTGTCCCAATTTTGAACATTGTTGAAGAATGTGGAATTCTAGGTCAAGATAGTGACACTTAATCCTTAGTACCTCCATGTCTGTGTTCACATCCAAGGCTTCTAGGGTTCATCCTCCACCATACCGCCATTCATCACGTGCCACCTTAAGCTCTAGGCAATCCTGGTTTCAAAGGGGGGAAAGCAAATGAATCTTGTTGCAGGCGCTGTGAAGTGAGAAGTGCTTTGACTTCAGTAACAAATCATATTAGAGTGACTTCGTATTAAGAAATAAGTGTCACATTTATTGATCCTGTTTCTCATCTTTTTTTAAAAGTTAAGAATTTTTGCTTGAGGTGAGACCTCGGGGCTTTTCCACTATTCTGTGCATCCACCACTGATGAGAAACTCTTAATCCCAGTCAATGCTGTGGACTATACTTTCCAAGAATATGTGGTCATTATTCCAAGGGTCAGTATCTGGAATTAGATTAGGTTGCTTTTCAGAGTGAAATGGATTTGGTGGTGTGAGATGGAAAACTTGTGACTGGCAACAAGGGATGGTACAGAACAAGAACAGGACCATATTGATGATAATGGAGAAATTTGGTTTCTGTGTAATGCCATACATATACATTTTTGTTGTTGTTGTCGTTGTTGTTATTATTGTTGTTGTTGTTGTTGTTGTTGAAAGAGAGGGAAACATTGAGTCACATTCTTTGAGAGGAAGTTTGTCTAAAAAGGTAATTGAAATAAAGTAATCAACTTTCAACCAAGAAATAGAAAATTGAGCCAACTTTAACAAAGAATTAATAGAGCACGTGACTTCTGGAATGCGACATCACATGACTTTGAATCCTGTTATGTTGCTATGATGTCACTCCTGTTGTTTTTTTCTTGAAAAATTATCATTTCAGACTTCTTGTAACAGAGTTTTTTGTTATTCTGCTTTTTATCACAACATTCTTTATCACACAACAGTTGTGCTTTATACAACCTTAAAAAATACAAGAAGCCAATTCTGCATAATTGGCAGTATAGTTACTGCAAAATTTCCATACAGCACATAACGTATGTAAAATATTTCTGAAATTTTCTCTTCTGGGTTTCATTGCCTGCTGCTGACAATATTCATCCAATGTGTTATTCACAAAAAAGCTAATCAACACAGACAGAACCCGAATTCCTGCTGTCATGTCTGTGTGTGCATTTTTAACAGCCACCTCATGTCATTCTGTTGATGGATTGCATTGCTTATGCACCTTTTGTCTTTCAAACATGGAGGGGGAGCTGAGAGGATAATAATGAAAAAATGTCTCATTTGAAAATTAGGACATTAGAACGGCAGATTTTATCTCGTATCTTCTTACACAGCAGCAAAGAGTGTGTGTAGTGCTAAGGAGCGGATTGGGGGGATGATTTACAGCCAAATCCGGCAAGTTGTCATCGTCGCTGGATGTGTGGTTGAAACGGGCGAGCGGCTGCGGCTCATTGTTGCGTTGAGGACGAGTATTGATTTTGTGGTCATCCAATTTCAGTGGAATCTGTGAATCATGGGCTAACTGTCCTTAATATTCCCTTGCACCGTATTTTTCCCCCTCTAATTCTTTGCTACCATCTCACCATGTGGTTTTGCTATGAGTGAAATGATTAAAAAAGGACTCATGTTGATTCCTTTTTTTTTTTTCAATTTCAGCAGTCTTACTCAGTCTAGACATGATGGAATCATTTTGCTGCATCAGCAAAAAAAAAAAAAAAAAATCTCAATGTCTACAATTAGCTCCATATTGGGTTTCTAAGCATTCATTTTAAGTAACAGTGTAACAAGTGACTCTTCCATGTGATTGTACTGAGGAGGAAATCAGATAATATGTATTCAATCAAAATTTAGGTGAAAATATGATATTGTATATGTTCAAATGTCTGATATGCTATCTTTCAGTCAGTAGAAATTAATCATCATATAAATGTGAGATACCAAAACATGTTAAATTGTTTCTGCGAACATATATTGTAGTCATCATTTGAATTATATTGTTTGTCTGTTTTTAAAGCAAGATCATGAAGAGTTTTTGAATGTCCACTCAGAACAGATCTGAATATGCTTCTCTCTTGATAGATTCTTCTTCTAAAACCTTTACTTTTGTATAACACCTTATGATTTTTGGTGACTATCGTCATTCCAAATGTTAGGTAATCTGAAAATGAAATAAGGTTCGTCATTTCGAATGTTCGTTGTCCCGAGACATGCACGTTTGTAAAAGGATATACTTGTTAATCAGATGATGAAATAGGTTTTGTCAATCTGTAAATTTGTGGTGTTATTCCCAAAGTTTGTTAATCCAAAAATGAAATAAGGTTTCTTATTACCAAGGCTCCTTATGGTAATCAGAAAATGAAATACGATTCTTCATTCAGTGGGGGCGCTGTGGCATTGTCGATAAGACTCGTATTATAATTAATATTATTGTTGTTATCAATATTATTATCATCATCATTATTGTTATCAGAACATCATCATCATTGTTACTATCATTGTAGTTTATCATCATTTTTACTACTAAAACTATTACTATTATCGATCATTATTATCATTCAGAAGGTTTATAATCCAAAAATGCTAATTAGTTGATAGTTGGCTCCATTTCAGGTTGAATGCCCCCCCCCCAAAAAAAAAAAAAAAAAAACAACAACAACAACAACAACAACAACACACACACACACACACACACACACACAACAACAGCAACAACAACAAAGGAAAAAAAAAACTTGTCAGGGATTTAATCCAGGAATTCCAAAACCATAACCAATGTACATACATTTGTATTAAATTCTAAAGTTAGATAGTTGTATGAAATGTGATGTATTAGGATATTTATTGTGCAATAGGACTTATTATCATAACATTGATAATTATCTCCGCTTGTTGAGTAACACTATTGAGAGGAAGTGGCCTGGAATGATACTAAACCTCAACAATGAGTGCATTGACCCAGCAAAAACACTTTTTGTTATGCTTCAGATAAATTGTTTGGTTATTCGTGTTTGCGTAGTTCTTGAAAATTTAATTTTCCACCTCCAGTCTCTAAGAAATCCATGTAACAAATCTACTCCTTCAATTAGCTCTGATCCTTTGTTGTTGTTGTTGTTTTTGTTGCCTGACGTGAAGTTTTGCTTTGTAAATGTCAGGGGTTGAAGTTTTGAGGCTATTTACGTCACAACCAATTATATGGGAATGAGTACCAGCAATCATTTTGTTTTGTAACTGCACGTGATAATTTTTCTGATACATAAACAATTTCCCCTATTTTTCTAAGGTTCATCCAACTTCTTGTGTTAAATTTGAGACAAATGCAGGGCTGTTTCTGCACTGTATAAGTTGCCTTGCAAAGAGTGTACTTTGTATGTGTGAATGTGTGCTCAGAAGAGGGGGGGGGGTGGTGGATACTTAAATAGGGAAAGCTTCAAATATGCACAAGAAATTATTACAGAATGATACCATGTGTATCGCTGTAGTCATGTTCATTTACACTCTATGAATGCAACTATTTCAAAAAGACAGTGATTTCATTTCAAGTATTCTTGAAAGTCAAATGAGTGTCCTGTGTGGTGTATGCTGATCTGTGGCAAATCTCATGTAAATTTGTAGCAGCTACATGAGATGATTATGGCAGAAAGATGAAGAAAACATCTTTTATATTGTGTACTAACAGTCACTTTTTTTCCAGGTTTAAAGAAGAATTATTCTTGAGTAATTAAGAGAGAAATGTAACTAAGCGTTCCACATCTACCTTAGATGAGAGAAGTGCTATACTGTATTTCAGCTGTAATAGAAATGCTGTAATAGAAATTTAATGGTATCATTGAGTCAAAGAGGAAATGAAATTCAGACAATGCATGTGCATGATTGCAAGGGACTACTTACACTCCTTCATTCCTAAACCAACTGTTGTGACAATACGTCGAATTATGAATCATGATTGATCATAACCCAAGTACATTGCTGGCTACCTAGAAGATACACGTATGATTACAGTGTCATATAAGTTTTTTTTTTTTAGTTTTTTTTTTTCCATCACTGAGATTGACACTGATCTGTTTCAATAATGACATTTTGTCAGTGAAACATTAGATTTTATGTATATTGTGTTTGTGTGTATGACTGTATCACATAAGAATGTACATGGGTATGTGTATATATGTGTGTGTGACTGTATGTGTGTGTGTGTGTGTGTGATGTGTTTGTGTTTGTGTGTGTCTACCAGTTTTCTAAGCATGGGATGCATGTTGGTAGTCTTGGCATTAATTAGCTCCTCATTTCTTCCTCGTGCAAATTGACCAAGTGTAGAGCCGTATTTGCCTGAGTTGGTGGTAACTGATATTTTTAGCAACCAAGTATGTCAATTCATGCATTAATGATTGCCACTGGGAATATCAGCCTGTTACAGTATGATAAAACAAAAGAGATTTTTGAAATTATCTCTGGAAGGAGACCAGTAGATGTGCAGTTTGGTGAGACTCCTTTCAGCGTGCAGTCTTGGGAAGTGTCTGGACTTGACAAAATCAAAAAGATAGAATACTGCATACAGATAGAGAGATGAAGAGAAAGATAGACATTATCATACTGCTGTAGTGAAAATTTTGCAGTGTGGAAACTTTGCACATGTCGTGCAACAAGAAACACGTGCAAAATAAATGTGTGCAAATATTTTTGCTTGTTATACATACCACTAATTATTGTTGTGATTCTGCGAAATAAAAAAGATATTTGAAATTCATGTGACATGGGCAAGCACAAAAAATTCCTGGTGCAAAAATATCCACTTTTACAGTAAGTTGTTTGCATTCCAATGTTCTAGAGGTCTTAACCACTTGGCAGAGATTTTTATTTCTATGTAAAGAATGAATGTCTCTTAAACTGCAGTTGCAAACCCACAAAAGTACAAAAGTGTATCATATTTTTATGATGCTGTATCAACTTCTCATATTGACCCATTAAAGATATGTGTTTAAATGTAAGCCATTGAAACTGTAAATAAAGGAGGCAAGCACCCTCTACTCTAGGCCATAAAACTTTGCAGTCTCAATGGCATAAATCATGGCAGTGGATGGTAAATGAAGTGAAGATGATTGCAAACACTAGCTGATATTTTTATCAAAAATTTTATTATACCATTTATGACTGGTACCTGTTACTACTGGTACTGTTAGCAACATGGAACCTGTCAGAGTGTTGTGTGATTTATCACATATTTGAATGCATTATAGATGTATTCTTTTTATTTCATTTTTTTTTTTACCTATTATGTGAGAATTTTATCAAACATTGTCAATACAAACTAAAGACTATTGGGAGAACCATGCATTATGGCAGAGGTATACCAGTTGCCATAGAGACATTTCTAGTTTTACTGAATACTGTATAGAATAGTTTATCTCTGCTGGGAGAAATGACCACCCCCTTCCCCCCCCCCCCCCCCCCCCCCGAATTAAAAAAAAAAAAAAATTGTGAAACCAGTTAAAATTTTCCTGGTACAAAGAAAATTGTGGAAGAAATATTCAAAGAAAGTTGCCATTTCTATCTTTTTTTTAAACTCTTTCCCAGTTTTTGTAAGATTGATGGAAAGATATCATTGTGGCATAACACTTGAAAGAAAAAATGTTTGTACAACCTGCCAGTGCATTTAAAGATTGTAATGGAAAGTATCTTCCATAAATGTTTATTATGACAATGATTCTTCACTGCATAAGGCTAATATTACATGACCTTTCACACTGATTTAGATTTAAGGTCAACATCATGTACAAACTATAAAAATGACATTATTTATAGTTATATGACCTATAAAGATAAACAAAACTGACATTTTCATTTTTTTTTTTTTAGAGGGAGAAAGACATATAACATTTCCAACGGGATAGATTTTTTTTTAAATGCAGGGCCAAAAATGTAATTTACTAATTTTAGAGCCTAAAACAGCATGATTTGGCTGCATATCATGGCTCCATATATGAAAATAATGGTATTTGAGTACTGAAGTGAATTTGTAAGATTTTTATCTTCATTTGATGAACCCATAGATTGCAGGGATCGATGTTCTGTGTTTCATGTCTGTGGGGAAATACCAGTTTTCAGGGGGTAAGGGTTAATCTTGAGAGAGTCCAGAAACTGCCCTTGGTGTTCAGATTCTTGTCTTTAATACAGATGTATTGGCGTAAAGAGTCATTTCAAGCAGTGCAATGCCTTGTCTCATATTGTGTATGAATGTGAGAAGGGACTACAGTCAGTTCCGAACATGAGACAGAATGTGAATGTGGAATTGTTATAGGATACAGACTATCTCTGTAGGGACATGTATTGTTTCATATATTACACCTATTTGGCCATGAACATTGACTTGGAGTCGCATTGATTTCTTGCTTCTCTGTCACATGATCAGAGTCTTGTCAGAATTCAAGAGGTAAACAGGTAATGTAAGAATAATGATAATGTAGATGTGTTTGTCAGATGAACTTTAAGGCATTGATAGCACTGAAAGCATGTCTGCAACATTTCAATCTGATCTTTTCTTCTTCTAAAGAGAAAAAAAAAAATCCCCAGTAATGTTACAAGCATGCCTTCAACAACAATGTGCTATGTCCTTTTTGGTCCTTTTATTGTTGTTGTCATGACGCACTGTATTGGGCAGCTTCCGCCAGACAGTTTCAAGGCTGCTCCATCAGTGTATTTGTGCATGAAGTAAACCATCACTCTTTGTTCAATTCCTTTACCTCAGTTTGCCCTCTCTCTCTCCTCTTCTCTGTCCGTCCATCCATCCATCCATCCATCCATCCATCCATCCATCCATCCATCCATCCATCCATCTACCCATCTCTACCTATATATGGCTATATCGTTTCCTTTCTTCAATCATCCTCCTTCCTCTGTTTTTCCCTCTGTCTGTACTCGGGCCAAAGAAAGATCTTGCTGCATGGTTAATGATTAAACAATATATATTGCGGGGAGTTAGAGAGGTTTTTTTTTTTTTTTTTTTCAGGCCTGGATAGCTGACTGTTGACAGGGCATCCTTTATGATGTCAGCACAGGGACAGAGTGATAGGGGTAAAAGAAAGGGAAGAGGAAATAGACAAAAAAAAAAATAGATGGAAGGATCTGAGCTTGTACTGCCATTTTGTTTTCATGTGGCCTTTTCCCCATATCCCCCAGGTGGGTTCAGTCGGTGAATGTCCACATCTGCTTGTGAATGCATATTAACAGATTTGAATTGAATGCTCTTCTTGGGCTTGTGAAAATTCAACAAGTTCCTATGAGGTGGATTTCTATTTCAGAGATTAAAATATTTGTATGCCAAGGACAGGACCTTCGGATGAATAATATACTCACATATATTTCTAGATTGAAATAAACACATGTCAGCATGAAAGCACAAGTGTTAGATTGAGCAAAGAGATGAATTTGTATTATTGAATTACAGACTATCAAGCGTATAAGAGACCAATAACTTCTTTCTAACTAACATTTCATATCCTGAAGTAAAGTCATTCTGTGACTATTCCCCCTCCAATGTATTGTGTTGCCATTTCTCTTTCATGTTATAAATATCATCATGTGTCATATATCTGTAACATAGATTTTGTCATAAATTTTCATGTGGAATTGTGATGTGTTTGGGTAAAAACAAAATCCGATAGTGTTCAGTTATTTATTGCACAAAAGTTGTTATCCAGAGCCTCCAAAATAAGAGAGAGAGAGAAAAAAAAACAACAACAACAAAACTTTGTCAAAATATTTTCCTTTGGAGTTGTAATGTTTTATGGTTATAACAGAAAAGTCTCACAAGTGTTTATTACTTAGTATTTGATAGCTTAAAAAGAGATGATATTTACAAGCCCCATCTTACATTATGATAAGAGCTCTTGATGCCATGATATATCGGCATTGATATTTGTTTGCAGGGTACATCATGTTTCCTGATAAAGTTGAATGATCCCTTGCTTTTTAGCTCACCTGAGCCAAAGGCTCAAGTGAGCTATTGCGATCGCCCTTCGTCCGGCATCCGTCGTGCGTCGTCCGGCGTCCGTCGTCTGTCGTGCGTAAACTTTTTACATTTTCATCTTCTTCTTGAAAACCCCAAGACCGATTTTCATCAAACTTGGCAGGTAGCATCCCTAGGGGGTTAGGAACTCAATTTGTTAAAATGGGCACCATGCCCCACCCAGGGGGCCCCCAGGGGTGCCCAAACCCCCCCAAAATTAAGGAATCTGTAAAAATCTTCTTCTCTAGAACCAGAAGTGATAGAGCTAGGTTAATACTATGAGTTAGTACATTGATGACTGTAGTTTCAAGTTTGTTCATGGCAGAATCAGGGGTGCCCCCCTTGGGACCCAGGGGAGGGGTCCTAATGGGGCCTAAATTATACATTTTCATCTTCTTCTTGAGAACCCCATGACCAATTTTCACTAAACTTCCCAGGTAGCATCCCTAGGGGGTTAGGATCTCAATTTGTTAAAATGGGCACCATGCCCTACCCAGGGGCCCCGGGGGGGGGGGCAAACCCCCCAAAATGAAGGAATCTTTTAAAATCTTCTCTAGAATCAGAAGTTATAGAGCTAAGATAATACTATGAGTGAGTACATTAATGACTGTAGTTTCAAGTTTGTTCATAGCAAATCCAGGGGTGCCCCTCTTGGGGGCAGGGGGGGGGGGGGGTTGGGAAGGTCCAAATGGGGGCCTGAATTGTACATTTTCATCTTCTTCCTGAAAACCTCATGATGGATTTTCATCAAACTTGGCAGGTAGCATCCCTAGGGGGTCAGGATCTCAATTTATCAAAATGGGCACCATGCCCCACCCAGAGGGCCCCAGGGGGCCCCCAATCCCCTCAAATTAAGGAATCTTAAAAAATTTGGGCCCTTATTGTACATTTTCATCTTCTACTTGAGAATGCCTGGTCAAATTTTAGTAGAGCTGTGAATAATTTAGATTAGTGACTGCGTGAAAGGTGAACTTGCGATACTCAGGTGTCTTGTTATATACAAAAGTTGATTTTATTATTTATTTTTTTTTGGTTGGGTATGTGATAATTCTTCCTTTTGGTATTGAACAAATAACAAATGAAGGTATAGGATGACACAAATTCCATCTCTGACATATATTTCAATTACCAATGTTTATTTGAAGGATCTTTAGAGATAATATTGAGTATTAAAGATTGTAAATAATAAAAAGCCATCAACTGAAATCTAATTGGTGAGGAATAGTCATACTCTTCATGGTTTTTGTTTTTGATTTATTTTCTTTTTTGTTTCTTATGCAAGGAGACAAGGAAATTTGAGGGCAAGTGGTCATTTGAGGTATTAAAAGTAAAAAGTAAAACAAGAATATGATTTATAGGAAGGGAAGGTCCAAATGGGGGCCTGAATTGTACATTTTCATCTTCTTCCTGAAAACCTCATGATGGATTTTCATCAAACTTGGCAGGTAGCATCCCTAGGGGGTCAGGATCTCAATTTATCAAAATGGGCACCATGCCCCACCCAGAGGGCCCCAGGGGGCCCCCAATCCCCTCAAATTAAGGAATCTTAAAAAATTTGGGCCCTTATTGTACATTTTCATCTTCTACTTGAGAATGCCTGGTCAAATTTTAGTAGAGCTGTGAATAATTTAGATTAGTGACTGCGTGAAAGGTGAACTTGCGATACTCAGGTGTCTTGTTATATACAAAAGTTGATTTTATTATTTATTTTTTTTTGGTTGGGTATGTGATAATTCTTCCTTTTGGTATTGAACAAATAACAAATGAAGGTATAGGATGACACAAATTCCATCTCTGACATATATTTCAATTACCAATGTTTATTTGAAGGATCTTTAGAGATAATATTGAGTATTAAAGATTGTAAATAATAAAAAGCCATCAACTGAAATCTAATTGGTGAGGAATAGTCATACTCTTCATGGTTTTTGTTTTTGATTTATTTTCTTTTTTGTTTCTTATGCAAGGAGACAAGGAAATTTGAGGGCAAGTGGTCATTTGAGGTATTAAAAGTAAAAAGTAAAACAAGAATATGATTTATAGGAACAATGATCCCTTCTCCTTTACATGACAGTGGTTTCACATGATTCATAAATCTCTGTTATATTTCCTCTGATGATGTTTGCCTGTAGTCATGGCATTTCTCTTTCATATTTCTTTTATGCCCTTTCCTACATGATTTGTGACCGGCGACAACGGTTTTAGGCAAAAGTTGGGAATTTTGAAAATTCATTTTTTCACTGAATCTCATTCCCCATTTCCTAAGCTTTGCATTGATATAAAACACTTGTATTCTTCGGCACCATAAGTGGGCATAGAAAGAGAAATAAAATGCACTTTTTAAGTTGTTAGCCAGACAAAATTGCCAGAAAACAGGCTTTGAAGATTCACCTCTTTCTCAAAGACAATGTCCGAGCGGCGATGCGAGGGGAGAATCACCCATCCGTACGATGGTGCCAATCGATGTTAAGCTCCGCCTCTAGCAACCACATCGCCTTCTGATTGGCTCACTGAGAGAGTCAAATTTCCCGGGCACCTTCCATGGAGCTCAGCGTATGGAGGCGATAAACAATGCATTTCGCTCGGGTTTGTTTACCATTACGTCTTTCAAGATGGCGAATACGATAATTGCACGTATGGTAGTATGTACAATGTACATGTGTATGGTGCACGCATTTCACGTTATACGCATTGGCATCCACATTCAATTAAATGGCCGTGTGCATGTAACAGGAGAGGTGGCGAATCCACACATTTACAAATCGCGTTTTCATTGTGGTGCCTTTTAAAAGCAGAAAATTGCTAGTGTTGGCAAGGGTCACGCTTCCTGTTTGTTTTGCCTACAAGACATGGATATGTTGCTTTGTTCGGTGGTGCTGATTAAATCAAAACAAACAAGCAAACAAACAAACAAACACGACTCGTTAGTTCGGTGAGATCTTGACGTGTAGTATTTGAATATATAATTGGTCACATGTGACCGCTCCTTTCCTCTCATCTACCTTCCATTGAGTCAGTCTGCTGCTGTCATAATTTTTACTACATGTACAAGTAGACAAATTTGAGAATATTTAGTTTTCTTTTCACACGATTATGTCATGCTTCATGATTTTTGTTTCACTTCCGTTGTCGAACATTGCAGTAGAATAGTTTGGATAGAAAGCCAAACGAAGAGCACGCACTACAGAGCGAGCGTATATAAACCAGTATAGCAAGAACAATGGAGCATGTACCGATAATCGTGCACGCGTGGACAAAGCATTCCCCAAACGCTGCAACTGGTGTCTCCGAAAGCCGAATTATGTAAATGTATGCGACGCACCAGCCAATCGCATACGAGACCCTGCGCCGTAGCAACGCTGAGGATATTGGCGCGGCGTTCGAAAGAAGCTCGAAACTGACGAGTGCGATCCAACATAGGGTGCTTAAAATTCCATTTTTGATAGGAAAAACTTAGTCTTATGCTATGAAATTTAGTGTAGAGGTAGAAAACATATCAAAGATTCGATTTCTGCAGAAAACCCAAATCGACAAAAATAATGGTCAAAATCTTTGTACCCCGCCTAGGAGGAAATTTGCTCTTGCGACTTTTGCCTGAAACCGTTGTCGCGGGTCACATTTTTATTTCTCTCGACTTCTTTGCTTTAGATTCTTACTTCCTTCATCCTTTTTGTACAAGAATCTTATTTCTCTTAATCATTTTCCTACAAGATCCTTGTCTTAAGTACTTTTCTACAACATTCCTATTTCTCTTCATCCCTTTCCTACGAGATTTTTGTTTCTCTTAACCTCTTTTGTACACGATTCTTATTTCTCAACCCCTTTCTTACAAGATTCTCACTTCTGTGAACCCCTTTCTTACAAGATTCTTATTTCTCTGAACCTTTCTCCTACAAGAAACTTACTTCTCTTTACCATTTTCCTGCAACATTCTTTCTAGTAACCTTCTTTCTACAACATTCATATTTCTAGTCACTTTCCTACAAGATTCTTTTGTGTCTTAACATCACAAGATTCTTTTGTGTCTTAACACCGCAAGATTCTCTTAACATCTCTCATACCCCTTTTCCTCCAATATTCCTATTTCTATTAAACCCTTTCATCATTTTTTTCTTAACCCCTTTCCTACAAGTTCTTATTTCTCTTAATCCCTTTACTACAAGATTCTCATTTTTCTTTACCCTTATCCTACAACATTCTTATTTCTCTGAACTCCTTTCCTTCAATATTCTGAAATCTTTGTAGGTGATGAGTAGGACTCACATGGTTCAACTGACAATTAGTTGACAATGGTTTCATGCTATTGGATTATGTGTGATCAGAACCAACTGATGGTTAATAAATTGTCAAGCAAGGGAATGTCACAGGTAACACTGTAATTTGAAAACACATGCTCATTCAGCCTTCTACTGAGATCTTTGACAAAGAAGTACATAATGAAATGCACATGCACATATATACATTTACAACAGTTTTCAGTTTTGCTTCAGTGTAATTAATGCTTTAAACTGCACCAATGGCCCAGTTTTCCTTGAAAGCACTTAGACATCAATACTTTCACTTAGAGTAGTACTTGTTTTTGACCACATTTTTTAACAGCTTTGTCTGATCAACAGTGTGTAATGAACAGTGCAAATAGTGAATATGTCATTATGTACATACTTACACATGGAATGCCATTTAATGAAGGTTGTGTCTTGAGTGGGCTTACACTTGATGCTTCCATAATCTCCATGGAGGGAGACAGTGTTTACAATCACTCAGGAAAGCATTAATCCTCTGAATGAGTGGGACTGATGGAGGGTTATTTTTTTTCCCTTTATTCATGAGAATTGATGGATGCCTGCATTAGACTTGAATAAGGGTTTAAAGCAAAAACAAGACAAGACAAAACAAAACACAAGAAAATAGAGGGAGAACGAGAGAAAGGTTCTGGATATTTAAGTATACCTCTGTTTGCATAAAACAAATAAATAAAGAGGAGTGGTTCTTGCAAAAGCATGCAGAAGACAAAAGAAAAATGAATTTTGATGAATTTAGTTAAGCATGAACAGGAGATCTATGCAAAATTTGACCAAATAATACAACTTGTGCAAAAAGAAGTTAAAAGTAATGTTGATTAGATCAATGTATGGTGTCCGAACACTTTTCCAAGACAGCTACCTCAGTCATGGCATGGGCATATCATCTGTGGAGAATTCCTTACTATTTTGTATGTGTTAAGGCACTTAGTCGTGTTTGCCGTTTTACTGAAAAGAGATGCGTTCTTCATGGCTTAAGTACCAAGGAAAGTATGTTTTTCACAAACTCATATTATGTAACAGTTGTATGAGATTAAATTAAAATGCATTTTTCCTGGAGGATGTATTTCCTTCCTTTAAGACAATAAAACAGGCATAATGCAACTACAGCCAACCTCACTTACCTCGACGTCGGATTAGCAGAATATCACTCACTTCGGAGGCAAAATGAAAGTCCCGATTTTTCCTTTGGAGTTTCTGTGTGTTAAAACTCTCATAGCTTGAAAAAAAACTCACTCAAAGTTTGGTTACCTCAAAGGGAAATCTTATGTCCCAATCTTAATTAACTTATTGTTTTTCCCAGCATGTTGCTCGAAGCAAAATTCAAACATCACTCACCCCGCGTTCACATTGGTCCCCGCGACGCGGGGACAGTCACGAGAGATCTTATCTTTTTTACGACTGACCGTTCACATTGGCTCATCTGTCCCCGAGCTGTGGGGGCATTTTGGGGCTTGGGGTGAGCTCTGCCAGGCATAGCGCATGCCCACATTTGATGACCACAGCTGGACGCTATCAATTTCGCCCCAAGGTCACTCTCCTCTCCAAATCTTGTCCCCGTACCCGACTTGCTTGGCGGGGACGGGGGGACAAGTCCCAGTAGGCGTGTCTTCATCAGCCCGAAGTTTCGAAATAGCGCGCTATCTTGCGGTTACCAAACTAGTCCGATGTCAAGATAGCATGCTATCTGTGTAGTGAAGACGCAGATAGCGCGCTATTTGATCGGGAAAATTTCCCCCAAAATCTTGGTCTAGCTCGTGAACTAGAGCGCTAATTCGTGAAATAGCGCGCTATTTTGGGTGCGTCTCCATCAGCCCGAAATTTTCTCGATCCCTCCACGCTTCTGGTTAGCCAGCTGGCTATTGAAAGCGCATGTACAAGCTAGTGATTGTGTATAGTGCATACACTCACGGCGTATTCAAGGATCACAATGTGTACTATAGGCCTACTGTTGTTGACATCTTTAAAACCAGGGAGGTGATTCCGTGCATGGTAGCTGTTTTTTGTAAACTTCTTCTTCTGGTCCACTCTACCTTAGCTAAAGATTCTTGCAGATTGTGTGTATTTTGGATTTGTTTAAACATTGCAATTCGTTCATTTCATATAAGATGTGTCACTGGACAGAAGAGTAGCGTTATTAATATCCCTTTGGAGAGAATTTGCTGTACTGCTCACCTCCCTGGTTGTAGTATCGTACATACGGTGTTGTAGGAGATTTTAAGCGGGGAAATCCACTTTCGAACAGCGAGCTAGGCAGAGTAATGATGCAAAGTGCGCATGCGTCAATTTTCGGACTAATTTCCCGAAGTAGGCTGTTCGAGCTGATGAAGATGCACATTCGCTCTATCGGGCTATTTTCTAAGACCGCAAAATGTCCCGCTAGTTTGAACTTCGGGCTGATGAAGACACGCCTAGTGAGCGTTCACATTATGGTTTTGGAGGAGAAAGTCCCACAGCTCGGGACTTTCCCCGCATCGCGGGGACCAATGTGAACGTGGGGTCAGCATTACCCCCACGATTAAGCACGAGTGGACAACGAAGACATGTCACAAATCTTTTCACACCCGATTGTAAATATTCCCAGACCAGAACGATCCTGCTCCCAAAGCAATACATGGCTGGCAAGAAAAATCCCCCACACCTACCTACACACGTACACGGTATGCACATTGCACCCGTGCCAATGGAATGCTTATGGTAGCACTATGCTCTATCCCAGCATCCCCTTTTCTTTAACCACTGTGTTCTGATTTGCGATCGTGATAGTCATGCCGTGCCCGTAGATTTCTTAACCGTCGTGGTGCACCTGCTTAGGTGTTAACAGTTATATCATGGAGCTACCAAAAAGATGGAGTAACAACGGTTGGGGTCCTTTTGAAGTGATGCTCGAAGCCGACTCGTAAAAAGTAATCCTCGCTAAGCCCCCGTGAGCGAGAGCGATGACAGATGAGACAGTGCGTACGCACAATGACGTCATCCGCAGCGCGTTCGCAAACTGGTTCTTACCATGGAGCTACCTAGCTCCATGGTTCCACCATGGAACGTCAATGCATGGGACTACACAAACTGCAACTGCCCCGTCGACTTCGAGCATATGCGATTTAACATGATTCTGAATTAATTATAGCTACAAATAGTGAATCTGCAGTGTAACAAATTGTTTAACATGTCATACCGTCGTTTAGTATGTAAATCACGATATGATACGACCGGCATGTAAACAAACACTGCACTCTCGGCACGATCAATAATGGCCGTCACGCTGTCCTGAACAAACACAAAGACAAATAACAGCTGGCTCCACAACGGTATAGATAAAATGTACGCAATTGTACACAGTCAACACTTACGTAAGATTGTAGTTTCAAATGTCAGCTTTACGGACAGATATTGAAATATGTGGAGAAATGTGAGGGATTTTTATTAAGAATTTTATTCTTAGGGTATGTACTTGCCACAGTCACAAAGCATGACGACAATACACTGTACAGTACCTTCGCTGTTCATGGGCCAATTCAGTTCGTTCAAAGTGCACTGCACTCGGTATCTCCTCTGTTTTGCCTGTGGATATTATGCGCATGCGCGTGGTCTTCAGCAAAGTTTTGCGCAGCCATATGTTGTTGCAAGTCGAGTTTTCGACTCGATACAGCACTATATTGTATGTGCAATGTTGGTGAGTATGACGTCATTTTTGCGGCTCGGAGCATCGTTTGCCAAAGTATCCCCTGCGGGACGAGTTAAGCCGTCCCAGCGAGTGCGGTGCTTCGAAGTCTGTCAGAACTGACCGCTCGTAGTTGGGTTACGTAATATTGGTGGCCTTCGTTGTTACTCCATCTTTTTGGTAGCTCCATGGTTATATCTTTGGCATTAATCACAGTCCACAGTCCAAACATCAACCTCCTGCATAGTGCTTTTCTAACTTTTTCCTTTCACAAAGTTAGACTGCCGGCTGGAATAGTGAGAATGTGAATTGCATAACATCAATTTCCAAATGGTGAAGGAAACTGAGTACAAACTCTCTTGGCAATAGATTTCTCTGCCATTATCCTTTTGTACGTCGAAGAGAGCAACACGTCTATCACTTTCGAGCATGGCAACAAAGCAAAAATTGAATGCAAAATCGTATGAGGAAAAATACTCGATCCTGACATTCATGGATCAAAATCCAATGTGGAAGAAAAAAGATGTTGCGGCAAAATTTAATGTGAGGACCAATACACTGTCAGACATGATAAAAAACCGCAAAAAAATTGTGCAAGCAGTTGAAAATCCATGTGATGCTCGGAAGGGCGTCAAGAGAATGAGGCAGATGGCATTCGACAATGTGGATGCGGCTTTGATCACGTGGTTTCGGCAAAAGGAATCTCTGCCCGATCTCCGGCTTGATGGGGAGATGCTGCTTGAAAAAGCCAAATACTTTGCCAAAGAATTTGGTCATGAGACAACTCCTTCACCGAGCTGGATAGATCGTTTCAAGAAACGATACAGAATAGGCCACATCAAAAAGACTGGAGAAGCTGCTGGGGTGGATGAAGAGCTTGTCCAAGGCTGGAAAGATGGAAAGCTGACAGATATTCTGAGGCGTTATGACCCAAAGGATATCTACAGTGCTGATGAAACTGGTTTATTTTGGCAAATGTTACCAGAGGAGTCCCTCGGTTTTCAGGGCACTACCTACCATGGAGGTAAACAGCAGAAAACACGTGTCACTGTTCTAGTGTGTGCTAACATGGATGGCAGCAACAAACTTCCCCTTTTTGTCGTCGGGAAGAACAAGCGACCACGTGCATTTAAGAATGTGAAATATCTGCCAGTTGCCTACGACGCCAACAAGAAGGCCTGGATGACAGGAGCATTGTTTGAGGCATGGCTGAGGAAACTTGACCGCAAGATAGAAGAGAGAAAGATTGCTATGGTTGTTGATAACTGTCCGGCCCATCCTCATATTAAGCTGGACAACATTGAACTTGTGTTTCTGCCGCCAAATACTACTAGCTTGACCCAGCCAATGGATGGTGGTGTAATCAGAAATTTGAAACAACACTATCGGCACATCCTGGCATTCAGACGACTTGCAGCGGCAGATGGGGGAATTCCCTTCAAATGGGACCTTCTTGATGCTATCTTCGCTTTGAAGACAGCATGGAACAAGGTGTCCCAACAGACAATAGCTAATGCATACAGGAATGTGGGATTCGTTCTACCGTGTGACCAAGTAGAGGAAGATGGAGATCATGTTGGAGATGGAAGTGTTGAAGACGCACAAGAATTTCATGGCATCTGGGAGAGGTTGGCCGCCCTCTTTCCGCTACCTGCCTTAGAGAAATATGTAGACGTTGATGCAACAGATATGGGTGTCGAGCTCTTAACGGACGACCAGATTGTTGAAATTACAGTCCTGAGTCAAAGAAGACATAATGAAGAAGAACAGTCAAAGAAGACCAGTAATGGTGAAACCAGTAGCCAACAGGGGGAGGATTGTGTGCGCAAACCACCGTCAATCAGTGAAGTGTGTCAAGCTCTCAATGTGATCCGGCGGTTTGACATCTTTGAGCAAACGCCAGCTGAGCTGCGATTGCTTGTGGAGAACTATGAGTTGTATCTCATGAGTAATTATAAACGTCACAAAAGGCAAACCACCATCACTGACTATTTTGCTGTTAAGGGGTGATGAGACAAATGTGATTCGTACATGTTGTTCAATTTAAAGCCACAAAACATGTTTCCAACGAACTTCTTAATGTTTCATGCCTATTATTGAAGTTATCTAGGTACTGATCATGCATAACCTTTTTTGTTCTTAAAATCAAACAACTTTTTCATGACAGCCCTTCCATTACTTTACGCTTTTCAGTATACTGACATATACGACGGGAAAATATAAATCTGTAATGCCGGACTTGAAAGTTTGTTTTCATTGTACAATCTGCTGTCTCATACTTAAAAAAGTAAGGCATGGCTTTGCATATATGATCATTCTAAGTGGTGACCTCATGAAACAACAGACCTATTAAAGGGGAAGGCTAGTAACTGATCAGTGGGAATCAGTGGGAATGCCGGAGGATGATTGTTTCAATTCTTGTGGGATTCATTTAAGAGTACATTATATATCTATTGTTGTGTGAAAGTTATTTGCTTCAGAATGGTCTCATATTCAAGTAATGTGCAGTTTAATGTATCCAGGTTAGCATGCCTGTACAGTGACGGGGCGATTGTTAACATTGAACTGCACATTACTTGAATATGAGACCATTCTGAAGCAAATAATTTTCACACAACAATAGATATATAATGTATTATATACCTCATTTCTAGAATCCTCTCATCTGATTGGTTAAAAGGGGAGTCATGAAAATAACTGTGCCCTATTTTTGAGTTACTGTGACCGGGGCCAGGGCACAGTTAGTAAATAGGTTTTAGAGACAGTCGCGACCCCGTACACGTAGATCGCTCATATGTACGCACCAATGATACGACCGCCGCGCATTCAATCAGCGTGCTGTAAAAGAGACTAGCGGACTGGTTTGGAGACAATCGCAACCCGGTACCCCGTAGTACACGTAACGTACACTGTACACATCACTGTACGCACCAGTGATACGACCGCCGCGCTGTCGATCAGCATTGATTACGAGTGCTGTAAAAGAGACTAGAATCTATATTTTCGGTATCTATATTTCGGAATCTATATTTTCGGTATATAAAACAAATAATAACTGCTTGACATTCGGGTCACAGTTAAAATTATGGGCCCTCGGTGATGTGAAAACCGTAACCATGCCCTCAGCTTCGCTTCGGGCATAGTTACGGTTTTCACATCACCTTGGGCCCATAATTTTAACTGTGCCCTCATAAGCAGTCATTATTTGTATACTAGGGACTTTTCGATTTGCACGTTGAGCCAGGCGTCACCCTGTTATGACGTAGTTTTTATGTACTGCGCATGCGCAAGTGTCGACCCTCTGCTCATCGCACAAATTTCGAACGCGTTAACCCCGGTTATCACCGTCCACCCAAATCGGTTGCGCCGCGCTCAACCCACCTTGCTATGACGTCACACTCCTCTCGGGTATCGTGCGAAAGAGCACGATGACTCTCGGGAAATCCGTGCTCAGTTCACCTGTTTTCCTTTTTCTTTCGAGAGATTATTTATATTCTAATTACATGAAAGCTTATGATCTTGATACGTCACAGCAGCAGCGCTGACATACAAACTACAGCCTCTGGTACCTACTTTATTTGTCCGTTTTCACTGTTTCGCACTTTGCAACTGCCTACCGTAGTCCCACACATGCATTTACACGTAATGCTTTACGCAAAGAGATCTTGGTGCTTTTGGCCTAGCTAGTGCAGCAGTGCATTTGCCTAGTAGTCTTACCATGCATCATGTTTTAAAATCCACATAATTCCTCCCAGGATACGCATCTAGTCAAAGACAAAATAAATATTACAAGTACAGAAACGAGTCACAAATTCCGCATACTAGTATATGCACGCAAGGCACAGGTTGCCTCCTGCACACGCCACGCACGGGACGTGACGCCGGCGCCCGAAATCGAAATGTGTTTTAGCAGCGGGTCAACGTACAGACGTGACGCCTTGACGTACGGTTGCGCTCGGCGGCACGTCCTTCTCGTTCACCCAATCGAAAACTCCCTAGTATTGAGTGAATCCCACAAGATCTAATGGGGCCTAAATTGTACATTTTCATCTTCTTCTTAAGAACCCCATGATCCATTTTCACCAAACTTGGCAGGTAGCATATAATATAATAATAATAATAAGGTCTTATTTACCCAGGGTAGCCTCTTCAGTGTTGCCACTGACCTACCAGAGGGCCCTGCCATTATTATTACTCCAGTGTTGCCAGGTACCCATTTATACACCTGGGTCGAGAGGGACATGGTGGGTAAAACATCTTGTCCAAGGACGTAAGCGCTGGGCGGGGTTTGAACTCGGGTCCTCCGAGCGGGAGTCGGGACTCTTATCCACTATGCCACAGCGCCCCCTAGGGGGTTATGAACTCAATTTGTTAAAATGGGCACCATGCCCCACCCAGGGGGCCCCCAGGGGGCCCAAACCCCCCAAAATTAAGGAATCTGTAAAAAATCTTCTTCTCTAGAACCAGAAGTGATAGAGCTAAGTTAATACTGTGAGTTAGTACATTAATGACTGTAGTTTCAAGTTTGTTCATGGCAGAATCAGGGGTGCCCCCCTTGGGACCCAGGGGAGGGGGGTGGGGAGGGGTTCTAATGGGGCCTAAATTGTACATTTTCATCTTCTTCTTGAGAACCCCATGACCCATTTTCACCAAACTTGGCAGGTAGCATCCCTCGGGGTTTAGGAACTCAATTTGTTAAAATGGGCACCATGTCCCACCCAGGGCGCCCCCAGGGGGCCCAAACCCCCCAAAATTAAGGAATCTGTAAAAAAATCTTCTTCTCTAGAACCAGAAGTGATAGAGCTAAGTTAATACTATGAGTTAGTACATTAATGACTGTAGTTTCAAGTTTGTTCATGGCAGAATCAGGGGTGCCCCCCTTGGGACCCAGGGGAGGGGGGTTGAGGAGGGGTCCTAATGGGGCCTAAATTGTACATTTTTATCTTCTTCTTGAGAACCCCATGACCCATTTTCACCAAACTTGGCAGGTAGCATCCCTTAGGGGTTAGGATCTCAATTTGTTAAAATGGGCACCATGCCCCACCCAGGGGGCCCCCAGGGGGCCCACACCCCCAAAATGAAGGAATCTGTAAAAATCTTCTCTAGAATCAGAAGTTATAGAGCTAAGATAATACTATGAGTGAGTACATTAATGACTGTTGTTTCAAGTTTGTTCATAGGAGATCCAGGGGTGCCCCTCTTGGGGGCAAGCGGGGGGGGGGGGGGGGTGGTTGGGAAGGTCCAAATGGGGGCCTGAAATGTATATTTTCATCTTCTTCCTGAAAACCTCATGATGGATTTTCGTCAAACTTGGCAAGTAGCATCCGGAGGGGGTCAGGATCTCAATTCATCAAAATGAGCACCATGCCCCACCCAGAGGGCCCCAGGGGCTCCACTCCCCCCAAATTAAGGAATCTTAAAAAATTTGGGCCCTTATTGTATATTTTCATCTTCTACTTGAAAATGCCTGGTCAAATTTTGGTAGAGCTGTGAATAATTTAGATTAGTGACTGCGTGAAAGGTGAACTTACGATACTCAGGTGAGCGCTAGACCCGCGGGTCTCTTGTTTGAATTTGCGTTGTTCTGTCAGCCGTGAGTCAACCTCTATGCGACCGTGAGTCAACCTCTACGCGACCGTTATATACCCAATCACACATACACATATACTGATGTTCGCCATGTGCACGGTATGTTGCGGTTCTCAACACACGTTTATTGCGCCAGTTTCTCATCCATATAACCACGTGTTCATCTCGTCAATACCGCATGCATAGCTAGCTAGGCACTTTGAACGCTGCTGGTAGACGCACAGAAGACTAGTGCGTAGCATTGCGACATTGCTGTCGGTCCATGTAGCTCTAGATGTGCATGTTTTCGCTGGACATAAATGTCATTGTTCTTGGTGAGCTACGTACATGTATACTTTTAAGCCATCAAGCATGTGTTGTGCGTAATATTAAAAGTTTGCAAAGCTAAGAATGTGATTCTTGTGTAACTGTCTGCTTGGTAAATCTGGTTTGTTTTGACGTGTTCCTCCACATGACATGTATGTGCATTAAGCAAATGCATAGTATTCTGTAGACACACCACATCCTCACGCAGATACAAATGTACATTCAGCACGCATGTCCTGCAACTCTTGCACTCGATTACATACTGGTATTTTCTTTTTGTTATTATGGTAATAGGTGATTCAATTGTTCACCAGAAAATAGTGTTGAAAGAAGAACATCGATTTCCATTCAGTTCATTCGTAATTCAAGTCGATTCAATTCCAGTTGACAAGCATGCAAACAATTGGTAGGCACTATAACAGATACGATATTGAACATCAATCAAAGTTGGATAAGTCAAAGAAAATTTGACGTACGCGGACCTCGAAGTTCGCGTATGTTGAACCATTTTCTTCAGTCCAAACTAATTTGAGGTATGCGAGGTTGACTGTATTTGGCAAATGTACAACATATCACGTAAAAGATTGCTTATGTTAAAAATAAAGTGTCCTATGCAAAGTACATAGTGTACGAACACTCAAATTGCAATTTCACCAAATTCAGTTTGAGTTTGTCATCATTCAACTCACATATTGCTTTTGTTATTCAACTATCATTTCAAACTAGGCCTGGGGGGGGGGTGGTATAGGTAAGACATCATCTTGAATGTAAAATCACATGAAGACCTATTTATTTTTGCTTGTGTACTGTTTATTGTCTTCTCCTATCGGCAAGATGGAATTGTCATTAACTTTCTTTTTGCTTTTAGCAATATTCTCTGGCAAAGTAAGCAGTGGGACTATTCTTGGCCTTTGGGGCTTGAGGCATCCTAGCTCAAGTGTGCCAAAGTACATCATTAGTTGGAATGTGGAAGAAAAAGAGAAATGAGCTGTTCAAAATGATACCCTTGATTACTTTAACTTTTAGAATATATGTTCTAAGTCCATGGAGGAATGAAGAAAAAAAAGCAGCAACAAATTCTGCTAAATATTCCATGTAACCAGATCAACCTACTGTGCTGTGTAATGTTGCTGTATGTCACATTTCAGTAACCTGGAGAGTTATTCAGCTGCCTGTGAATATACAGCAAGTGTGAATAAGCCAGCTCATAATTCGCTCATATACACAGTGGTAGATGACCTTTTTTTTTTTCTCAGTTGGTGAGGCACTTCACTCGTTTTCAAAGTGGCATAATGCAGTAGCTTGCCCGATGTTACAATTTATGGAATTCATGTTCAAAGAAAGAATGAACTTGGGTGTAGACCCATCAGTTGACATTTTAGCAGGCATCCATTTCATTGTTTTGTATCGAATGCAATACAACCTTTTTCTTTTGATAATGCCAAATACCAGGCTTATTGTCAGTTCAGTTCAGTTCAGTTCAGTTCAGTTCAGTTCAAATTTCAGGTGTCAGGTGGTTGTGCTAGAAAGCACCATTTAGATAAGGATCACATAAATTGTCATCACACAACAGATGTTTATCTCGGCGAATTAACAAACCAAAATGCCTGTTAGTACAAATGACCTTTTTCTGCTCATGTGCAAAGTGGAATTTGGAACTGGTCTATTGATGTCACTGCCCTCTTGTGTCAGTTTTGTGCATGATTGCACAAAAAAAAAATTACAAGCCGAGCCATATTCCACTTTTCTGTTGTTGTTGTTGTTGTTGTTGTTGAAATCTTTATTCATAGCATTTCAAGAAAGTAACATTTCAAATTTTGCAGGCTCACCTGCTAGCAATATTTTGCCTTTAACCCATTGAGAACGAGCTGATTTTGCTCTGACACGCATAAAATCTTCCCATAGACACCTTCCCGAGTATCCTCTGAACTAGTCTTCAGTAGGTTAAAGGGGAAGGCTAGTAACTGATCAGTGGGAATCAGTGGAAATTCTGGGAGATGATTGTTCCAATCCTTATGGGATTCATTCAAGAGTTCATTGTATATCTATTGTTGTGTGAAAATGATTTGCTTCAGAACGGTCTTATATTCAAGTAATGTGCAGACTAATGCTCCGTCACTGACCAGGGACGCTAACCTGGAAGCATTAAACTGCACATTACTTGAATATGAGACCATTCTGAAGCAAATCATTTTCACACAACAATAGATATACAATGAACTCTTGAATGAATCCCATAAGGATTGGAACAATCATCTCCCAGCATTTCCACTGATTCCCACTGATCAGTTACTAGCCATCCCCTTTAAAAATGCTTTCTGTTGCCTTCATGAAAGCAGGGCTGTTTCAGGTTGATTTCTTAGATCCGAAGTTTGCTGAAGAATTTGTATCATTATTAAGTCATGCAGAGAATTGTCAAAGAGTTTCATTAGTTAAATCCAAAAGGAGAATGCCTTATAAATACTCAATTTAACCAATATCTATTGTTCTCCAATACATTGTAAGTCGATGGAAGTATATCCACTTTGAAATGTTATCAATCAGCTGAGTATTGGCTATCATCTGTTTAAAAAAAAGAAATAACAAGAAAATTGTAAATCCAAAGAGAAATATGCTCATTATAAAGTAATATATTAATAGATAAGATCTGATGTTTCCGCTGGCAACCTGTTCATCTACAATGTCAGTAACATTATCAAATGTAACTTTTCATATTTTCAGCAGATATTATACAGTATGTCCCCCCCCCCCCCCAAAAAAAAAAAAAAAAAAAAAAAATTACAGATTTTCACATTGATATCACCCAATATGATTAAATTGTCTAAATGCTACTTCAGAGTCTTAAAATATAACATTTTAGCTCTATTTTGCGGGAAACCTCATTCGATTTGGTTAAGCGGTCACAGAGAAATGTGGATTGTTGTAAAGCATAATCATGAGTCTGATTCTTCCAAGTTTAGCACTTCGAAGATCTTGTGTGTGAATGCAATAGACAAAACTTGGAGGGAAGAGATTCCCGACATCCTCTACAAAATTCCTCATTTCTCTTTGACCACTGAAGCAAATTCAATGGGGTTTTCTGTAAGATGTGGGCAATGAGTTGTAGTTTCATACCCTGAATTTGTATTTAGATTGACTCAATATTTTTTACGATATCATTGCGCGTCCCGTTGTAATTTTTCTTTTTGGACATACGGTGCATTCACTTTTGAGTCATGTAGTGTAGCGTCAACTAGATTTGTCAAACTCTAATGGACCTAAATATAGATTCACACAGAAATGAAGAAAGCAGAGCTCAAGATTGAAATAAAATTTGATGAGTGTGTCAGTATCACAATACAACATCTCGTACACTATTATAATTTGTTAAAGCTTTCTTTGAGAAGGGATAAGGATGGGAAAAAAACCCAAAAACAATATTTAGTGCCAGAAATCTATTCAATTCACAACTTGGTATTCAAGTAAAAACTATTGGGCAATTGTAGCTATCATGCAGTCAGCTGTGGCTGATTATGTAGTTCATATTCTTTTTCTCCACAAATAATATCTATTCTCTGCAATGAGTGTGATATATCTATGTGCGCTTAAATATACATGATTGTATGGTGAAGCAGTGCTGGCCACCACACACCTGCACCATCACATATTACCGCAAACAGGTACAGTGTGATTACCACAGATGCATGGCTGGCCATGCAAAATGAGCCATATCCTAGTGGTAGACGATATTTGATTCATTTGCAAGGAATGCAAAAGCATATTACTTGGGGAGTGCAAACAGGTGAGGTAACATTGTGCAAGCAGAAACTTTTTTTTTTGTTAGCCATGAACTATTTTTATATGTTTTTTTTAATTATGAATTCAATTTCTTTAGATTGTTAGTGATGTTCACAATAAGATAGATTCCGCTTTAGATTGCATGTGTTGTTTTTGTTGTTTTTTGGCAAAAATTATGCTTAGTGGATCTATGTAAGAAATTAATGTGAACTATTGAAGCTCTGTTTCACCACTGATGTGATGCCAACCACCATCTAAGATGAAGTGAGAGTTTTTAAGATCATGGGAAGGCATGCAAGAAAGGGGCATTGGCACTATAATGCTTTGTATAAATGCTGTTTTATAGAGCAAATTTTGCAAAGTCACAGAGAATACAATGTTGCATCATTATTTGTATGGCCAAACTTTAGTATGGTCCAGTGTGTACCAGTTTAGATGGAGCATTTGTTATTTAGGACAAGAGGAGAATTTCCCGTTCAGACTCTGGAAGTAATAATACGAAAGGCCAGTATTTACACCGATATCTGTAGTATTATAAAATTGAAGAAAATAGGTTAATGCTTCTTGACCTACTTTGCAAGATTTTGCATGATTATTTAGGTAGGTAATAACACATGTTTGCTGAGAGTTGCAAAGAGAATGTGGACAGTTTGTGGAAACAGTAAAATAAAGGAGGTCCTTTAAGATGGTAATTATTTTTGTATGAGGTCAAGAATGATATAACTAACTCACAATCTTGTAATAAAGGATATGTGTTCAGGTGCTTTTGGTGAGCCCAAACTCACAACTGCCAGAGCAGGGTTTAGTCAGTACTCCCAATATTTTGCCCCCCCCCCCCCATATCCCCCATACTTCATTCAGACCATGCAAAATCCTGCAAGTGTGTCATGTAATTTAGATCATAGCTGTTCATTCAACAGATCATGATGAATTGGAGTCTGACAAGCTTTTGTGAATTCAAAGCGACAGGCCCCTCTCCGTTGCTAATGAGATTGCCAATTTCAGAAGCCTCGCCGTGAAAGGCACAATTAACCCTGGCACAATTCTGTCGTTTTCGTCGGAGGCAGACAAGAGCTACCACAACAAAGAGCATGCCTTTCTCGGCTACGAGATTGTGTTGTTTTGGTCGTGGCCTTGGAAACATATTTCCATGTGCTGTGGTGAAAGAGTATGGTACATTAGAAACTATCCATGTCACATCAGGTTTATTGTCATATAGGAGATGAGGGCCATCATGGATACATTTTTATATCAAATTTTTATTTTTGCGTCCCACAAACGTAATATTCGTAATTGGTGCGCTGATGCTGTGTATGGCACCAGTGCTATAAAACCTCTGTAAATACATCATTATTAATATCCTGTCAGAAACCTGTGTCCAGGTTATGCTTTTTGCTGTGCTGTTGTTGTTGATTTTTTGTTGTTGTAATGTTTCGTCTGATGCTGTTTATTCCCACTTATTGAATGTAGTCTAATTTTGAACACTGCAATGGAGATTGTTGACCTTTATGACTGTGAGATCATTTTAGTCTCAACAGTTACCTAGCTTTCCATGACATCTGTTTAAGGACATTGTTACCTACTCAGTTTTCTTTTAAGATGGGCAGAAAAGACTGTACAATCTATTTTCCCCCCATTGTTTTTCCCATCACTCTCTTCATTTCCCCTCTGAAGGTGACTGAATCACCATCGACAAGAAATGTCGCATCACAAAGACGAATGTTTGCATCACAAAAACAATTTGTCATTAAACCAAGGTTATGAGCAGTGTTTCAGTTTGCGACTCAGGAGATTTCACTTACGTCAGTCTTGTTCTTAGGAATTAGTTTTGTGAGATTTCATAAACAAGTTTTCTGAAATAACATGTGACTTATACCATGCATTCACACATAAATTATACATATTCATACGTGTGTATTTTTTTTTTTTTTTTTTGTAAAATGTGTTTTTCTGCTCAGAGCTATTTGAAATGAGTGCTAAGAGACTAATGTGAATGAGATTGTACAAGAGCAGCAATGTAACAAACATTTACCTTTTGGGCTTTTTTCAAGTCATGAACAATATTTATTTTGCTGTTGAGAAATTCACAGTGGAAGATATCTTAAAGTTGCATCACAAATCACTATCTCTGCCTCTATGATGAACAGGAATATTACAAATGTGTAGAGTCACACAGTCTTATGTCAGCAAAGAAGTAATGTAAAGAAAATAATTGCAAGATATTAGAGAAAGAGAAGTGAGGAAAATACATACATATCAATAACTAAGTTTGACAAAGAGGAAGGAAAAGAAAGGTAAGTCAATGAAATTAAAGGAAAATAATGTTTAGTCTGACACTTGGTTGTGAGCAATGACAAGCACAATATCTGTTATCTGTTGATATCTGTTAACCTTTACTGTGCTTTTGTTCTGATTGGCAGGAATGCAGGGATGCTTTTTTTTATTGCCAATTTGAACAGAAGTCTTGAAACTAACAATCGGTGAACAGAGATTACCTAATCCCTCTAATTCCTTTTGTGCCACCACGGCCTTCTTGTTGCTCTGAGGCACTATTGCTACACCTGAGTGGGCTTTCTAAGTTTACAAATAGGTCAAGTCGGAATTGATTACTGAATGCTCATGAAAAGGAGAGAGCTTTGCTTCATGTAATTGAGCTGAGTGCCTGGGCACTTTAAGGTTTTATATCAATGTCCATGGTGAGCAAAGTTTAAAATTCAACTTACACTCGGAATACTTTGAATACTAAGATGTCTGAACAAAATGGTATATGAGGTTACAGTGATTGTTAGATAGACTTTGTGAATATCCATATGTGTATGCTCTTGTACTTGTACTATTACATGTATATTTGGATTTGTGATGTCTTTGTCAAATTTGCTAACCATTGAAACCTTTCTTTAAAGACCTCACTTCTTCAAAGACCAAAGAGTGTGTTCCCTTCTTAAAGTTTTAATCATATAACCATATTGAACATAAAAAGAATAGCAACATCATAGGAAACATCATGAAAGTGATGACTTGTGAGTATCGTAAATCATATGGATTATGATCACATTATAGCAGACCATTTGTCATGGTCTCTTATGGGCAGAACATTCTTAGGGATATTCTGTAGGAGAACATTTACATCTTAAACATTGCCCCCCCCCCCAAAAAAAAAAAGAAAAGAAAAAAAAAAGAAAAAAGAAAAAAGAGGGAAAGCAGTGCATGGCAGGATTGGGGCATGCAATTTTGGCATTTACTATGCACATGAGGCACAAAGGTGTTGAATCTGTGTGAAATCCACAACTAGAGGGCAGACATTTAGTTCTACACTGCTAAGTTTCAGTATTTGCTTGATGTGGGCTTGTAAGTGATGCTGCAGAAATGGCTACTACTGAAAGTTAAAGAAATGTAGAATTATGATATTAGCCAAGTGAGGGCAGTGCAGTACAAGTATATGCCTTTCATCGAGTAGCATACAAATAGCACTGTATTCACATCATCTGTAGATAATCACAGTTATAGCAGGTTGCACTCATCAATCCAATCTTTGCTTACCAAGACAGTGCAGAATGTTGTTGATGAGAAAAAAATAGTATCCTACTTTGAATGTTTCTATCTGTGAGAGTAAAAAAAAAAGAAAGAATAATGCTTTCAGTTTACAATAAGAAGTCAAGAGGTTTTAACCCATTGAGGATGGTTTGATTTTGCTACAACACACAGTTTCCATAGACAATGGCCCAAGTATACTTGGAGCTTGTCTGCAACGGGTTAAAACTTGGTTTTATCCAAGTTCAGATTTAGAAATACCTTAAGTCTGATTAGCTGTTGCTCAGTATGTGTGCTCAAATTCCTTGAACGAACATTATTCTTATTTGAAAAGAAATAATCACAGCTATTAAAGTAGCAAATAAATTGCAGTTTCATCGTTTATTTGATATTGGGTATTATTAGATAATCAAGTATTATGCTGTCATATCTGGATTGTATAACCATGCATTAACCCATAGCATCCCAATAGAGAAATTGGGATGGGGCAGTTGGGGAAATATGTATTATAAACCACAGTCTTAGATTATCAGACATACATCTAAAACAACGATACCTTTTCTTTTTTTATAGCCATTACTGGAATGGTAGTGAAGTATTGATACCATAGTGATGCATGTTTGCATAGTTAACTCTTTCCCCATGGATTACTTGTGTGGACTTTTTCTTGCAGCCGATTGTTGACGAATGAGACCACCATAGTTTCCACCTCCCATTTCATTTGAAATTGAAATTTTGAATTGACACGGATGGCATTTAGAAGGTAAATGCTTGCTCTTTAAATTGCAAATAGAGCAAGCAGTATCTATAATTCAAGCAGCCACCATTACTGCATTTGTTTTCTCTGTCTATAGGCTGTGTTAAAATGATCACTCATAAATGAAGAGGAAATTGTAGCCAGCACCTCTCTTAGCCACAGAAATGTATGGTAACAGGATTTCATGTCAGGACAGCATAGCTCTCTAGATCTGAAGATAGAATTCAATCACAAGTAATCCAACATCCTTTTTTTTTTTTAAAGAAAAAAAAAAGAGCCTGGTGCACCAGACTCTTCCTTTTCTCATCTTTTTCTTCGGTGAAATGTCATGCGGGTTAAGTCACCTCCATTTCCCCTGGAGCTACCCAAGGCATCCTGGGCATCGGTACAAGGAACAAAGATCCATCTTTGGTTCCGATGGAGTCATGGAAGATGATGCCTGGCATTTCTCTGATGAAAGTTTCCTGCTGTGTTGCTGCTGCTACTGCTGCTGCTGTAAATTTCAGACATCCTTTTGCTCTTTGCATTTGTCTATCTTTTCCTGTTTTTTTAAATTTTTTTTTATAAGTGCATCAGTGATAATAGACTGTGCTAGTATTTCATTTCTGTTTTAGCTATGGTTCAGAGAAACTGTTGAGATGTTGAATGTAAGTGGAAATTAGGAAAAGAGACTTGCTGCTGTATTTTGCCTTCATAAATTTTGATTATTTTGAGACAATTTCGGGGGTGCGGGGGAACAAGAAATTATTTATGGAATGTGCAAAAACCACAAGACATTGTATCCGGCTGTGTGGATTTCTATGTCAATGCATAGTTGTACCATCAATTGTTACATCTATGTCTGAAGTACAATTTACTGATATGTACAGACTGGTGTGTATATGATTATGTGTGTATTATATATTCTACTTCATTCTTGCATCTACTGTAAAAGTGGAAATTTCCAGTATGGAAATTTTTGCACTTTTTGTGCTGCCAGAAACTAATGCAAACAATAAAAGCACACAAATATTTTTGCTTGCTGTATGTACCGCTATGTAATGATTCCGTGGAATTAAAAACAGTCAATTCATCTAACTTTGCAGAGCTGGGAAAATTACTCATGCCACAAAATATCCTTTTTACAGCATTCTTTTATCCATTTCAGTGTTAAGTGGCATTTTAGGTACTTAGTAGGGTTTTGTTTTTATTTCTCAGCAGATATATTTAATCTAAAATGCAAAATAAAGCAAGCACATGGTTTTAAGAGGGTGGCTAGAAGTAAAACATCTCAGTCAAACCATATTTAGCCTCTGAATGATTTCGCTTTTATGACAGAGAACAAATCTAATTGCTGGATTTCAATTTTATCAGACACATTCTGCATGGTTATGTATAGACAAGCAGTTGTATATGAAGGAACTACTGAAATCCCCCCTCCCAAAGAAAGAGAAGACTAATGAAATCCTTCCAGTATATTTCTTTATTTATTAGATGGTTCTAAAGAGATAATGGACAGGTCACGTGACAAATTTTGCAAAGTTTCAGTTGCCAGTGTTCACACTGCCCAAAGATTGAGGAGATTGGAAGGAGTCTGTAAAATATCCCTAGTTTGAGTGGAAAGTTTCACAGAAAGTTTCGTGAGAAGTTTGCATTCACACTGGCAAAACTTTGAGATCTTAAAGATAGCAATCTTAAGCTTGGTGATCTTTTGTCAGTGTGAACGTGACTAATGTCATTTCTTTCAAGTCTTTCAACTTACTTGATGCTGAAGTGCCATTGCATTTGATGATGTCAATGTTTTGTATCTTCTTTGGGGTGGGAAAACTAAATACTATATTTCTTTCTATGCTGGGCTATCACAGCCTTTTACTTAACCCGTTCCTTACGTGAACCTGGTATACCAGGTTCCGGTGGGAGCAACTGATATACAGATAAGAGTGCCTACTTTCATGGCCTAAATTCATGTTTCTTTGTGTTGTAATGCGCAAAAAAAAATAGGTTTGATAAAAAGATAAGAGTTCATTCTATCATCATATGTTCTCTTTCTCTTGGAAAAATGTGTATATCACAACATTATTAGTTTGCGCCTGCTTTACTGTAAAACTCACATGAACATTTACATAGTGATCGAAGCTGAGCTCGAGTAGATTTTTGTGTTCTACAAAGCTGAACCCAGTCATCACATTCAAGTGCCCGGTTTTGTGTAGAACAAAAGAGTCTGTTAGCTCATCAGCGTACGCTCTATTCATACCTTACACCTGGTCGATATTTTCATTGTTCACTGGCACATGTAGTTGGCTGTGGAAAGGGGATACATGTACCGCTTGACTGCTTTCGCTCAGATGGATTACCAACCTGTCTATTCTCTGTCGACAGGGAAAAAGAATCTTGTTTGGGGGTATTTAAGACACTCAAAAAATTGCGGAAGGAATGGGTTAATGCCAACACATTTTCTTATTGAGAGATATTCATGAAAACAGATGGAAATATGTTTGTAACAGGTGCTTTGTTTCCCTTTAAATTGCTCAGTGTGAGGTGTAACATTTCTTGGAAATTCTATTCACTTGGTGCAAAATGAACTTCTCTGATTTGTCATAATTATGTTTTGTCCTGCTCTTGAATCTGTGAGATACATCTGCTCAATAACATCTGCTCAGGATTGCTGGAATAACGATTTGTCACTACCAGTGTAAACACACCTGTCCATCTCACCAATGTAAACACATCTGTTTACAAGAGGCTTTTCAGTCCTCACAGTTATTAAATGTATGCATTTTTTATATACACGTATATACATAATTATATTTAGTGAGAGTCTTGTGAAGGTTGTAACGGTCATTTATTCTCTGACGCAATTTGCTGTGCATAACACTTGGAAACAGGCAAGGGCAGATATAGATATGGGATTGCTTTCCTGACCTCAGGTGATTTAACCTTTCTGTTGTTTACACAGATGCTCAGTCTGTTCGTTTTTGCCTGATAAAAACATGATAATGGAAGATTTTGCACATATTCTAAATTTAGTTGATATGTAATTTGTACAAAGCTCCCATTCTTTTTTCTCCCCATCATTCTTGCCAAAATAGCAAATATTCCATGTGAGAGTGGTTTGATTCTATTGTGATGTTCATTTGTATGTATTTCTGTTATACCTTTATGTTCATTTTATATCATTTATTTCTAAATATATATATTTTTCTCATAAGATATGTTCCTGGTGGTATGGCATTGGTAGCTTGCTGTGTATTTGTGATGTCTTTGTTGTTGTTGTTTTTTTTTTATGAAACCTGCATTGCTATGGTTATTAAATGTCATCATAAGGTTCTGTTGGTTTAGTCTGTTGGTTTTTGATCCTTGTGTTTTAAAACTAGGTTCCCTTGTACTCTGCAAGAGGCCTATGAACTTGGAGGAGCTAAGAAATAACATGGACCCTATTCACTGTCAATCACATTATCTAATAAACTAATGAAAATTTTCTCATGTTTCTTTATCTTAAACATTTTCTTAGACTTTTGTCATGAAGGTCTTTGAAGAGGAGGAATTTCGAGTTTGATATTGCTGGAATGTGGATATGTAATTAGTAGCTCTGATATCTGTTCAATATCAATGCAAGCATTGTGGTTTAAATCACAGGGCAAGGGCTGCATAATTTTGCTTCTTTGTCCAAAGCAACAAGGCGCATATCAAGTGAGATGATAGAGAGAAGTGTATTACTGGCTTATTTGAGGAGATTAGGCAGCAGTTGCTAGGTAGGTAGGTATATGATAGAAAGACAGAGAGATGGGGTGAGAGGGGGGGGGGATGAGGGGGGGGGATGAGGGGTGAGAAAGGGGTAGATGATCGACAGTAAGTATGAGAAAAATTGATGGGGGTATGTAATGGTATGTAACATGTTAACCCGTTGAGGACGAGTCCCGAGTATACTTGGGCAGGTGTTTATGGGAAATGCGTGTTGTAGCAAAATCAAACCGTCCTTAACGGGTTAAGAGACAAAGAGAGTGAGGGATATATATATTTTTTTCATGTCAACAGAACGTCAACAGATTGCAGCAGTACTTTAAAGTCAATCTGCCACCAATAAACCATTGTGTATCTATAATTATCCCCCACTATGAAGAAATGGTTATGGGTGAGTCAAGCTATCTTGCTGTATATATGTATTTAAAAAAAAAAAAACACTCTAAACCCCTCAGTCGAAGTGTTGTGGATTTAAATTATAGAGGATATTAGGTAATTAAATATCTGTCATATGTTATTTAGGTTATAGCATAGCCCATTGTCATTGGGATTAACCCGTTGAAGATGGACTGATTGTGATTAAATATTTGTCATATGTTATTTAGATTATAGCATAGCCCATTGTCATTGGGATTAACCCGTTGAAGATGGACTGATTTTGCTACAACACACATTTCACTTAGACACTTGCCCGAGTATACTCATGACTCATCCTCAACGGGTTAAGGTATTAGGCAAGACATGGGGGAGACAGTACATCATATGTTTTCCTTCTATCTCACCAGGCAAAGATGAAAAGTTATATGTGGTGAACAGTGCCAGCTACTGTTGACGGTAAGAAGCCATTCACCCTCGTCCAGCTTGTTTGTTTTTTTTCACACATACAGTGTGTCCTCATTCTCCTTTCAAGACTCAGTTCCAGTGGTTCCTCCCACACTTTATTTATTTTTGTTTGAATGAATCTCTTCTTCCATAATTCAGGTTTAGTTCCACTACAAACAGTTGGGTAAGGGCATCGAATCCCTGGGCAAATAGAAGGGCAGAAAAATTGGTTTTCATTTGATGCGGGTGCGTCCTCTGAGCCTCCTTCGCAATGACTGTGGAGATTGTAAAGCCTCTTGTATCTCACATGAGGGGAGAAGTGACAGGAAAGAAGAATTCTACTTGCAGCTTATTCTTAGAATGATTAATTTCAGATATTTATTCTTTTATCTTCTAAAAGAGTCAAAGAGAAGGAACAGAATTATCATACAATGTACATGTTCTATTGAATATTGCATGTGATATAATGCAGTTACCCAAGGTTGGTAGTTTACCACTTATTTTTCCCCTTTTCTCCTCCAGTAGGAAAGTGCTTGTCTGTTTCAATTTATGTCAAAAGCAGAAAATGACGGATAAGTGGAAAAGAAGTCAGTGTTTACCAGGGAGTAAATGTCTCATGCAATTAATAAGGTGTTTGAAGCTGGAGAGAGAAAGGAGAAAAATGCGACCTTTCCACAGGTCAGGCCAGTACACATAGACATCTGATGTTGTGTTTTATATCACACCTAATTAGAATGTAGCTATCCGATTGGTTGATTGCCCATCATGTGACATTTAGTTAAAAGTTCATCGCACACTGTGGCTGTCAACCGTTCAATTTTGTTTGAGCAAAAATGGATAGCGCATGGTTGATGTCACCCATTTCCATTGACTTCCGTGTTAAAATCATTATTGACTCGAAGTTTTTATTCCACCACATGGCTCTGATGTCACAATAAATAAACATTTGCCGCGCGCACTCAACAATTACAAGTGCACTTACAAGCGCGTACTTTTGTCACTCATTTTTATAAACTTTAACCGATGGGCTTCGCGTACGTACGTACACATGGTGACTGTGACTATGCGGCTACTCATTTGTCTTTCATGGAAAATGGTTGCCATTTCTGTGCTAAATTTTAGAATTTGTGTGGACCACATTTGTTGACTTTCGAGGTATTGTATTTACTATAAAACAAATAGTGTATGGTCTTTACTCATGCAGTGGAAGAAGATTTCGCACTTGATGAAAGATGAGGGCACTATTCAACTTGGCTTTGCCTCGTTTGAATAGAGCACCTCTATCTTTCACCTCGTGCAAAATCCTGTAACATCGCACTCGTGACCATTCACTATTTCTATGTGCATGTTGTTTTCAGGAAACCATACACAGATATTGCAGGTTTTCCCTTATTATTTTAAGATCACTTCTAACAATACATTCGTGGAAATAAGGCTTAATATAAAAACAAAACAAAGATATTTTGGTCATAAAGACTTTGTTACGACCAAAATCACTCTGAGAATGATCGCACAAAAGAAACAATCAACTAATGTTCAGGCGGTTTATTAACAGCGATATTGTGGGTACAGACTCGTAATCGGTTTTCACATCAGTACAATAATGATCAATAGAAACAGTTATAACTCAGTAATGAAATCACTTACACTTAGTACATGCAATATCCCTGGAAATGTCCAAATACGATGCTTGATGCACAAAGGAATGATCCACGATGCACCGATGAATGATACCTTCGACGTAAATCCAGAGGTGCAGATTACGATATTCCAAGGTATAGATCCGGGGTAAAATCCAAGTTATGTGTCCACAGCAAAACGTGCAGAATCTAAACGTTATGACGACCACGTCCAGTTGATGTGTTGAATGATGATTCACTTTATAATGTCCAGCGAGGAATCCAGCCCGTCACAGCTTTGCCGTAACAATGTCCGTTGACATTAAAATATGGAGTCTATCTCCAACGTAGGCAAATTAATTCTCTGCAGGCAAAATGTCTCCCAGGCCTTATCTCCACAAACACAGTTTGTATAGCAGGTCAGCAGGTAACACAGGACTGACTATAACAAGTCGCTTCAGAGCCAGAAGTGACGTAACTCTCGGAGCAGAGGTGTTGGGTACTCTGCCTACCTCAGAATTTCTCCGGCTTATATACTATCCATTCACCCCTTTCTAGTACATTCTGTAATTTTCTCCAACCTGGGGCTACATACCTGAACATACTAGCAAGTCCAAATTCCAGGAATCCTGGATGACTCACTGCCTAATATGTGCATAACATCATTGCCAAAATTAACTACCAATCACATTGGGCTACAAGGGCAGTGCCTCACTCAGCCAGCACTTCCTAGAATTTTCTGGAATGGGTGAAATCATTCTAGATTGAGTGAGCTATAATGTATTTCCTTTCACATGCATACATGTACTGTAGCTACATTGTATACCATGTAGAAAATTCTCCACTGATCTGGTCAGCCTGTATGTACTATATCTAATATCATATAGAATGTTCTCCATTAATCTGGTCTACCTGTGTACATACACATTAAACAACCATGCATACAGCCTTGATACATGTACATAGCTACTTGTGTGTACATTTGTGACAACTTGTAGTATCATATTTTGAGAACAAAAAGTGATTATATACTCATCTTTTAGCTCCAAATCCATCTGTCTTCAAGTCTCAGAGAACAAGATCAACATCCCTCTGTTTGCTATTTTTGCTATTTTGTTGAAATGAACATATTTTACCAATTTGTCAATGTTACCAAATCACCAGAATTAGTGTAATGGGTGTATATGATGGATATATTACAACTATTAATCAGTCTGAATTGATTGAAAAATTAATCTCCAAAACTAGAATTACTAGCACTGTAACTAATACGTTCTTTTAGGTGCATAGAAATTATATATGAAGCATGCAAAGGTACTAAGACAAAACACAAAAACACACACCCCCACCCACACACACATATATACAATAAACAAAACTAATCGCAAACCATTACATGGCAATGTATTAATGTCTGGTGATATTCTTGGACCTAATGGTGTGTGTAAAATGTGTAGTCCTCATGAAGGCAGAGCATACAACATACATTGATAAATTCCGTTTATCGTGAATAAAATCCTCCGTGTCACAAATGAACAAAAAGGGTAGATCAACGCGTAGATGAAAAGATCAATTGGTAGGCAGGTGGATAGATATGAAAAGGCTGATAGACAAACAGAGATAACAACAGGGCAGACAGTCCAACAGGTATCATGAACAGGTATATCCATATTATCTTCCTTAGACTGGGGCAGTGCCAACTTGGAGAACTGCCTCAGTCTAAGGAAGATATGGATATACCTGTTTAGGACACCTGTTGAACTGGCTGCCCTATAGTTATGTAAGGGCTGATTTTGCTACAACACACATTTTCCGTAGACACTTGCCCGAGTATACTTAGGACTCATCGTCAAGGGGTTAGACCGTGATGCTAGTAATGTGTCATCTTTCATTTTACATTTCTTATCTATACCAAGGGATCACTTTGTGCATTATAATGTCTCCCTTAGCCTTTTGAAGTCACTTCACCCCCCCCCCCCCCCTTGTCTCTCTGGCTATGTTACTGTATTCCTTGGTGCTGACCTACTTTCTTGCATGTGGCCATTCCTTTTTCCACAGTATACCCTTTCCATCCTTTATTCTGATTTTTTTCTTACTTGCCACCTTCCACTTGCTCCTTTACTCCTTTTTGTGTTCATTTAGTCTCCTGTCCCTTCTCATCACCCTTGTCACACTACCCTTCAGTTCTCAGGGTTGTCAGGTCACTTTTCACATCACTCTTACCCACTTTGTAAGTATTGTCTACACAAACACAAATTGTCTAACGTCTCACAGACCCTATATTTTGGTGATTCTCACTGCACGCTGATACACAAATTTCAGAGCCATTTGTATCAAAGCTGTTCATCTGGTGGCCAACTTTTGCACTATATCTGTGATAGATAATTTGAGATGGGATGGAGTTGGAACAGAGTGTATGGACAAAATGTAAAGAATTAGAGAGCTTAAAGGCTGGTCTATTAAAAAAAATACCAAGGTCATAACAAGGAATGCTCGCATGCATTTTAATTTCACTAATTTCATAAGAGCCAAGATTTTCAAAATTAAAATGTGTGCAAAAAATATATTGCTTCACTGTAATGGATAATCAGTGACTAAGTCATTTTGTCAGCCTCTAGTGATTGGTCACATATCACAGATGGACTATGTACTGTACATCTAGTTAGAAACCAAATGTTGATTACAACTCTCAAAACAAAATGTGTGAGAAACGTATTGTTATTATGTGCATACTCCTTCTGAGTGTCTGCTTATTAAATGTCAATGTTGTTTAATCATTTTTTTTTAATTTGAAAAAGAATTGTGTGTTTTACAGCTGATTTGTTTCCATGATTTGTGATTTTATGGCCACTTCATATGTAGCCATCCATCAGTCTGCAGAGACCATGGATATGAACCCTTTCTCACTGTCCTGCGTTCCGAGTCAGAACAGGTAATGTCATGCAAGTTGCACAAGTGCCACATGTGGAGCATCTCTGTGCTTTTTGAGTAGTGGGGCTATTTTCTGTCGGTCTGCTTCTCTTCTGCTGCACTCTTCAGTTGGTCTTTCCGTGTCTTTTGTCGCACAGTCGGGATAGCTCTCCAGCTGGAGTGATCAATGGTAAGTTGCTTCCAGTGCCCTGCGTTGATGGCCAGAGCCTTCTAGTCCCTCTTGACCACATCTCTGTAGCACAGCTGAGAGTGACTAGTTTCTCTCTAGCCAGGTGTCAGTTGTCTGTAGAGGATGTCTTTGAGGATTCGGCCATCCTCCAAATGATGGACATAGCCTCACAAGCGAAGCCTTGCATTGCCTGCAGAGGATGAATGTACTTGGAAGGCTAGCATGAGATATAACTGATGTTTGGCACTTGTCCTTTTATGAGAAGACCAGTATGTGGCAGATATACCTCAAATAGAGGACTTCAAGTCTTTTCTCTTTCTGGTATAGATTGGCCAGAAGCTACTCCCATAGAGCAGTGTGCTGAGGATGCAGGCATTGTACGCTGCCATCTTTGTCTGGAGAGAGAGTGCAGAGTTCTTCCACACCCATGTGGGGAGAGACAAGTGAGTGTTCTTACTGCCTTTTCTATTCTCTTGTCAAGCTCTACATCCAGGATGAGTTTGCTGCAGATCATTAAAAGTTACTTGAGCTGGTTCAAAGCTGAAAGCTTATAGTCATCAATGACGATGGATGACAATGGCTCTACACCCTCCTTCTCATAGCTCTTTAGACCAACAGTCAGCCCAAAGACCTTGCAGGCTTGGGAGAAGCCATCCATTTGGGTATGGGGATTCTGCTGCATATGGCTTGTAGCAGCAGTATCATCCACAAAGGGTATGTCTCTGATCAGGGCCTTCTATACTTTGGTTTTGGCTTTGAGGTGGGCAAGGTTGAACAACCTGCCATCTGATCTGGTGTGAAGGTAGTTCCCCTTTGTTGCTAAGCTGAAGGCATGTATCAAGAGCAAGGCAAAGAGGATCCCACACAGAGTTGGAGCAAGGATGCAACCTTGTTTGATGCCACTGTATATGTTGAATGACTCTGAAATGCTGCTATTGAAATGCACATTCCCCCTCATGATTTTATGGAAGGACAACATGAGGCTCTGAAGCTTTTGGGGCATCCTATATTTGGAAGGATCTTGAATGGGCACCTCTCTGCTGACCAAATTGAATGCTTTGGTGAGATTGCTGAAGGCAAGGTACAAGGGCATCCTCTGTTCTGGACATTTCATCTGAAGCATGAGAAGAAAGTCATGTCTGCCATTGATCTTTTTGTGCGGGAGCCACACTAAGATTCTGGGTGGACACGTTTGGCAACCTTTGGTAGGTGAATACAGACAAAACATGCATAGACTTTGCCAACTATACTGAGGAAAAAGATACCCCAGTAGTTGCTGCAGTCACTTTGCTTGTCCTTATCTTTGTAGAGGGTGATGATCTTAGCATCCCCCATATCCTGCAGCACAACACCTTCTTACCAGCACTGACAGAAGACTTTTTGTTGCAATGGGAGCAATAGCTCAGCTTTGAAGTGATTGATCATGTCATGTGGTAATCCTTGGCTGCCTGGTGCCCTACCTGAGCACATCCAAATGCAGTTTGGTGTCGAGCTCCCCATGGTAGCTAGACTCTTGATGGCATCAAGAGCTGAAATGAACATAGCATCCTGTCTGGAGTAGATGTCGTAGAAGTTTTCTACCTATCTCTCTGCCTGCTGATTCTTTGCTATGATTGCTTCCGCAGCGGAGGATTTAAAGATAATATAAAGTTTTGGTACCTCAAAAGTTTCCCTGAATTTCCTTGTCTTAGTTTGTGTTTCAGGTTAAAGTACCTTTCATATAACTAACACTGTGAGACTTACTCGCCCCAAAGTGCTCTCATGTCTTAGTAATCATGCAATTAACTGCGACCAGCAGCCCCATACGCATAGCGTAATGGGGCTTCGCATTGTAGCATTTCAAATCCATGAACGGATAAGATGTCTGTGTGCGCATGCGCTGGCCGTCAATTCAGTGTAGCTCTCCCAAGGTCCTCTCGACCGAGTCACATTCAGTCACCAATTCGAACAGAAAGGGACTATTGGCAAAACCAAACGTTGCCTGAAGCCTGTTTTCAGTACTTCAACTTAACTGGTAAGTCTTGAAATTAAAGAAATTTGTGGATTTTAAGTTGATAATAACCCGCTATACTATATCTGTCATGATCCTGAATGCTACAATGCGAAGCCCAATTTAGCTATGCGTATGGTGCTGCTGGTCGCAGTTAGCTATGCGTATGGGGCTGCACGCTGCTGGTCGCAGTTGTCATGCGATAATGGTTTCGTACAATACGTGTACTACCTCGTACGGCGGCGGCTCTTGTACGAAACCATTATTGCATGAATACTAAGACATGAGAGCACTTTGGGGCGAGTAAGTCTCACAGTGTTAGTTATATGAAAGGTACTTTAACCTGAAACACAAACTAAGACAAGGAAATTCAGGGTACCAAAACTTTATATTATCTTTAAGGGGTGATCTCTTACTTAGCACTGGTCCCCAAGCTTCCTTGATGCCAATGTACATTCTTCTAATGTTCCTGCTTATGGCAGCAGTTTGAATTTCTTCACTCAGTCAGATTCAATACACCGTGGCCAGTGCCTAACCGTCTGTTGGATCTTGCTCCTTTCAGCCCTGAGGATCTGGAGGTTCTTCTTGTTGGGAGACTTCTTGTACTCTGCTAGTATGGCACATTTGGCTCTAGTGTTGGGTGTCATCTTATTTGACTTGGCTACAAACCAATCATGTAACCAATGGTTTTTGCCCCCAAAATGGCCAAAGCTATGGATGCTTTGTCACAGCTTTTCCCACTTCTTTGTGCCGGACTCCTCATGACAGAAGGCTCCAAGTTCCTCCTCAAAGATGGTGGCAAACTGCTCCACAGTTTCTGGTCAGCATATATGTGTATTTCGTCTCTTTTATCTGGTGTGGTGGAATTTCTTTGACTGCATTCTGAATTTGCAACATACAAATGAACGGTCAGCACTCAGACAAGATTAGGGTCAAGTAGCATGTCTTTGAGTGGTGTACATTGTAGGGATCCAGTCCAGTTGTTGCCTGTGTTTGGAATGTGGATGTCTCCAAGAAAACTTAGTGTTGGGCAGTGATCTGGAAGTGTGAGTCAGAGATGCCAACTGTTACTTGTGTGCAGTATTCAAAACACACACACACACACACACACACACAAAAATACTGCAGGTTTCATGGAAAGTGAAGTGTTTCCCAAATTGTCTGTATACCCTTATGGCTGGAAAGGTCAAATTGCTGATTTTCCGCCAAACATACCCCTTGTCAGCCCTCAAAATACTGCAATGCCGTTTACAAGGCCACACTGCCTCATAACATTTTTATGCCTCCGCCACGAAGTGGTGCCGGAGGCATTATGTTTTCGGGTTGTCCGTCCGTCCGTACGTACGTCCGTCCGTACGTATGTCCGTCCGTACGTACATCTGTACGTCTGTACGTCCGTACGTCCGTACGTCCGTACGCCAATCCGTCCGTCCGCATTCGTTTACACGATAACTTGAGAAATATTGACTGGAATTTTACCAAACTTGGTCCAAGTATAAAGTATGATGGGGCAATTACTTGATTAGATTTTGGGTAAAATCGGCCAAAGGTCAAAGATCAAGGTCAAATCATGAAATTGTATCCGTTTACGCGATAACTCAAGACTGGATTGAGCAAATTTCACCAAACTTTGTCTGAGGATGATGTATGATGGGACAATTACATGTTAGTTTTTTTAGTGAAATCGGACAGAGGTTCAAGGTCAAATCCTAAAATTTATCTGTTTACGTGATAACTCAAAACTGGATGAAGCAGCTTTCACCAAACTTGGTCTAAGGATGATGTATGATGGGGCAATTAGTTGAGGAGATTTTAGTGACATTGGCAAGAGGTCAAAGGTCAAAAGGTCAAGGTCAAATGCTAAAAATGTTGCTATTTCCCCCATATCTATGCAATGCCCAAAGGTATTTAATTGAAACTTAGTGTAGACATGTACTACTGTGTAAAGATTCTCCAGAGAGAGTTTCATGTCATAAGGTCAAAGGTTAGGTGAAAATGTTGCAATTTCACTTTTCTCGCAAATGGTTTAATGTATCTTCATAGAACTTGGTACATATGCATGTACTGACTGGCAGGGATTATTTAGGGAATTTAGGGGTCATGGGTCAGTATGTAGTCAGGGGTCAAAGGTCAAGGTCAACTCCTCAAAATTTTACTGTTTCCCTCATATAGTAGTGTATATTCAATGCTTGCATTATTAGTTTTAAACTTAATATATACATGTTGTATTACCTAATGGAGATTCTCCGGGAAATTTCCAGAGGTCAAAGGTTAAGGTTCAAAGGTCAGGTTTAAATGAAAAAAAAAAAAATCTATTTTGTACTGTAATTACACTCTTTCTTCATACCTTGAAAAGTACTCAATGCATAAACTTATAACAGGGTCAGTCAGAAGTCAAGTAAAAATCCTCAATCCCCCAAATATGTGTACCTGCACTCTTATACAATTAAGTACTCAATGCATAAACTTATAACAGGGTCAGTCAGAAGTCAAGTAAAAATCCTCAATCCCCCAAATATGTGTACCTGCACTCTTAGACAATTATAGCAAACCCAGTTTGAGGAAAGTGAACAGTCAATACATTTCTGACAAACCTGTCGTATCAGTATTTTGCCAGTAATGTGAAACTGTCATCACACATTGTGAAGACATTGTACTATACACCTATTGGGAGAATCATGCATTATGGTGGAGGTATCAGTTGCCATAGTGACATTTCTAGTTTAAAATGTGATTTTCAGGGTATTGGTACACTTTAACATAAATGCACAGGAAGGATAGTACATTGTTAGCACAATTCCCGCCATGGTGTCAATCTTATGGTAGTGCTCTGATCCAGCACCTTACAATGCAGCACATGTATATGAAGGTCTTGGTTTCACTTTATTCAGACTTCGGGAATTTGTGATGATGCATGCAAAGGAAACAAGCCAAATAGCTCTAACACACTAACACACACACACACACACACATACACACAAATCCAACTCAATAAATTGTTGATGGTTTTGCAAGCTCTGTTTGATAGCCAACTGTATGTTTTCCATCTGAAGAGGGCTGCATACCTCTACAGAGTTCATAATAACAAGCAATGAGTCATTGAACTGTACATGTCTTTCAAGTACTGTAAAAGTGAATATTTTTGCGTGACTAATTTTTCGCGCTTGGCCTGGTCGGAAGAGTTTGGCGTGTTTTTAATTCCGCGGAATCAAGACATCACGCACAGGCACATATGGCAAGCAAAAATATTCGCGTGCTTTTATTTTCGCGCTTGTTTCTGGTTGCGCGAAATGCGCGAAAATTTGAACACCGCGAAAATTTCCACTTTTACAGTATTGTTCAATGGTGTGATCTTTCTCCATTGGCTGGTTCAATCAAGTAGCATACTGTACACATGAATGTATGCCATTTATACATGCATAAAATTTGCTATATATGAATGACCGCAGATCTGACACCGTAACAGAATGCGTGATCACATTAATATATTCATATATATAATATATATATTCACATACATTGTATATATTCATATATTCATGTAATCATATATTCATATATTCATATATTCATATAGTCCTATATGTAGTGTGGACCTGTTGATCATTTGTGATTATTTGTAATTATTTGTAATTATACAGTTACAGACAAGCCTGATTTCACATAGACCATGTACAAAGTACAGCCGGGCCAAAGGCGGGGCCTATGGCCGGACCCAAGGCCACGGGCCTTGGCCCGGAACCAGGGGCCCAGAGCCCAAGTGGGCTCAGGCCCAGGGGCCCATAGCCCAAGTGGGCCCAGGCCCAGTGGCTCAGGGGCCCACGGGGCCCAAGGCCGGGCCGAGGCCAGGAGCCTAAGTGCTGGCCCAAGGCAGGGGGCCCAGCCAGGGGCCACCAGACCGAGACCACTAAGAGTACCAGTCATGACTTGCTGTGATAATGATGTGACAGGTCTGTGCATACACATATTATGTAAATACACTGTACAGGGCTGTGCATATTATGTAAATACACTGTACACTAACTATACACAGTCATGACTTGCTGTGATAATGATGTGACAGGCCTGTGCATACACATATTATGTAAATACACTGTACAGGGCTGTGCATATTATGTAAATACACTGTACACTAACTATACACAGCCCAGTCGCTGTATAAATCGCGACAGGGCTGCACCTGAGCAGCCCACAACACAGAGCAAACACAAAGCAAATTTTACGATTGCATTTAGTTTTGATACTTGACATCATTTTTTGTCACCTCAAATGCATCAAAGACAATCTTTATTAATGAGACTTCATACCGTACCTGTTTTCCTGGGGTTATTTGTGGGAATTCTCCGATCTGGGTACTATTCGCAAATCTAACAACATGTGAAAATATCACCACCTGATCATGTAGCGTGCATGTGTACATTTCTGTGTTCACTGCTGTATTCCATGAACATGAATTCAACAGCTACTGTTATATCCTGTAATATGAGCTGCCAGGACAAAACTCACATATGCTCTGATTCTGTGTAGCAGTCACTTTCAAAGCAATGTATTGATACATTTCTGCCTGCTAAAAATTCTTAAATGTCGGTTCACCCATGTGAACGGGTACAGAAACTGAAGCCTAGGTGGTGGGTTAAGCAGAATTGCTGCTGTCCTTACAGTCCCACTCATATGTTTTCATGTTAGTATAATGCTAGTTTGTGGCAATAAGAGAGTGTGCCAAGCAGTTTGCCAAGCAGGGATTCAGCTGGATGTCAAAAGTGATTAGCCATTCTGATACTTGAATTTAACAATACCATTTAACAATTCCATACCACCTAAAACCCCAACCCTATCAAATTCTTTAGAATTTCTGCTATCAAAACAATGATAGGATAATCTGCAGATAAAGTAGATTTTTTTCTGTCACAAATCTGCTGTTACTGTGTTATTACCTCCGCCCAGGGGTAAGGTTATGTTTTCGTTACCGTTGGTTTGTTTGTTTGTTTGTTAGTTAGTTTGTCTGTGTGCAAAATAACTCAAAAAGTAGGTAACGAATTTGGATGAAACTTGCAGGAAAGGTTTAGATTGATACAAGTAACAGATGATCAAATTTTGGTAGTGATCTGAGAATTTTGGAGGAATTTATGAAGGATTTTTGATATTTTGGCAGGTAGGGTCAATGAACTTGGGAGTTCAGGCTGCGCGTATTTGAGGTTTGCATGCGCACACTAGTGCATTCTCTAGTTTCTGCTAGGGCGAGGCGCGCCGTGCAGCTGAGGGTTTATGACGTAACAAAGGTTTCTATATTGGGAAGTTGGGCGACTTTCAGCACACAATGCTATAAGTATGTATGGGTGGAAATCACTTCTATGGAAGAACAAGATCAGTGGTGGAAATGAGCTGCATGCTTGGTGGAGGTCTGCGCTGTCAGAGTGCGTCTGTAGTTTTGAATGTCTTTCTCTGTGAAAAATGTGAAATCAGTAAAAGGAAAAAATATGGTACCTGGTGAATATTAATAGCTGTGCACAATGTATGACAGTAGCATATATTTACTCACAAAAAAAAAAACACTGATACATGTAAAGGAGTTAAAGAATCAGCAGACATAGTTTTACAAGATGTATTGCAGAGTTCAATTAGTATTAGTATTAGTATTAGTATTAGTATTAGTATTATTATTAGTAGTAGTAGTAGTAATAGTAGTAGAAGTAGCAATGATAATAATAATGATAATAGTGGCTACTTGTATATTGTATATGGCGCTTCATAAATGAAAAGATAGATATAACACATGTTCAAGCATGACAACAGAGAAGAAAATGGCAAACAACAACAAACACATACCAGATAAAGAATACAATTGTTCCGAACATTATAGACTGAATTATAGTCCTCAGTGTGAGAGGAATAGGTAACGTGTTGAAGTTTGGATTTGAATGTTTCTGTAGATGACAATTATAGCTGTACACACAGAGAAAATGTTCCAGTTAAAGAGGAACGTAGTCATACAAAGTGTATGTATTTCACATTTTTCAGTATTTTCAATCTTTCATATCCATATGCAATGGGCATAATGGACCCATTTGCATATCATTTGCATAGTATGCTATCATGGGGTGTGAAAGTATGCTGAGTGTTGACATATAGGTCATCCACTCATTGTATCCCCCGAACAGAGTTCGGAGGATACTATGGATTTGGCCTCGTTGCGCCGCGTCTGCCGCAGAGATTTTCTTGTGAGCACTCTACTGGCTGCAGTTCTTCTTAGATCATCTTCAAATTTGGCATGAAGGTGTGTTATGGTAAAACGAAGATGCCTATTGTTTTTGGTGATGGTGCCCTCGCTTGTTCCGTCTTTAAACATGAAAAAGTAAATTTAACAGGGTCTGTTTGTGTGTGCGACGCTGGCCTTGCTTCGTGACCAATTTTTTTTTATGCCTCCGCCAACGAAGTACGTCCGTCCCATTTTGTTTTTGTCGATATCTCAAGAACCGTGTGGTGGTTTTACATCAAACTTGGTATGAGGGTATATCCTGGGGGGATAATACTTTGTTTGGATTTTAGGGTCACAGGGTAGAAGGTCAAAGGTCACAGGTTATTTTGTGAAAAAAAAAGGTTGAAAATTCATGTTTTTCTCCATATCTCGCAAATGCTTCAAGGTATCTTCATGGAACTTAGTATATATGCTTGTTCCAATGGGCAGTGATTATCTAGGGAAGTTGGGGGTCATGGTTCAAAGGTCAGGGGGTCAAAGGTCAAGGTCAACTCCTCAAAATATCACTACTTTCCTTATGGTTATGCAATGCCTGAAGGTTTTTTTTTTTTAATTTGATGTATGCATGTATTACCCGATATATATTCTGTGGGAAGTTTCTTGCCAAAAGGTCAAAGGTCAAAGGTCAAGTGAAAGTGTTGAATTGCACTTTTTCCTCCATATCTCGAAAGTAACTCAAGGTATCATCATGAAACTTACATATTTATGCATGTTCAACCTAACAGTGATTCTCTTTGGAACTGTGAGGTCAAAGGTCAGAGGCCAGGTTTAGATAATGCTATTTTCCCATTTGATACTGAAATTATACTTTTCTCAATACCTTGAAAATTACTCAATGCATAAACTTATAAATGGGTCAAAAGTCAAGTAAAAATCATCAGTTCCCCAAATACCTGCACGCTGACATTTTTAATCATTCATCCAATTGAACCTAGTTCTAGGAAAGTGAACATTCAGCACATTTGTGGCAAACCTGTCATTTTAATATTTTGCCAATTGTGTGAAACTGTCATCACATATTGTCAAGACATTGTACTATAGACCTATTAGGAGAACCATGCATTATGGCGGAGGCATATCAGTCGCCGTAGGGATATATCTAGTTTTTTTTTTTTCACCTGCTTAGGCACTTCTCACTATGTCTCTGTCTTCCAATATTTTCTGTATAGAACATCATGGATATGGTCTAAGAAATGTAATGATGTGTGACATGATTCACCAAACCCTAACCCTACCAGTGAAGGAACCTGTGACTTGGGCATTGAGTGTGCTTGTCATCCCGAAGGCCTGATTAACCCAAATTATATTGATTACCTAACTGGTAGTGCTGACTTCTTTAGATTATTTTCTTCCCAGTTCTATACCCACATCACTGCTAAAAACCTTTCCCAGAAACTTAGAGAAAGCTACCCACCAGATAACATTTGAGGTGTAGTCAAGTGTGCAATTCATACTCAATAGATCAATTCAAACTATTGTAGTAGATTACTTCATAAATATAAATTTGTGTCAAACCATTGTAACAGTTTTATAAGTTAGACAAGATATAGGCCTAATTAAGATACCAAACTTCTGATATTCTTTTATACAAATATCAATATTTCTCATCGGGATCAGTGTAGGCAATTTTTAAGAGACTTTTTTTTTCTATAATTTTCCAAACCTATTCATCTAACTGTGTGCAACTTTAAGAGGATAGTGCTTTGATTGTTCATAATCACATATGTAGCTACCCGCAAGTACCGGTAATTCTTGCATCATGATTTATTTGTCTTCAATATGTATCCTGGGCACCATTTCATGAAAGTTGTCAGCCCTGACAAGTCGTCAGTTTCTGACAATCACCATGGTAACAGTCAGACACCAGAGCTTCTCAGCTAATCAAAACCTAGGATTTTACTGAAGTTGTCAGAGACTGACAACTTGTCAGGGCTGACAACTTTCATGAAACGGTGTTCTGATAACTGTATGTATCAATGTTACCCGTAAAGGTATGAAAGAAGCACATACACATTTAACATTTCATTGTCTTTTTTTGCACCTGTACAGAAGAAGTTCTTCAGGGCTAAAATTTGATTTAGGATATGTTTCAGTGGCATTGAGTTACATGAAATCTGTTCTTGTGCCTGTCATCTGATTTTGTCCCCAGTATCTGTAGGGATATTTTTTCTACATAATAACTTTTTTCACCATGATTGTAGAAAGAAGAGTGTGTTGTGTTCCTAATTTAGTCCTTATGAATCCTGTTTCAGCACTCCAATATTGCAATATTTCCAGGGGAGCAATAAAATGCATGCACAGATTCATATCTCTGTGCCTGGAAGTTGGGATGTTGTTTACTTTTGGAAAAAAGAAGAAAAACAATCTTTTTTTATGCAATGGAAGTGTTGTTCCAAACTGGCAGTTAGAAGAAGTTCTTTTTCAGCTTTCAGCTTTCATCTGTAAATGGACAGTGATTGCTATCTCACAGCTCCAAGTAGTAAACTCTTGTGAGCATATTTTTCTTAGCTGTGGTATAAAAGAGACATCCAGTGCATGGAATCACTGAATCGTATTTTGCCTATAACCATGCCCATGATGACTTGATACACAAGATATTTATTAGTAGTACGACTTTAGTTATACTGATGATCATAATTGATATGATTTGGGAAGGAAAGTTGTTGGGAAGAAACTGGCTTAGTACTGCTACAAAGAAAATAACTCACACAAGTGTTATTGTATCAATTTTTATATATCACTGATTGTATTGACTTGGAATGTAGAGGGAATTTAGAAAGAAAATGCGATTTAAAAAATGTATGTACCCTCCCCCCCCCCCCACACACACACACACACATGCACACAAGAAGGCCCAGATGTAAATATGCTAGATAAGTGCTGCTCTGTAGCTAACTAAAACCAGCTTCTCAGAATTTCAGTTGTAAAAGTTTTGAGTTGGAAAACAAGTGTGTTGTCTAATTTTTTACTTGTACTTGTGGTATTCAACACTTCTTAATTTATACGCTATCATGAATAAAACGGGAGAAGTCTCAGCACATGTGTTCCTCTGATTTCTCTGATTTGAATAAGAGCTTGAAGCACATGACATTTTAACTACTTGAGAAGGCTCTTTTAGTCAAGTGTCATTTGACAGGCACTGGGACAATTTGTCAAATTTGAATTTTATCTCAGAGAAAGCTGAGGTCCTTATTTAGACTAAGAAGAGTGACAGAGTAGATTAGATATCAAGCTATTTAAAGGTAGTATCAAGTTTGTGTTGACTGTATGTAATTAAAGTTACTCTGTCAACAGATAAAAGAGTCCCCTTAAAGACGTAAAGATATTTGAACAAATCAGTAATGAAACAGATTCTTGAGAGGTCACCATATTATACAAAATATTACGTATGTTTTTTGTCTCACATCAATGCATTGAAGACCAGTCTCAAGTATACTCAGGCAGCTGTCTATAGGAAATGTGTGCTGTAGCAGAATCAGCTCATCCTTCAACGGGTTAAATACTTCCTTATCCCCCCCCCCCCCAAAAAAAAAAGAGGAAAATATGCATTTCAGTATTTAATATTTATGACTTATGAAGACATTATATATCCCTTAGACTTCGTAATGTAGGGTCCTCCAAGAGTGTTTGCACTTTTTTTTTTTTTAGGATTCACCTCTTTTAAGTAAAATCTTGTGTAGCATTACTTAAGCTACTTAGAACTTGTGTTTTTTTCTTGTACATGTATTATAGCATTGTATTCAAACATTAATGTATGTCTAGATGTATGTATGTATGTATTTTCATTTGAATGTGCACAGAGATTCTATATTTGTCACTGAATTTAGATAATATATCTTAAAGCAATTATCCTATGAAAGTAGCTATAAAATCCCAGTTCTAGATTATCATCAAATCCCGAAGAACTTCTTTTTTCATGTGGATCTTGCAATAATTGTTTGCTTGAGCGCAGTTTCAGTATGCTGAAAATGAGAAGTGATACACTTCACTAATACTCAATTTTATTTCCTGTGAAAGTGTTAAACATCAGGTCAAATGATGGCCTCCATGAAAGGGACATGGAAGAAAGCACGGTTGTATATTGAAATCTGTATGCTGGCAATTTTCTTTTGATTGCTCATTTACATTGGTGAGATGTTCACAATCATTTGCTATATTCAGATTACTCCCAAGTCACTCTTTTCCAGAGCACGAACAAGAAAGTAAATGAAAGACAAACCAAAATTAACAGACAAACACAATAACCACATCTTGCCTCAAATTTTGACACACAGAAAACCACGGTAATAGCATCCTCCAGTCCCCCGCTGCGCAATTAGCATTCCCAGAAGCGGGCATCTCGAGCCAGAGTTTTTGGAATAAAGATGTTCAGCTACTCTGGAGTGGCTCTCTCCTCCACGCGGAATGCCACTTGTTTGGCATTACAGCTCTGTAGGCAAACTGGAGAGAGCTACGGTGACATTGGGGCATCGATTGGGGGGGGGGGGGAGGGAATATCCAACCAGCAAAATGCTCTTGAGTAGGTAAAATAAAAAAGGGCAAAGCTGGCTCGCAGAGCGTCATCTAGCGGGAGCCCGCAGTAATGGGCATATCGACAGGTAATTGCTTCCTTTCGCACTTGTCGATGGAATGGGCTTGCTTCATCCAGTAGGAACATAATAGCCAGAAAATTTTCCATGAAGACAGAGAGGAAAAAATAATCAGTTTACCTCAAAACTGTTACCCATCAGAAATCTTAAATCTGATGTATATTCATAGGTGTTTGTGTGTGTGTGTGTGTGTGTGTTAGTTTGTGTTTATGTGAATGATGAGATAAACAAGATGTTTGGATGCAATTATACTCTTTGTCTAAAACAACATTCCTTCATGCATTTTAGTATTGTTGTATACACTTGCAAAACTAACTGCACTCAGAGGGCACCACTCCCCACAGTGGCTGTATGATCACTTATGCCATAGAGGCTGAGCGTGCACCTTGAAAAAAGATAAAATTCAGACTATGATACAAATCAAAACTACTAAATAATCATGTGTTCCTTTTGGGTCCAGGGCAATTATCCCCTGACAATTACCCCAGACTCTTCCCCTGACCCTAACCCTAACCCTAATCCTAATCCTGAACCCAATCCTAACCCTAACCCAAACTCTAACCCAAGACCTAATCCCTAACCCTAATCTTTTCTCCAACCTTATCACTAACTATTATTTGGCTCGGGGTAATTGTCCTCGATGGGGTAATTGCCTTATACAGTTCCTTGTGCTGTAATGGACCTATTCTGATTACCAAAAAAAAAAGAGAAAATCATCAAATCTGTTCCTAACATTTCGAGTAACATTGCTAACAGTCAAACAAACAAACCAACATGCATATGCCAGCCAAAACTAAACCTTCATGGTGGAGGCAAACATTTATGCTTCCTTGTCATTCTTAGACCACTTCGTCTCTACCTTACTGCCTTACCTGACAGGTCAACGTGGTATAATTATTTTAACTGTCGAGTTACAGCTATTTAACCGATTTACCTCCGAAAAAGAAATATTTGCATTTGTAACATAATTTCATATAATTTTGTTAATTAGTATCAGTTCATATAATGTAATGAAAACAAAGAATGCTAATGATCAAGTAACATTTACTCTTGTTCAGCAAATCTATTCATTGCCCATAACACATTTAAATTCATTGTGAATGAATAACTCTATACAATCTTGTGTGGTGTCATTTATAGGTCATACTGAGAACAACAGGCTTGAGTAGACAATGAATTGTAAATACTAACATAAAAACTGAAAACAGTGAGGTCTGTGATAAAAAGCTATAGCTGGATTGCAGTCATTACACAACAGAATGGTGTAATTATAGTCAATTGCATCAGTTGGGATAGACTTCTTCAGGTTTAGTGTAAGGACCTCAATTCATAGAGTGTGTGTCCTGTTGATATTTCACTACTCATGGGACAAAAGCATACACTGGCTCCCTAATTAAGCCATCTATCACTCCGTAAGTCTTTTGTAATTGAATGTAATTCCTCGTGCAACTATAAACGGAGGTGATAACTAGCATCATTACAATGGGGAAGCTTGACACTTACTTTGGACTCAGTTGTTTACCTTACAAGTTGCCCTTTGTACCTCTAGGCAAGCCCCCCCCCCCCCCCTTTATCTCCTCAACCTGTTATCAACACACAAATGTAGGTGCATGCACATAAAAGGGCATGCTACAAGTCTTGATTAGTTGGCTATTGGATGAATTAAGGTCAACAAGAAAAACTGGAGAAATGCTTGTTTGTATTACTTTACAGTCGCCTTCATTTTATCTTCTAGAGAGTGCCGGGAATCAAATACCAAAAACTTGTCTACGCTGAACTGTTTAGATGCATTGTTTTCAACCTGTAGCTGTTGTGAACTTGTACTCAAAATTGCCTGCATGTTTCAAAGAAGTTTGTGTGTGTTTATCCCAACAGGAGCCCTTCCCTGGACTGAATATTATGGTGTTAATGAGTCGAGGGTAGCCAAATTGCCGAGGGAGCTAGTCTCAAAATTATCCTGTCGTGACCGAGGGGATTGTAATTCAATATTGGAAGCAGGTAGGACTACCAGGCGCAATCGCTTGCCTTTGCTTCTCTTGTCTTGATTTTTCCTTCTTTATTTCTTTTTTTCCTCGCCTTCTCTCTCTGTCTATCTCTCACACTGTCTCATTCTTGTGATCTCCACACCGTGGAATTGATCAACTTGTTTTAGAAAGACCAGGTGGGAGGGTGGGAAATGAATGTTTGTTTCATGTGACGGATGGACGCGGCATCACGACCGTCAGATTCGGTATGAGTGACGAGACCATTAAAGCCCTCAGCAACTAGGATGACACAGCGGGGAATGAGGAGAGAGAGGGCGGTAGAGAGACATACTGAAAAACTGACTGACAGACATAGAAATAGTGATACAGACACCCACTGTAGATGAAGGTATCAGCTTATCCCGTCTGTACATACAAAAATGCATTACAATGTTATGTAGCCTATATTCTTAGCTGATATGCTTTGTAAATAAATTCAGACTATGTTTAGTGGCATTCTCGATCAGACAGATGAAGACAAAAAGTAAAAATCATTTCATATTTATGCAGAATTGTACTTTTTCACAGTTAAAATGTCCTTTTGATAATGAACATGATGAAGAGGAGCAAATTTTCCTATAACACACACTTTCCATACACACCTGCCCGAGTATGCTCGGGACTAGTCTTCAGCGGGTTAACGGCTGCTTATTCCATCTGCGCGCAAAACATACCGTAGATGGAAAAAGTCCTACAAATATTTCAGATGCTTGCAGAGATGATTTAATTGGCAAAATGGCAGGATTCACTGCTGGAGAGATGAGGAAGTGGACATTGTGGCAGAGACAGAATATTTAGATTAGGCCAAGTAAATAATTACACACTGCTCCAAGTTGATGTGGACAAAGCTGAAAAGTGGCACTCGGCACAGAGCGTATCACTATGTCACAAGGAATGTGAAATGTTAGGTCACGATAGGATGAATACAGACTGCTAGATGAGGTTAAACAAAACAAAGCAAAAAACAGAGTATGAATAAATATGCAATGTGAGTGATTCCTAAGTCAAAGCAAGATGGTTGTCATGAGAGGAGGCATACCGAGATAAAAGAAACCAAAATGATTCCGAACCCACCTACTCTTCAGGATGCTGGACTGAATGTACTCCAGAGTGGATGCTGCAGTGTGCATAAAAATAGGAGTGGGAATGTACTCTTAAAACAAAAAACAAAAACAACAAAAGCTGGGAAGATCACTTAATCTGTCACAGGCAACAAGCAGTGAGTGGAGGTTGAACACCGATGATTCTTGTTGGGGAGGGAAAAGAAAAAAAAGTCAACAGGAAACCAAACTGGCAACCATGTGGTGCCAACCCCGGCAATTTACATTACCTTCCATGTTACTCGCGATAATATTTCACCGTTTCATCCTTCTCATCAGTCTTGCGAGACTCAAACAAGGCACGAAGGGGCATGCCAGACTTGTCTTGAAAAATGCACATACCAGGGCAATATTGACTCGAGTCGGCCGCCTTAACCCCCTCCGCTCCATTGTTGGAAGGCTGCGGGAGCTCCTCAGATGGGCTCGACTCTGTTGCATGTATAATTTTAACATGGTCAGCAGGTAGAGAGAAGTATTAACCCTTTGTCTGCTATGAGTGCAGATTGGCACAGAAAACCCCATAGGTTTGTACACTCTGTCTAAAGTCCACGCCACACAAAGAGTTAAAGGGATCGTATAGTTTCCTAATTTCAGGTTTCTAACATTTTTTGGTGAGATAATGAGAAACCTCTTATGAAATATGAAAGAGCATGTAATTCCATGAGGAACTCAACATTTCTTTGATGAAAATTGGTTTTGACATGGCTGAGATATCCACAACAGAGCGATTCTAATGAAGTGTGGGATCCACCTTTTATTACAATCGCTTTGTTTTACTTTGTTTTTGAATGTTTCAGTCATTCCAATTCCGATTTTCATCAAATAAACTTTGAATTCCTCTTAAAATGGTATGCTCTGTACTATTTCATAAGTGTTTTCTTGATATCTCGCAAAAAGTTAAAAGCCCAATTCTCATTTCCACCAATACTGTACTATCCCTTTAAGGACTGACATGGGTTTGAGGAGGATGGAATGGGACCTCTTGGTGACAGTGTGTAGAGTCGCATCACTTTGAAATTTATTGTGGAGAGTCTTAACATGTATTTGTATTTTATTCATGTTTTGTCACCATATTGTCCTGGTACACATGGATCAATTAACAGTATCTGTGCCACAACATTTATCTCATTCTAAAGTTTGTCTCCTATACTTTAAGAGAAGTATACAATCTATAGTTTAATGACCTGTAACATTTATATCAGTTATAAAATGCTCTAAATGGAAATGGTAAATATGGGGATATGATTATGATATTGTCATATTGTCTTTCAAGTGATTCAGGTTTTACAGGCTCCACTTTTCAGTTGACTACTCTTTCCCACTATTCCACTATATTTATTTTTTATTACCATTGATGCATTGTTTCTATTAGTTCGTTCATAAATTTCATATTAAACTTTATGATTTGTATTTCTTACAAATTGTTAAAATATGATTTATTAAAGGTAAACTTTGTATTCGTATTACCTTTTTTGGGGATGGAAATAAAGTGAAATTGAATTACATTGAATTGAACTGAAATGAATTGAATTGAATGGAATGGAATTGAATTGAACTGAATTGAATAGAATTAAAAAATGAAATAAACTCACCAAAATTTACAAAGGTGACATATTTATGTAGTTTCTCGATTCACATTTGGCACAGTTGTCATGCCATAAGAATCATAGATAAAGGCAGACATTTCTACCTCAAAGAAAGCTCTCATTTGCAAAATTGTTCAGGTTTGAACATATATTACCTGACAATAGTTATAGATCAAAACTAATTATGTCAAACACACATATCATTACTTAAAGGTAGGGAATCCCATTTGCATGCCTTAAATGAAGAGTTGTATAAATACAGTGGTATGTTGAAGAGAGTATCATTTTAGAAACTCCCATAAAGTATTGAAAGTGGAAGGTAACATTTAGTACATTTTTATTGACCGTTAGATTTTGAATTGAATTTTTTTCGGGGCTCACCGTAAATTCCAGTACATTACTAGGCTACATTTGCAGACCCATGCACTGCATGTGTGTCCATCATGTATATTTTGTGAAGAAAGTTCATCAAAACTTACAAACATTTCTATATACATTCTTGCCACACACTGTATATGTTATTACATCAGCTCTTATACTTTTAGATTTGTGTTTATAGATAAAAAATACAGAAGACTGCAACAAAAAGGCTTAAGTGTGGCTGACACACAGAACTACTGAAGAGTTGAGTTTTGTGCATTATTCAAATTGTAGATAAATGTTGACTTCCAAATTTCTCAGCAGTGGCCTAAACAAGTCCCCTGAGGTTCATATTTAATGTTTTGCTGCATTTTGGGAGGTCTGTAAAAGGTATCCCCTACCTTTAAACTTCTCATCAGATGTGAAATGTTCCCAAAAATGCAAACCCTTTGTGACCCCAAATCCTCAAGTGTGATTAGTTCTCTAAAAGAACATAATGAAAATACTGACAATGCTTTTATACAGTTTGAAAATATTCTTTCAAATGAAATTCATTTGAAGTCTATGCCATATAAAGTAAACTTTGGATTACTCATTTTTGATGGCCTAAATATTAATTGTGCTGACACCTATTACTCTAGTGTTGAAAAATGATTTTTTGTTAATAAATTTATCTAGAATGTGTGTGACTATGAATAGCTAGAAAGAGTGTTCTGCTGCCTTTCACTCAAGTAGGTTGGCTAACCAATCTATTCACATTAGGCGTTTTCACATCAGCCCAATAAAAATCCAAGCGCGCTGTTTCATTTCCTGTTCACATCAATCCAAAGAGAATTAGCCCGACATTTTTTCGAGCTAATTCGACAGCTGAGCATGCGCAAACAGTGTCGGGTATACCAGTAGAGCGCGCGCTTTCAAAAAAAAAATTACCCGCGTGATCGCCATCACACACGCTAGGCATGATGGGATGCATCACGCTAATTTCTTGAGGCGATTTCACATAATCAAATAATGCGCTAGTTTGCAAATTAATGCGCTATTTCGGAAATGTCCCAAGTTTAACTCGAGAAATTTTCTTGATCAGAGCGATAAAATCAGTGCGCTAATTTGTATTCACATTATCAAATAGTGCGCTATTTTGTGATCAGGTTAATTTCCCAAGTCCGGAAATAGCGCGCTATTTCGAAACATCAGGCAGATGTGAAAACGCCTATTTATTAAATTTATGTTCTGGCCTACTGTGGCCCACATTGTTGTATTTATTTCAAATGCTTTCTGTACCAGGTATTGAAGCAGGTGGGCTTCATATTAGCAATATAGATCCTGATTTGAGATTAGCATTCCTATGCAGTTGCAGAAGGTACCCATAGGCAATTATGTGAGACACATCCCTCTGAATGAATAATCCTGCAAATCTTCTGTGAAAATATCTTCTACAGGTGTGCCTGATATATATGCAGCAAAGAAATGTTCAGCCCTAAATGTCAACTCCACACATAAATGCAAATCCAGCTGCATTATTCTTTTCTTTTATATTTCAAATAGAAGGGAATGTAAATGGTAGTGAAGCTCAAAATGAGAAGGAAGAAAAAAAGATTTAAAAAACAGTTAAAAACAAAAACAGAGTAATTTCCCTGTGCAGACTGAATGATTTTGCCGTCTTCATGATATCTTGATGTTGTGCACCATGAATCATAACTTTTGATAATGACAAACTGTTGATAACCACTGAATCACAAATGATCTGCACAAGGTTATAATGTCAGAATATCATGACTTCAAATTCCAGAGTCACTGGCCCAAATTCACAGAGGTGTGCAATCTTGTCCATGATTTAAACCATGGACAGAGACCGTAAATTTTCATGGGGTGCCAAGTGTCACCTGGTCTATTTCGTTACAAAATCAGTTATTTTGTCGACGAAATGACTATTTTATTGACGAAATGCTCATTTTGTTATATGATCATTTCGTTGACAAAATCACTGATTTCATAACAAAAGAGGCCATGCGACACTTGGAGCCCCATACAAAACTACGCTCTTTGTCCATGGTTTAAACCATGGACAAGATTGTGCCACCTTCGTGAATTCGGGCCCTTACATGTATGCATTTATATGTGTTGCGGTATGTATTCATATTTTTGTGTATCTCTTTAAGAACATGCATATGTATAAATATCTCTGTATATGTGTCATATTCCATTTCTGGCGTGCTCAGGCCTTTGTATGTTGTCGGTGTCCTGATATGTGATATCATGAATCAATCTGGGAATTACTTTGTTTTCTTACCACAGAAGCTGATAGAATTACATAAATTTGCTGTTCCAGTTAAAGGGGACCTCCGGATGATTTTCAAACTTTTACATTTGAACAACTATAAATTAGTTTAACTGAGTACAGAGTTTCAGAATTTACAGTGATTGGGATGAGGAATGAGAGTGTTTCAAAATTCATAACAAATTGCAATGAACAAGGATGATGACATGCCAGCCTCACCATAAGAATGAAGCTCAAGGAAGCAGAACAAAAGAAGAAGGCATGCATAGAATCTTCACAGGTGAACTTGTCGAGCAAGCAGCATTGTAATGGAATTATACTGCTACATTTCTGAAATATGTGAGGCTCTGATGTCATCAACACTGTTCAGTGTAATTTGTTTAAGATTTTCAGTTCATTGGTTTCTCTGCTCAAGGACCACAATAAATTCCACGAATCTATACATGTAGCTGTCGATTTATGTACTACATGATGTGAAATTATGAAAATCATCTGGAATGTCCCTTTAACAACTTACTTGGAGTATAAGATAATCATTAATCTTGAGGTGATTACTGGATAATAATAATAATAATAATTAGACAAATTTGTATAGCGCAGCTACTATGTAAATATACTCTACTGCGCTGTGATGTAACAGAGCTCCTGTCACTGATTAGACACACGAAAATAAATAACAAATTAATCAAAGGCTTCTGAAAAAAGATAAGTCTTCAATAAAGATTTGAAGACAACAAGTGATGATGCCTTCCTCAGTTTCTCAGGTAATTTATTCCAAAGTTTTGGAGCAGCACAGCTGAAGGCACAGTCCCCTAAAGTTACTTTCGTTTTTAAGTGAGATTGCTTTAGAAGCAACTTATCCTGTGTACTTCGTAAATTATGAGAATGGATGTCAAGTACCTACAATGTAGTGATTAACCCTTACTGTATCAATGAATCAAAAGTGCACAAATTTCACACACATACCTATGGACATGTAATATGGTATGCATGCAGAGGATTAAAGGGCTGATTTCAAGAAAGTTAAAGGACAAGTTCACCTTCATAAACATAAGGATTGAGAGAATGCAGCAATATTAGTAGAACACATCAGTGAAAGTTTGAGGAAAATTGGACAATCGATGCAAAAGTTATGAATTTTTAACATTTTTGTGTTGGAACCGCTGGATGAGGAGACTACTAAAGCTTGTGATGTCATATGAGTACAACATTATAAAGAAAATGTAAAGAAAATTCAACATATTTTCACTTTTTTCGCATAATAAAAGAGCACTTGACTTGCCTCTTTCTAAAGGCAATGGGAATAATATTACCCATAACATACGTCAGTAACGAGTCAAGGGAATGTGTACTTTTTTCAAAAGATGAAATTTTGTGAAATTCTCTTTATATTTTCCTTATATTGTTGTACGCATGTGACATCATACACTGCAGTAGTCTTCTCATCCAGCGGTGACTGCACAAAAACTTCAAAAATTCATAACTTTTGAACGGATTGTCCGATTTTCCTCAAACTTTCAATGATGTGTTCTACTAATATTGCTACATCCTCTCAATCCTTATGTTAATGAAGGTGAACTTGTCCTTTAAGCACATCTATAACACCTGAAATAGGGACAAAACCATCAGAAGCAGAGATTATAGAAGTCCCTAGATGTAAAGCATCAAAGCATCAACAATTAACCAATAGAGACATATCAGGCCAGGTATGAGGGAAATATATAGCCAGAGGCAAAGAATGGGTTTCTGCATATGAAATATAAAAGTAGAAGACAGATGGCATAATTTTAACACTGATTATTGTGCACTACCAGCCGCAAGGAATTTCAGTCTGTCAGCAGTAGCATTCACACAGACAAAATAGCAGGAACATGATCACGATCCAAATATCAAGATTTTTTTTATTTTTTTATTTGTGCCCATGCAGACAGACAAAACATCCTGCTAATTGCTCATCAGGATAATTTGTCAACCAAACTGTAATTTACTGAAATGGTTACCCTTGCCCTTGTCTTCATGGATGTCGAATCGTGCTTGTTTTTAATGACGGGATAAAAAATGTTGAGACTTTTTGCTCCAGCGTTCATACACTTGCTGTGGTTTGAATTATCGTGCGACAATGTATTTCTCAAATTATGACAAATCCAAAATATTTGCAAGATTTCTTTGGATTAAGATCATACTGATTGCACTATTTAGTGGGATATTTATGTGGACACAGGCAAAAATCTTTAGATTTGGATCGCGGTGCAAATCTTGAGATTTGTGAATCCTACTAATGATGATTGAACCATGCATTGTGATCACATGTGCCACAGACGAGCCTCAGAAAGTTTGTAATTCACAGACCTAGATGGTAAATGCACTTGCACAGAGTGGTCCATGCATGCTTAATATAAACCACAAATAATACAACTTTAATATGAACGTTGTATCAGGGGATTCCATGTTAAGGTTAATTGATATCAGAATCAGCCATGTTCTCATACATCATGATCTTGTGCGACTGGAGACTAATGACTAATAGATAAACCATGGTTGTGTGAGTGCTATCACAACAGATCACTCAATTAAGCATGATATTCATTATTTTGCTCCTTTTTTTTTAAATCATCATGGCAACAAATCATCAACCAACAACATTCAGTTACTATTGGCGTGCCAGTGTGACCACAATGATTTACTAAATGTGACCGTGCATCACAAAACGAACAAAAAGTCGCACAGACTGATTTTGTGTGAGGACTGAAAATAGATGAAATGGCTCAACCTAACCGATCTTGACTTTTTCATATTTTCTGAAAGAGCAAGTCTTCTTCTACATTATGCTAAAATTTGGGATCATAAAACGGGCAGGAAAGTGTGTTATTTTAGCAATTTATCTCCAACATTTTTTTTTTTGATAGAATAGTGTGATAAGGTGTCTTTAGAGTCCCCTTTTCATTTCTTAAAAACCTTGTACACACTCTTCACTTTCAACTCTAATAACTTTTGAAAGGATGATGCTACTGCTGTGAAAGTTGGCATTGATTATGGACAGAATGCCTTAATAAGGCATGCTCAATTTCAGTTTAATCTGATATTCCCTTCATTGTTGTTACACCGGTGGTTTACGTCCTGTTTTTTGTCCCATTCATCACACAGCCAGCACAGCTTGGTAAAGATTAAGCATTTGAATAGACACTGCACTTCAGAGCCTCTTTTCTCAGTTCACACTTTTCCTGAGTGTGGGCTTTCTTTCCAGTATTTAGATAGGTTAGGAGAGTCAATTTGATTTGAGTTATACATCATTTTAAATGAGAGCTAAAGTCTGCTCTTTCAGAATATTCTCTTAACTAAAATTTCATGTCTGTTGACTTTTTGTTTGTTTTGTGATGACGGGTCACAAATTTACACAAAAGCAACTGAATCTCAACATGAAGCTTGATATAAGTGACCATTCCCTGATATACTTTGCAGTTGTCACAGCTTAGGAAACTGCAAATGTAAAGTGATTAAAGTTAAAAAAGAAATTTGCTATTCTTTGAGCAAAAAAAAAACAAACAAACAACAACAACAACAACAACAAAACAAGTGCAATATCCTAATTCTCTCATATTGAAAATTTCAATGTCGGGATTTGGCATTCAGGAAGGGTATTACTATAATAAGGTGTTTTTATTGAGCCATTGTATTTTAAATGCCTATTTGCCTGCATGCACGCAACATTTGAACTTCAAAGCCAATTTTTGTATTTGAGCTACGTCATTCCACAGTAAAAGGGTACTTTTAAGGGATGTCAGTTAATTTAATATTTCCAATGTGCATTACCCCAATACAATGTGATGTTATAGAACACTAGAATATTTGTCAAAATCAAAAATTTGGGGTGAACTTCACATTGTACACAAATTGTATGTTACACTGGACAAAAATGTATGTACCAACTTATGAAGGTCAGGTAACAAATGTTCATTGAAACTTTGTTGTTTTGGAACTGAATGGCCTGATGAGGACGGACTGATTTTGCTACAATATATTTTTGCTACAAGATATTTTTTACCAGTGCAAGTAACTGTCTCTCTATTTTGTGAGGATACTGTAAAACGAGGAATATTCATGTGCATCTTAATTTCGCGAATTTCCCGAGTGGCAACATTTGCGAAATTAAAATGCACGCGGAAGTTCTTGCATACCCAATATGCATTGGATGCCAGTGGCAAGTCGCGAAAATTTCATGCTGCGAGAAAGGCCGCAGGTTCCAGTTCGTGAAATTTTCATGCCACAAATAAATCGTGTTTTACAGTATACCTTCTTCCTAAAAGATGTCTATTTACCTTTCACCGTCTCATTTTTTTACATTTTTGTTGAGATCCCCCAATTGAATTTGTTTTGTTGGAGGAAAGTTAAGGACACAAAATACATAGGCTGTTATCAAACAGACACTTTGATTTATCCATTCCTGAGTCTCCCCCCACTTGCAGCCAAACCTTGCCTTTCACTCTCTCTTTTGTTGATATATCACATGTGTATGTAATATATTTTGTAGTATTTCTATTTCTTGTGCAACCTTCTCTAGTTGACTGATACAATGAACATTGAGAAACTGCCAAAATTTTCCCTCCTGTAGGAAGAATGCAAGGGATATTCTCTCAAAGTGGGGAAAATTTGTTGACTTCGCTTTTTGGAAAGAGATAGAACTTTTTTTTTGTTTAAATTTAATTGATAACAATATTTTCTCAACTTTCAGAATCAGAACATGGTATTCCTACAAAATAAATGGTAGGGCCTACATATAGTGGTACACAGCCCACATTATCGAATGTCACTGTGGGCTGCTAGAGCACTGTATTTTCCATATATTTTGTGAGGTTTATGTTTTCACAAATCTTGCGATTCTGGTGCCATTAGGGAATTTAACAGTGGGCAGTAAAAATCTACTCTGATCCTGACATGAATGCGATGTGCATGTGTACGTTTCTCAGTTCATCACCATCTTCCTTGGTCACAAATTTAAACACTCACAAAATATGTCCCCATTCGCGAAACATTAGACTTGCTAGATATATGGCATGTACAGTAATATTTAAACACTGCTTTGAATCAGAACTTGGCCAAAAGAGTGAGTCAGATGTCCTGAGTGCTGCCATCAGATTGTTTATAAATCTTGTCACAAACTCTCTGTTGTTTGTCTTTCCTTTTTCTTCTCTTGTTTTTGTGGGTTTTTTTTTCTTGAAAGATTGTCCCCTTCATCCTTTTTCATTCAGGTGGGGGACATATTCAGTCAATTTAGCTACGCTATATATTTTTTTTTCTTGTTCTGTTTTTCTTTTTTTCTTTTTTAAACTGAACCTTCCTCTTTTTCATGTATGTAGTGGGGGAAGCATGTTCAGTCGTCAATAATCTGAACAGGATTTATTAGATTGTTTGGACTGCTGAAAGGCAAGCCCATTGCCAAAAGATTTATTTCGACCCTCAGTTACAGGTGTGAGTTGTTGCGGGATGTGAAGGGGGAGAGCACTGAATTTCTTTTAAAAGGTATTTGTGGGCTTTTATAAACACCATTGCAGTATTGTATAACCCCCTGTTCAGACGCAGGCCAATTTATACCAAAACTTAATAAAGAAATGACACTTTAAGGAATTATCGTATAGCCGACAGACTGTTCAGATGCTAATCTTGACTATTCTGGAAAACATTGTATAGATGTGCAGTTTCCCACTGCGCATGCTGTTATGGTCACGAGTGACAGCTATGGGGTCAGCTTTCGTGCGCGCTCCCATTAAGCCCCGCCCAGTTGTACTATTCTGTGGTCGCCATACGTTCAGATGCATAATGGACCCGATGGACTGCTGATTCGTTATCAAGTTGCAGTTTGAAACGATGCTCTGACCATTGTTTCGTTATACGTCGTTTCGTTAGTCAGTGTTCAGACGTATAAATTCATCTTAAAGCAATACTGTTTTGGCATAGCTATACTGTTCTAGTATAAATTTTTGCGTCTGAACACCCTGTAACTCTTTGAGATGGAGTTTAAAGGGACTGTACAGTACTGGTTGAGGTAGGGATTCATGTTTTGAACATTCCTAAGTGAGGTAATGAAAAGCCTCTTATGAAATATAAAAGAGCATGTAATTTTAAGAAGGATTCAACGTTTATTTGATGAAAATTGGTTTTCAAATGGCTGAGATATCCAAAAACAGTGCTAATAATAAAAGGCGACATGCCACAACTTTATTAGGATCTCTTTGTTTCACCTTGTCTTTGGATATCTCAGCCATTTCAAAACCGATTTTCATCGAATAATAAATTTTTGATACCCCTTAGAACTGCATGCTCTTTGACATCTTATAGAATGGTTTCTGAATATCTCGCAAAACGTTAAAAGCTAAATCTTCACCTCGACCAGAATTGTACACACCCTTTAACTGGGTATCAGTGGTGAATGATTCAGTGATAAAGAAAGAAAGAGTGTGTGAAAAAAAAAATCCAGTAATGTCAAGCTAGATAGTTGCTTTGTCAAGAGGAAGAAGTCGAAATTTTGCGCACTCAGAAACAGCAAAAGAGAGGAAGAGGAGCTGAATTTAGTGAACAAGTCTCTCAGAATTGCAAGACATTTTGCATATTTCACTCATCAATTAGCTCTCGGACAATTTTGCAGTTTGTGGCTTGACCGCCGATAGCCTATGGGTCAGCTGCTGATAATCTAAGTGGCTGTATTTGCATCTTCAGTGCCTGTTCACAGGCCAGTGACAGAATCCGAGTCTTTATTCCCATAAATGCCGAAACCACATTTTTTTTTGCAATTTTGCCATCGCTTCGCATCTGATTTGCCACTCCAGAATCCATTGCGGAAACATACTTTACACGTCTTCATGGTTTTGTGGCTTTTGCTTCAAGTCAAGAGAGTTAAATGAATGTAGGAGGAGAGAAAAAAAAAAGGGGAAAGAATGAAAGACACTTAAATGAATGTGGGGGAGAGAGTGAAAGAAAGAAAAGAGTGAGAGATGGAGAAGTAGACAGAAAGACAGACAACGAGACAGACAGACAGACAAAGAGCGTGAGATGGGCTCTTGGGGAAAAATCCAGCACTACCCAGGGAACCAACATTCTAGAACCCTTCCAATCGACAAAATACATCGTTATCTTTGGATGCTTGCTTAGTTGCCGGTCCCCGGCGGTATTAATTGTTCGCCACCGATCGTTTCTCCCCTGCAGTTATGAAAGGACCAAGCGGAGAGGATGGCCGGGGACGTGTCCATGGAGCGACACATTCAACAAACCATTGAGCGGCTAGCCTGCATTCAAGAGGTGAGCCCCCAATTTTTTAATTGCTACAGTACCTTTTTTCACTCATGATGTTCCGCCATCACAACATGAATTGATTTCCTGAAGCAGACATTTACATTGACATGAGAAGCATGTGTGGTATCTAATATGTATCATAAATATTTGTGAAAGTAAATGAATAGATTTGACTTTAACAACTATTATAAATAAAGGCAGATTTCTCACAGTTAATAGGTAATTTGTTGATTTAAAATAAAATATTTTGCAATAGCTGAGACAGGATATCCAGCAGCATGCTCATTTAGAAATTGTTAGGTCTGAATAATTTTACATGTTCTATCAACTCACAAATCCAGGAAAAGAATTGATACTTTGAAGGTTTTGGAATTGTTTTTTCTTTATTACACATGCAGGATTAGCCATTTAAGAAATAATAATTGAATTTAAACTGCATAATTATTCATAATTACATAAAACTGAACGGAACTTCATTGAATATGGGAATAATAGAAATGTGTGAGATATTAGATTTATTTCTTGGTGATTATGGATATTGAACTTCCTTAAAGATCTTTCCAAATGTTTTTGTTAGGATATAACTTCTGATTGGATTTTATGACTATTAAAGTAGTTCTACATTAAAAAAAAAAGAGTCATGAATTTCATGAATTTGATAAAGAATATAATTCAGTTCTGTAGTTTGAACTTCAGACTAATCTGTCTAAAGTGGAAAAAAAGTGCATGCAGCATTGCAGAAAAAGTGTATGTTTCAATAGGGTTTCCATTTACATGTTATTCAATAACGTTTGCTCTAAGGATTCAAAAGACCAAAGGAGAATGTTTTCACAATTTAGGAGACTGCAGTCTAGACAAAGAAAAAAAAAGGAAGTGAATCCTAGACCACGAAGACAATCTAACTATCGGTTAAGATACTGTCTATTGATATTTGTGATTGTTTGTGAGGGAGCTTAGTGGATAGCAGTTGATCAAAAGATGACATTTGAGCATGTCAAGACCAATGTTGAATATAGTGAAATATTGCCCAGCCATTCTCTTGCAGCAACTGTCCAATCAGAGCAGTTTCCAGACTGCAGCCCGCGAGCTGCTGGAGTGGTGTACAGACGTCCGAGCCTTCCAGCGACAATTTGAAAGCGCCCTCATAAGCTGTCTGACAGTAAGTCTCACTGTGAAATCTAACCATTTTGACACACATGCACACACAGAGTATAATTTTTCTTTTCAGTCAAAGGAGCATTAATTTGTAGAAATCTTTCTCACATTTCATTTACTTCATATTATTCTCATTTTATTTGCATCGTAGGATCCTCAGTTTTCAGAAGCTACAATGTAAGATTAAGTTATTGCTGAAGATGACAGTCTTCTGTGTCTCAATTTCCATTCCAGTACTTTTCTTCAACCCGTTGAAGACGCGTTCTGAGTATACTCATTCAAGTGTGTATGGGAAATGAGGTGTTGTAGCAAAATCAGCCCATCCTCAATGGGTTAAGATCATGACATAACTTGACATGTTAATTTCTGGACAGATTTTGCTTATGTTTACGCAGTTCTTCTGGATTGCACTTTATCATATTTTTTTAATGATGTATATAGAAGTTTGTATGAGTTTGTAATAAAATGGTGGTTGAAAATGCTTATAAGCAATTCCAGTGAAATCTAATGAAGATGTTAAATACCAAATTCACCCATATGTTTCATTGAAAAGACATTCTTTTTTTTTAACCCTCTGGTAAAGATATTTTTTTTTTTGGGGGGGGGGGAGAAGGATGTCAAACTTCGTGGTCAAATTCATAAAAATCACTGTTCTTGCTATATCGTACAAGTACTTGATGCTGTTTCATCACACAATGAGCATTGATGTAGCATACTATAAAAGCTGTTTTTTTTTTTTTTGCATACAGATATTTTTTTGAATGAGGTCACAGACATTGCTGTGAGATATTGTGTGTGTGATTTGACATTGAGGCTGTCATAAGTGTAAGCAAAACAAAAAGAAATTCAGTGTATAGCCTAGTCAAATTTTGATTCTAACACTTATGCAATAACTTAAATGGGAATCCCAGGCCAATTAAAAGTTAGTCTGATAAGAAAGAGTAAAATTTCTCAAGCACAACAGTGAAAATTTGATCAAAATCAGATGAAAATCAGAGGCATTATGACATTGTGAAGTTTTGCTAATTATTGCAAACAATTCCCGTACTGTTGATATGAATATGCAAATGAGTGAGCTGATGATGTCATCACCTCACAATTTTCCATTGATTGTGTACTAAAAAATTGATGAAAATTACATTGTTCTGCCATTTAAATATGAAACGTAATGTTATTCTTAGCCCACTGCTTTCAAAACAAACAATGATTAGTCAGATATATCACGATTTGAGACGGGAATAATTGCGTTTGATGAAAATCTAAAAATTTCATGATTTTATGTACATATCCTATGGCAAATTGTGAGAGGATAACTTCATTAATTCAACATTTGCATATTCATATTGACTGTTTGAGAACTGTTTCGTGAAAATTAACAAAACTTGACTATTTCATAATTTCATTTCTATATTTTAATCTGATTTTGATCAAACTTTCACTGTTGTGCTTGTAAGATTTTCTTCTTTCTTTTAAGGCAAACTTTTATTTGTCCCAAATTTCCCCTTTAAGAAGAGTATATGTTGTACCAATTTACCACACACATACTGTAAAAGTGGAAATGTTTGCACATTACACCCAAAATGAAACTAATTCAAAAAGTAAATTGCACACATTTTTGCTTGCTATCTTCAATATCAATCTATATCTTTGATTCTGTAAAGCTTAAAACACCCACCATCCATCTTACTTGGCTGATTAAAAACAAGAAATCACAAAAATTCTACCTTTACAGTACAAGGTTGGCATATAACTTGGCAAATAGGTACAGTAATAAGAGGTCAGGGCTGAAATCGATAGCCCCCCCCCCCCCCCCCCCCCCATCAAATTGAGTAGATCAAGTAGACATCCAAGTTGAGGAGCATTAGATGATTAGTGTTTATTTTGTTTTTGTGATTATGATTGTCAGTCATTAGACATAGGGCCGAATATGGTTAAGATATACCTTAGACAAATATACTGGACAATCAGTATGTTGGACCTCTCAGACAAATATAATAGATACACTTTGTAACAAGTCATTGTTACGTAGAATCACGAAAATAAAAATCTTGCGGTGCCTTGGATTTTTGGCCTTTATGTTCCCAGGCACTATACTTAGCTTGCCAAACTTTCTCATCAACATTCAGTAATCAATCCAGACTTGACCTATTTGTAAACTTAGAAAGCCCACTCGGGTGTAGCAATGTTGCGTCAGTCCAAGAGAAAGGCCACGGTGACACAATAGGGATGAAGGGGAATCAGGTTTATCTCTATTCAGCCAATTTCTTCATCCTATCATACAATAGGCCCGTTCACACACAACGAAAATCGAAATTACAATCGCGATCCAAATTTCCATATTTTTTTTTCAACCGTTCATACACAGGGAAAAATCGCACTTTGCAGCAAGGAAAGAACGAACAGTGGCCAAATTGCGCATGCGCGAAACTTGCATGACCGAAGACTGACCTCGCGGTCCCAATAGAGTTTCGCACGTGCTACGAACGATGAGATTAAAAACACCAATTTCCGAATCTCGATCGCGCTCACACACACGACGCTTGGCAAAATAATCGCGATTAGGATGGCGAAAATTAGTGAGATTTTTCTGAAAACACAGAAAAAATTTTCGAAATTTTGATCGCGATAAGAAAATCAATTATTAAATCTCACTTTTTCCCTTGTGTTTGAACGGGCCTAATGCCATTTCCAAGCTTCGTACCTGAATTACACCGAACAGAAGCAAACCAGAAGCACCTGGGGAGTGCACGGCTGTAAGATGGCAAAACAGTTTATCTCTACTTGCAACCTTTTCTACTTGCAACCACTTTTCCAATAAGTCAAGATTAAGTTTTGCATACATACAGCTCTTTTTTGTGTTGCTTGATATCATATCTTGCCTTAGAAGGATCAGCGGTATCTGCAATATCATTGAATGCAAAATTATTTCAGTAATTTGCATAGATCAAAACATATGTTGTTTTACCACCATGGACCTAGCCAAGCTATAATTCAACAGCAAAACAACAGAAGTCACGATCAACTGTATTGATACATCAAAATTTCTAATCTTATGTGCCAAAATCTCCTTTACAGTGGTATATAATTAAGTACATAGATAGCAACCTTCATACATATGGTGTTGAAGGAAGTATTCATCTCAAATATAGAACCTGAAGCAAAACTGATGGGAAATTTTTACTTAGTAAATATTTCTTTTTTCTCAACATTTTGAACACAAGAGCAGTGTAAATATAAGAATTTGAGTGAACATTATGATGTTTATCATTTATCCACATGGAATTCGGACTTACAAAACAGCTATTCTTCCTCCCCAGCCTCATTTCATAATTATTGTCATGTCTTTTCATGATATGTATATTTTTATGCCCTCTTTTAGGTTGTGAGCAAAGTCGCACCACAGGGTGGGTTTGACCTAGACTTGGGCTACAGGCTTTTGGCTGTATGTGCTGCTCACAGAGACAAATTCACCAAGCAGTCTTCAGGTAAGTGACTTGCATGGCTGCATGTCTTTTACCTTATGAGTATGATGTGTTCCCAC